>JAJSOF020000041.1:6165220-6762720 GCA_025594305.2 Periplaneta americana | reverse complement strand
ATGTATTGGGTTTCATTTTATAAATGTCAGTTTCTAAAAAAAGATATAAACTCTTTCCATGATTGCCTGTGTCGTTTTCTAATTTCTCTGTTAGCTATCGCCCTTTTATGTTTATAATCTATTTCATCATTAACGGATTTTGTTTGAAGGTATTTTCTATAAGCTATATTTTTATTTTTATGATCTCCTTAATTTCATCATCCCAAGATCTTAATTTTTTCTTTTGTGTGAAAGCCTTATATTTTCCGATGCTCTCCGTGGCTGCCTGTGATATTTGAGTTTTAATATTTTTCCCATTCTTTGTGAATGTCTTCATCTTCAGGTATTTCTAACATTTTTGTTTAAGTCTTTTTGATAAAGCCAGCGTACACTGTCGTCATGGGTTAATCTAATTTTGTAACGCATTAATTCTTTTTTGGGGGCATTTATCTTTGTTAAATGTAGCCATCTTGGTGTATATCTCACTTTTGCTAATACAAGGTAATGATCTGATCCAATGTCACTTCCTCTGAAGACCTTGACATCTAAAAATAATTCGGATAATTTTCTATTTGCTATAAAATAATCTATGATAGATTTTGAGCCACGTGCTGACCATGTATACATATGAATATCTTTATGGTTGTAAAATGAATTCATGATTTTCATTTCATTGTATAATACAAAATCTCTTACTTTTTCTCCATTATTGTTTATGGTAGGTTCTCCAAATTTTCCTATGGTATTTTTTATTTCGATGTTGCCTATTCTACCGTTTAAATCTCCGGCTAATAATATGTAATTATTTTTATTTACTTTATTCAAAATTTCTTGCAACTGGGCATAAAACAATTCAGTTTCTTCAACTCTTCCTTCCTCTGGAGCATAAAGACTAAAGAAAGTTAGTTTGCCTCTTCCTATCTGGAGTTGTACTTCTAATATTCTTTCATTCAGTATGTATAATTGTTTATTTTGTTTTTATTGATTTATGAATCCAAATCATTACTCCGGCCTGTGCTCTTGTCTTCTTATTAACACCATTATATATGATTATGTAGTTTTTTGTTTCAGTTGTACCTTTTGGTTTCTTTTTTGTTTCTGTTATTGCTGCTATTTTAATCTGCTTTTTATTCAATATTTCATCTAGTTCTTCATTCCAAATAGCGTATGTGAACATATTTTGTTTTTTCCAATTTCGTTTAACCGTTGACTTGCTCTGGGTTGTCATCAAATTATCTATCCTTAGACTGCTTGTTTGAGGCTTGAAAGTAATGTAGTTTTCCCTAAGATAGGTTACTAGCCTTATCGTTAGGTAGTCCAGTAGTGGGGCTGCCACTTTTAGCCTCTGGACAGGCTTGTAATACAGCATTTCCTCTGCATTTGATGAAACAGTTATACCGCTGTGACTCGGTCGCCATTTCCTCGTTGGTAGAAACAGGGTGGACCACGGGAAGGTGAGGATGGCATTTGGATAGGAGAGGCTGTATGTTTCGCGTCACTATCCCTTCTTCACCCCTAATAATAATAATAATAATAATAATAATAATAATAATAATAATAATCCGTGGTGCTACAGCCTGTGAAGGGCCTAGACCGACCAGCCAGCTGCTGGCCTCATGCCCACATGCCGAAGCAGAGGTAGACGATCATCCAACCAGAATGGAGGTGTCGTGTGGTTAGCACGATGATCCCCCCAGCCGTTATAGCTGGTATTCGCAACCAGATTTCGCTACCTATCATAGCTCCCCAAGTGCATCACGATGCTGGGTGGGCATCGGTCCCATACACTGGCCGAAATTTCATGAGAAAATTTCTTCCCCATGAGGAATCGAACCAACGCGCATTCCGTAACACGAGTCCTAGGGGTGGAATTTAGTGGGAAGTTCAAAGATTAGTTGTCAGGTATGATGCCACAAAACCATATTACTAGTAAAAAGAAAGGTATCCCCGTAACATGCCATGAAGGCACTTGGGGGTCATGGAGGTAGAGCCCCATGCTTTCCTTCACCTCTGCACTAGAATGAGGTGATGTGGTCGGCACCATGCTCTGACCGCCTTTTACCCCCGGGAAAGACCCAGTACCCAATTTTATAGGAGGCTGAGTGAACCTCGGGGCCGTTCTGAAAGTTTGGCAACGAGAAAAAATCCTGTCACCACCTGGGATCGAACCGCGGACCTTCCAGTCCGTAGCTTTCTTTAATTTCTTTTTCGCAGTAGACAAATAATGGGAGGAACTAGCAAAAGACAGAACAGAGTGAAAGTGTTTTGTAAAATCGACATGGAGTCGATATGCTCCATAATGTCCTTTGATTGAATGATTGATTGATTGATTGATTGATTGATTGATTGATTCATTCATTCATTCATTGAGTGATTGATAGACAAATAACGTGGAAATATCAGATTCTACAAAGCAACATTCATAAAAGGCGCTATTATCAAAGTCAACATAATGTATGTACTGAAGCCAGAAAAGAAAAAGATATAATATGCAATAAATATGTGCTATTAAATTTAAAAACTCTGATTCAGGTTCTGGCTGATATTTATATCTATTATCAGGCAGTACATCTCACTTGACAATATGTATTAGAGGAAGAACAATTGTTTGTATGCAGCTGGTCTGATTTGTGGAATATGTAGCTAATCGGTGATGTATGCATTGGAGGGGGAAAGGAACTGCCACCCTACCCCATTATCTCCTGGCCTAGTTGCCTCATGAGTGACGCTTTATTGGTGTTACTTATAAAGTTCAAACCGTCTTCGGACAGTTGACTAAACAACAATAAATTTAAAATCTTAAAAATACACATTATGCATGAATTTAGTCCCAAAAACGCCAAAACATGGAAACATGCATGGTAAAGGTACGATTATCTGGAATCTGTAGCTCATAAAACGAATATTTGCAAAGTTTGAGAAGTGTAACAAGTTTATACAAAAACATGCATTTGCACAGAAATCCGGGCTGTAGTTATAAGGATAGAAGCTGCTTGTTTATCTTTACCAATGATGACAAGATCATCAGCAAAATATTTTTAATAATAAATTTTAAAAGATAATTAGTAAAACCATGATAATCCTGACTAGCATAATTTTTAGAAATAAATTGTTTCCTGACATATCCTACCTAAGAGTTAAAAAAATAAAAATAAAAAAAAAACTATACTGACTAGGAATGGACAAAAGTAATTGGTTATTTTCATATGGTTAACCGGTTAATTAGACTAGTTATTTCTGCTTTCTGGTTTAACCTGTTAACTGCTTATTTTAGTCAATAACCGATCATTTGGTTATTTTTTTAAATATTCACCAAATCAAATGTATTTTAAGTTTATTTCAAATTTAATATCAGTCGAACATTTTTTTCTTTTTATTATTTTGTACTCTATGCAATCAACCCTGTGTACAAATTGTCTCATAGGCTATTCATAAATGGGGTATGAGTTACTGCTTTACTTACCTCATTTGCCCATAGATGGCAAAATGAAATTCAGCTTCGAATCAGTGCCAGTAATATATGGTGCCTAATTTAGTCGCTTTCTCTGATTGGCTTACAATATATCTTTAGGATTGGAGCATTTCAAATAGCGATTAACTTTTTTTTAGCAACATAGGTTACTCATATATTTTTATACCATTGTCCCATTTTGTCTCTAGCTTCCAACTACTGATCACTTTCACAAGTGGACTTCAGGGATGGGCATTGTCGTAGATGTTCTCTGTGCATAAGGCGAGAAACTTTGACTTCAGTATGTATTGATTATAGGAGAATAACTTGCCCGTTGACATATATCATAATCAAGGTTATCTAAAAGTGGTGCAGTTTGTGTTATTTTTTATTTATGTCACGTATAACCCTAAGAGTGAGTGAAGTAATCAAGTAGATGCAATTTCATAATCTTTTTTAGTATTATTATTATTATTATTATTATTATTATACTATTATTATTGCTTTTATTATTATTACTATTATTATTATTACTACTATTATACTACTATTATTATTACTACTATTATTATTATTATTATTATTATTATTATTATTATTATTATTATTATTATTAGTACTATTATTATTTTCTTTAGGGATGTCATTGATGATCTTCAACATCTAATGACGTTTATTTAACTATCTTATGGTTGGTTTATAGTTGAATGTAAATTGTTCTTTGATTTCTATTGCAAAGAAACTCTCATTTTGTTTTCCTGACTAATTTGCTGACTTTAAAATGTTAAAAATAGTAACCGGTTACTTTTGGTCAGTTAACTTCTTTGAGGTTAAATTAATTTTAAAATAACGGGTTATTTTCTAATAATCTCCCATCCTTAATACTGACACATTTTCATTGCAGGATTATGGGCAAAGAAGGCTTCTTCGAGCAATATCGTCTCACTCGTTACTATGAAAAGCCACATAAGGTAAATGGAATAAAAAAAACTTCTTCCTTTTTAATCCACTAAGCTATTGTAGTAAAATACATTATACCAACCCAGGCTTTTATTAATTAAAAATGTTACTATGTAAAAGTTTGGTGACGCCATCCATCATTGTTCTCTTGGTTTCCCTCTTCTTCCCCTTCCCTCCACTCCAGCATTCTTCCTTTTTTCATCTTCTTCACTTGTCCCAACCATTTTCATCTTTTTCCTTCAGTTACTTCAATAATGTTGTTTTCTACCTCCATAATTTCTGTAATTCTTTGATTTCTGTTTTTTTCCCTTCATGATTTTCTTGCTACTCTCTGGCAGAAGTCCAGTTCAATAGCCAATAATTTTCTTCGTGTATTCTATCTACCTAAATACACAAAAGATTAGGGAAAACACGGAAATTTTACTTGAAGCAAGTAAAGCGATCGGTTTGGAAGTAAATCCCGAAAAGACAAAGTACATGATTATGTCTCGTGACCAGAATATTGTACGAAATGGAAATATAAAAATTGGAGATTTATCCTTCGAAGAGGTGGAAAAATTCAAATATCTTGGAGCAACAGTAACTAATATAAATGACACTCAGGAGGAAATTAAACACAGAATAAATATGGGAAATGCGTGTTATTATTCGGTTGAGAAGCTTTTATCATCCAGTCTGCTGTCCAAAAATCTGAAAGTTAGAATTTATAAAACAGGTATATTACCGGTTCTTCTGTATGGTTGTGAAACTTGGACTCTCACTCTGAGAGAGGAACATAGGTTAAGGGTGTTTGAGAATAAGGTGCTTAGGAAAATATTTGGGGCTAAGCGGAATGAAGTTACAGGAGAATGGAGAAAGTTGTATTCTTCACCTGACATAATTAGGAACTTAAAATCCAGACGTTTGAGATGGGCAGGGCATGTAGCACGTATGGGCGAATCCAGAAATGCATATAGAGTGTTAGTTGGGAGACCGGAGGGAAAAGGACCTTTAGGGAGGCCGAGACGTAGATGGGAGGATAATATTAAAATGGATTTGAGGGAGGTGGGGTGTGATGATAGAGAATGGATTAATCTTGCTCAGGATAGGGACTGATGGCGGGCTTATGTGAGGGCGGCAATGAACCTTTGGGTTCCTTAAAAGCCATTTGTAAGTAAGTAAGTATTCTATCTACCTAATGCAGGAGAATGGAGAAAGTTACTGTTATTGCAAGTTATCTTGAACTTTCTGAGCGGGGACAGAGGGAAGGAAGCGCGTAACGCGGGTGGAGCCAACTGAGTTGTTTGCGTATGCTCGGCATCATAATCTCTTGTCAAGAAACATAGAACTATTTCCTTCACTGCATACCAGTAGTGTTAACATGGAACAGCAACCACAGGGTAGTAATTATGCTGAAATCACACCACCGCGGAGAAAAAGTAACGCTGTTATCCATAGCGGAGAAAGAGAGATTATCGCAAATCTAATTAAGCGTTGCGAGGAGGAAAAATTAAACAAATATTTGCTGGAACCTCTTGATAAGGAATATGAGAGAGCAGCTAAATACTCTGGCAAAAGTATTAGTTCCGTGAAGAGAATTAAAAATATTATTGAATTACAACCGAATGAACCTCACACTACTCCAGGAAAGAAGAAGTTTGTAATGTTCAGAAATTATTGCTATAATAGTTATGTACAATAGTGTCGGTATTGAGAGCAACGGTCCCCAGCCTAGATGAGAGAGGAGTGTACACACAATTATATTTAAATACATACTCATTACAGTTTAAGGGGAGAGGATGGTATTTTTTTAAACTTTTTTCCTATTTGTATGTAGAGAGATCATAGCTGTGGGAACTCAACCAAATAAAAATATTTTGAAAAAAAAATTATTTGGGGGCCAAAATTTGAAAAAAATATACCCAATGCAGGATTGTACTAAAACCGATATATCTAAACTGTTTTTAAAGATAGATTCAAACATTTGCAATGTATTTGCAAAAGTATGTTCTACAAACTGTCTGTAACAGAATTTTGATATTAGTCTCTACGTTTGTAAAATAAACAATTAAAATTTAATAACAATTTTCTGATTTCCTTTCTTGCAAACAAACGGACGTATTTTTAAAATGAAATCAATTAACAAAATTCAGTTACAGAGAAAAGTTTCCTAATAGTCTAAAGAATGTGTGTTCTAAATTTCATGCATGTATCTTTAATAGTTCAGAAATTATATCCATTTTGTCTAGCAATGTAGCAAAAAAAAAAAAAATGAAGTTACTCGAAGCCGATAAAAGCGGGCGTGTGATTTAAAAATCCATAGCGCAGGAAGTTTAAAAATGACGTCTCAACATCCGATAAGGGCACAAATACCCACAAAATGTTATGCAATGCATTCCACACATATCAAAGGGTATTTTAAAGAAAAAAAAAAATTTTGAAAATTTAATTTACTGGAAACAACAATAAAAGTGGGCGAGTGATTTAAAAATCCATAACGCAGGAAGTTTAAAAATGGCGATCCACACATATCACAGAGTATTTTAAAGAATTTTTTTTTTTTTGATTAGTCATTTTTCATCAAAAATACCATCCTCTCCCCTTAATTAAAACTTGGTACAAAACTATTTCTCCTCTCAAAACCGGAGTATCGTGAGAAGATGATGTCTGTATTGAACCAAGTTCTTTTACAGTAGAGAGCCGTAAGGTAAAAGAACCAACGTTTTCTGAAAAGAGCCACGTTACCCGAGGGAGGGGCATCCTTGCCGTGCCGTTACGTTGATGAGTACATGCCGTACCGAGCAGTTCGAAAGACAGACTTGGGGGATGTAAGGTTCAAGATAACTTGCAATAACAGTACACAACACAGAACTGTACGCATTGTATTTTTCAACTGACATAATTAGCAACATTAAATCCAGACGTTTGAGATGGGCAGGGCATGTAGCACATATGGGCAAATCCAGAATTGCATTTAGAGTGTTAATTGGTAGGCCAGAGGGAAAAAGACCTTTGGGGAGGCTGAGACGTAGATGGGAGGATAATATTAAAATAGATTTGAGGGAGATGGGATATGATGGTAGGGACTGGATTAATCTTGCTCAGTATAGGGACCGATGGCGGCCTATGTGAGAGTGGCAATGAACCTCCGGGTTCCTTAAAAGCCAGTAAGTAAGTATTCTGTCTGGTGTCCAAGATTCTGCCTGATATAACATAACACTTTGTACCAGTGACTTATAAATTAAGAGTTTTTGTTTTATTTAAAATGTTCCTACTCCAACATGCCAGTTATATTTCTTTCACTTATTCTTTTTTCAACTTCAGCTACATTCTTCCCATCAGCTTCTAAAATTGACCCCAAATATTTAAATTTATTGACCATTTTAATTTCTTCTTTTTCAATCTCTAGCTTTCCATCTTCAAGGTTAGATATTCAGTTTTTTATAATTTATATTCAGCGGCCCATTTTTTTATAAAATTACAAATATGTATGGATTTATTACCGTCAGAATTACTTATCAATAATCAAAATTAAACCATTATATTATTACATGTAATGGTACATGATGACCAACAAACATTTTCGCCATGAATATGGCATCCTCAGGTCTCATCGAAGCAATGACACTTAATGAACACTTATAATTTCTAGTTTAAATACAATCGTTAAAAATGTTTGAAAAAGTTAATATGATAGGCGGTGTAAGCATATGCAATTAAAAACATACGTGTAACATAAAATATAAAACCATACAAAGTATAGAAAAACCAATGTGCTGATGGTTAAATGTACAACGAGATAAAATAATTTGACAATCTTCAATTGCAGGTGGTCATAAATCACAAAATAGTAGAACATGCTATGGTATATAGCTCGCTCGTGCTGCTGTTTGAGCGGTGTATGAAACCAAAGTCAAATTTGGTTGAGGAGATGCTGACCTAACCGCAATGTTGTAGCAACACTCTCTTACAAATTTCCTCATTATATACTATCCTTCCTCATTGTCTTGAGTAATTATAACATGGCATCCATTATTATTATTAGTTACTGTTGTTATTATTATTATTATTATTATTATTATTACTACTACTACTAATATTTCTATTATATCACGAAAATCGTCTGTAGCTGCATTTAGATTGGCAACAGGCCATGATTGTTTGGCCAAACACCTGCATAGAATTGGAATATATCAGTCTCCTAACTGCCATTGTGCAACTCAAACCAAGAAATGGATTCGGAACACCTCAAAATCTGACCATGATAATACACCGTGTTCCGCTTATAAGTATAACAAAAGAAATAGCTATAACTTCTGAATTAATACAAGTATATAGTTGAAACCAACTGCTACAAAGAATGAAAACTGGGAATTTTTGTTACCTTATGTTCCATAAACCTCAACATGGCTTCCATTGGTGGCACGGGAAATATCCAACCGGTATTCAACCTCGACCCAAGTGTTATGAAGCATCTGTGGTGTAACATTGTTGACAGCAGCATAAAATCTTTCTTGTAAGTCTGCCAAATCACGTACTGGCGTCCTGTAGACCTGGTCCTTAACAAACCCCCACAGGAAAAAATCAGGTGGTGTTAGATCTGGTGATCTGGCAGGCCATGTGATGTACGGTGATCCTCTTCCGATCCATCTTGCAGGGAATTGTTCGTCTAAGAATTGCGAACCATGTTGGCAAAGTGTGGTGGAGCCCCATCTTGCTGGAAAATTGCTCCATCTGGGAGTTGTGGCACAGCATACAGTTGCAACATATCCAGGTACGTGTTTGCATGACTGTCTTTTCAGCAAAGAAATATGATTCTGTCACGCATGATCCCACACCAAACATTCCATTTAGGGAATCCCGTTGGTGTTCAATTACGACACTTGGATTTTCCGACCCCAGATGCGACAATTGTGTCGGTTTACTTTTCCACTGACGTGGAAGGTTGCCTCATCTGAGAAACAGACTCGAGTTAGAAATGTGTCGTCATCGTCCACTTTATCCAACATTGTTTCTGCAAAGCGTTTTCGTTCCAGTTTATCATTCGGCGTAATCATCTGATGAAGTTGCAGCTTGTACGCTCGCAAACGCAATCTTTTATGGAGCACTGTATGCACTTTGTTGGTGGGATGTTCAACTGCACACTAGCCTGTCGAATGGATTTCCTTCTCTGAAATGCCTCGCGAATGCGTTCGACATTTTCGTCAGACACTTTACGCTTGGAATGTTTACCTGCATTAGACAACAAACTTCCTGTTTCTCTGAGCTGCCTATCCCATTTCATTATTGAGACGTACGTCGGTACAGCTTCCCTCGGTCTAAGATTGTACTGACGGCGAAACAAGCGCTGTACACGAATTATGGATCTATGTTCTGCTAATGACAGCACACAAAAGGCTTTCTGCTGTGGTGTCCACATGCTGACTGACTAAAGATACGATACGAATTCTCTTATTTAATGATCTGCGCATGCGTGAGTCTTCTAAAAATAAGTAACAACAATGGATTAAAACTTCCCAATTTCCTCTTTACAATGGTACCAATCTTAACCCATTTGCATGCATTGTTATGAAATTATAACTATTTCTTTTATTATACTTATAAGCGGAACACGGTGTATCTTTGAAAAATATTGGAGTGCAAGAAGTCAAATGACTTTATTGTCAAACGCCTGGCATTAGAAAACAACAACATATTTCTATTATTCATTCATTCATAGTGTTCTGCCCACGGGCAGATCTTTCACTGCAAACCCAGCATTCTCCAGTCTTTCCTATTTTCTGCTTTCCTCTTTGTCTCCTCATATGATCCATATATCTTAACGTTGTCTATCATCTGATATCTTCTTCTGCTCCAAACTCTTCTCCCATTCACCATTCTTTCCAGTGCATCCTTCAGTAGGCAGTTTCTCCTCAGCCAGTGACCCTTTTTCTCTTTCTGATCAGTTTGAACGTCATTATTTCTTCACCCACTCTTTCCAACACAAATTAGTTTCTTATTCTGGCTGTCCAACTTCACATGCTTCATTCTTCTCCATATCCACATTTAAAATTCATCTATTCGTTTCTCTTCATTTCGTCGTCGTGTTTCTGCCCCCATACAATGCCACACTCCACACAAAGCACTTTACTAGTCCCTTCCTAATTTCTTTTTCCAGAGGTCCACAGAAGATGCTCCTTTTTCTATTAAAAGCTTCCTTTGCCATTCCTATCCTCCTTTTGACTTCCTGGCAGCAGCTCATGTTACTGCTTATAGTACACCCCAAGTATTTGAAGCTGTCCACTTGCTCTACTGCCTCATTTAGAATTCGCAAGTTTACCTTCTTTACTTTTCTTCCTATGACCGTGGTCTTCATTGTTGGCATGAATCTTCATCCCATACTGCTCACAGCTGTCATTTAGCTCCGTAGCATATCCCTTAGTATAATTTCCTCTTCTGCTAACAACGCCATATCATCAGCAAATCAGTCACCAGCATGGCTCAATCAGTTAAGGCGCTTGTCTGCCAGTCTGAAGTTGCGTTCACACGCAGTTTCGATCCCCACTTCGCTGATTACCTGGTTGGGTTTTTTCCGAGGTTTTATCCAACCGTAAGGTGAATGCCATGTAATCTATGGCGAATCCTCGGCCTCATCTCGCTATCACCAAATCTCATCGACGCTAAATAACCTAGTAGTTGATACAGCGGTATTAAATAACCAACTAAAAAATTTCATCAGCAAATCTTATGCACTTTATTCTTCTTCCTCTTACTATCACTCCTCCCATGTTTTGAAAAGAGTTCTTCACTAAATCCTCCAAGTAGATGTTGACCAGGGTAGGTGAAAGGGAATCCTTGCCTTACTCCCCTCTCTATTTCACTTCCTTCTGACATTTCTTCTCCCATCCTGACTTTGACTTGTTTCATATAAAGGTTACTGAAGAGCCTCCTGTCTTTCCAATCCACGCCAATTTTCTTTAGGATCCCCATCAATTTATTCCAATCCACTCTGTCAAATGCTTTTTGTAAGTCCATAAATACTTATTATTATTATTATTATTATTATTATTATTATTATTATTATTATTATTATTATTATTAAATGTTTTTATAAGTGATACTCAGGAGGAAATTAAACACAAAATAAATATGGGAAATGCCTGTTATTATTCGGTTGAAAAGCTTTTACCATCCAGTATGCTGTCAAAAATCTGAAAGTTAGAATTTATAAAACAGTTATATTACCTGTTGTTCTTTATGGTTGTGAAACTTGAACTCTCACTTTGAGAGAGGAACATAGTTTAAGGGTGTTTGAGAATAAGGTGCTTAGGAAAATATTTGGGGCTAAGAGGGATGAAGTTGCAGGGGAATGGAGAAAGTTACACAACACAGAACTGCACGCATTGTATTCTTCACCTGACATAATTAGGAACATTAAATCCAGACGTTTGAGATGGACAGGGCATGTAGCACGTATGGGCGAATCCAGAAATGCATATAGGGTGCTAGTTGGGAGGCCAGAGGGAAAAATACCTTTAGGGAGGCCATAGATGGGAAGATAATATTAAAATGGATTTGAGGGAGGTGGGATATGATGATAGAGAATGGATTAATCTTGCTCAGAATAGGGACCAATGGCGGGCTTATGTGAGGGTGGCAATGAACCTTCGGGTTCCTTAAAAGCCAGTAAGTAAGTAAGTATTAAATGTTTTTTATTATTATTGTAACTGATGGAAAATTTAATTTTTAAATTTGTTGAAAAATTGCAAATTGTAGAATTTTGAGTACAGGATTACAAAAAAATGCGCGGTAAAACTGTTTTTGTTTTTAATTTATAAAGATTCACTCACCTGCTTCATATAACTCTAAAGATACAAATTTCCAACAACACAGAAGAAATAGTGCACCTTGCACACCTACTTTTTTAACTGCCAAGTTCCTACAAACACTGATGAATTATTGTTGTCCATGTGAGCTGTGTGTTCCAATTTACTTTTTGTGTTTTGCTGTTTGTTGAGTATAACATTCTTCGTGTTGCAGACACGCCGCAGGGTGAACTTTGAGAGGTGTAAAGCCATTTATAATGAAGACATGGACCGAAAGATCCAGTTTGTACTGAGGAAGAACAGACTTGACCCATTCCCCGGATGCTCCTGAGGTGTAGACGCTTGGGAACGTGGACAGTTTATTTAATGTATTTGTGCGTGGGAACGATTCATATAGTGACGAATATGAAGCTGAATTAAAGTATTTGGTAGTTTGACTAACAATAATAAAGCCATTATGAAGTCAACCAGTTTTAATTGTAATTATGAAAGACTGAAACCCATTATCTATGTTAAATCAATGTTCAGTTTCAGAATTCAATAAACTGGTTCCTCTCTATCAACATGATCCTTCTCTTCAGTATTGCTTGACTTGTGTGCTTGATGTTTACATGAAAGGTACTATCTGTTCCACTAGGTTTTGTTTGACAGTTTATACTAGACAGATTATATGAGGGCATATTGAATTGGCGAGTACATTCTGAGTGCAATACACGTGCATGAAGTGAGATTAGGGTGACCAGACGTCCTCTTTTGTCCAGACATGTCCTCCTTTTTAGGCCTTTGTCCGGGGTCTGGGCGGATTTTTTAAAAATCAAGAAATGGCCTCCTTTTCGTAATTTGTATGCCTGAATTTTGAAGTTATCTGATTTGGCGCTTTTTTCAAGTAATTTGCCTCCAGATGGCAGCAGCATTGAAGGAATATACTCTTTGCCAACGATCCTAACTAGGGCTATACTTGTTTTTTTGAAAGATGGGACATGACAGGAGCGTTGCGATCGGAAAAACAACTGAATGTCACATAGCGTGGTAGGCCTGTTGCTATGGTAACAGCGGTTGAGTTGCCAAACTTACACTTCCCCTTGGCGAGTGCTTAATAGCTCGCTTGACGACATTTATTGTGCACACAATGTTGGGATTGGTATGTTTCGTCTTTGATTCTCTGTCGATTTTTGTATTGTTTTCTTACCTCCGCGTGAATTGTCAATGAATGTTTTAACGTCAGCCATCTTCACGACAATTGCTGGCTTCCATCAGCTGGCAGCGCGGTAGTCCATATTGGCAACATAGCACTGTAGTTCCAAGTTCGGCCGCTTAACTGTCATGTCCCATCTTTCAAAAAAACAAGTATAGTATGTGATGAAATTGCACCTTTTTTCTAGTAAGCTGCTTTAGTAATTATATGTTATGTGATAAACTGAGTGTTTTAAGACATATTTGTTAGGGCATTTTTTTTTTTCCCTGTTTCAACTCATAAGAGCATCTTTTCTTTTATTCGGTCATTTTTTAGGCATTTCATTTAATTTTTGGCCTTAAATCCCCATTATTGATGTAAAATAATGTCTATTTCCTTTTATATTTTCTTTACATATTTTGTCCATTAATACCCATTATTTTGTATAATATTTTAATCGTTTTTGTACACAAATATTGCCATTTTAACGTAGTACACCCCATATAATGGATCAGTCCAACCACCCCTTCAATATAGACTCATTTATACCTGCTATTTCCAGTTAAGAGTGGCCTTGTGGTACACTACACGGAAACTAAAAGTAAAGTAAATCCATGGTGCTACAGCCCATGAAGGGCCAAGACTGACCAGCCGACTGCTGACCTCACGTCCACATGCCGACGCAGAGGTGAACGATCATACATGGAAACTACATTAGATAAAATAATTAAAGTGTACTACTTAAATCCAGACGTTTGAGATGGGCAGGGCATGTAGCACGTATGGGCGAATCCAGAAATGCATATAGAGTGTTAGTTGGGAGACCGGAGGGAAAAAGACCTTTGGGGAGGCCGAGACGTAGATGGGAGGATAATATTAAAATGGATTTGAGGGAGGTGGGATATGATGATAGAGATTGGATTAATCTTGCTCAGGATAGGGACCGATGGCGGGCTATGTGAGGGCGGCAATGAACCTTCGGGTTCCTTAAAAGCCATTTGTAAGTAAATACTACTTAGAAAAAAGTATGTAAAATTTAATTTAATTACTAGTCTAAATATTAAGTAGTACAAGTCCACGCCTGTGGAGTAACAGTTAGCATGTCTAGCCGCGAAACCAGGTGGCCCGAGTTCTATTCCCAGTCGGGGCAAGTTACCTGGTTGAGGTTTTTTCCGGGGTTTTCCCTCAACCCAATATGACCAAATGCTTGGTAACTTTCGGTGTTGGACCCCAGAATCATTTCACCGGTATTATCACCTTCATCTCATTCAGATGCTAAATAACCTAAGCTGTTGATAAAGCATCGTAAAATAACCTACTAAAATATAAATAAAAGTAGTACAAAACCTCTTTTCCTACTAAGGCAATTATGTAAGATCAATTTTTAGGGAATTTTTGAAAGATTTTTAGGTTATAAATGCATTGTTTTTAGGACATTTTCTCATCAAAATTCTAGCCCTAATCATAACTCTATTTGCTTACAAAGTTCACATTTTGTGCAGTCTTTTTATGTATTTTGATAAAAGTTATAGTTCCCTTGACTTTCATGTACAGTAGTTAACTGTAAAATTGTTTGATATTATTACTAGTGGCTTGTGCAGCAAATACTGCTGCAAACTAAGTTCGTTAGACGTTCAAATAAAAATTTTTCAGATTTATTTTCAATGAAGAATACTTGTCTTTTTGATAGTTATTTGCTTCCGTAATAATGAAACATACTCCCTCTGAATGGATTTTTTTAGGCCAAATACTTTTTCTTGAACCTATCCAACTTCAGTTTTTGAGTTTCAACGCGAAAACGCAAGTATCAATGTCAAGACGATAGCAGTAGCTATTTCAGGTCATTGTGGATTGTAGGCAAAAGTTAAAAAAATGTCAAGTTTGCTAAGCTTTCGAATAATAGCTGCTGCATGTAGAACTTGAATGTAGAGCGTAAAATCATTTTATCCTACTAAGAGATCTTGCTGAAATGATCTGGAGACTACAAAATTTTCTAGGCCTCTTATTTTATCAGTAAGTAATACCTTTTTATCTTTCCTTAGGAACTGTAATTTTTGCGCTCTCTCGACCCAATACTGAAGACAATGACACATATCAATATCTACACTACACCGCCATTAAGTATATGAAAAAGACCCAACCCCACTGGTTTAATAAGTATAAAAATATTTGATTTTTAATAACAATATTATTATTTTACTTAAGTTTTGTAGTTATATATAGCAGTCACTCAGTAAATTATAGAAATGAAGATCTAAATTAAGATATTCTCTACATTTACTTACATAACCTCAAAACGTTTCACTTTCATGTCATCAATATAGCGTCAATATTATGTATAATTAATGAAGAATAGACGCATCATGATATTAGTTATAATAATATTTAATTTCTAATGGTAATAATGTCATCAAACCACCCCAAGTTTCATAGATTTGAATATCCAATACACAGCTGTACTCAGAAAATTATACACTGCAGAATAAGTTTTTAATAACAAATTGAATTGAGCTCTAAATATGTCGGCAATCCTAAAGGTCATGGACTTCGTGTAATAGCCTATTGTTTATTGTAGGGTGTATTTTGTTCTGAAATTCAATCAAGTCGGCCGTGATTCAATAACATTAGTTCTCAAAACTGACAACAGATGGATTTTGGAAAATAGGAAAATTATGTAGGAAAATTGACATTTCACTGAGAACTACTACTTTTCCGAAAAACTTTGGATGCCAGGCATGAAAATGAGGGGTCACTCATTAAAATCCGTTCAGCCATTTTCCCGTAATTTCCATTACCAGTTCAAATTATATATATAGAAATTTTATCATAAGTATACTGTAATAAAATAGATATTGACATAATTTTAAGTATAATATAGGCCTAAGCCTAAATCTAAATAGATATTTTATGTCCTCTTTAATAATTATAGTTACCTCGACTTTGATATGTAGCTAATTGTGAAACATTATTACCAAACGTTTCGTCCACTACTCCGGACATCTTCAGTGGTGTGGTACACGTGTGCGGAGAGATCTGCTGTATGTATCAGGAACTGGCATTGAGACTGGTAGCGTGTCGATATTTAAGATGTGGGGCTGTTGTTGCTTGTCGTTGCCACGGTCCGCACCAGTGGTTTCGGTGTTCTGATTGGCTGTCATAATGTCAGAGAAAAGGTTTGATATGTGTGAGTCCTTCCTCCTTACGACAATGACAAGCCACTGTCCTATGTAGAAGTTGTTGCAGGTGTTACATTTGAGTTTGTATACGCAGACAGGCAGATCATTTCAAACACGTTACAAAGAACGCATCACAGCCATAACAAAATTACAAAACACCTCCACATATGCAGAACACATCACAAATGCTAACCACACCTACAGAGACATCAACATAGACATGGAAATACTACACATCCAACCAAAAAGCCAGAAACTAAACACACTACAACAATACGAAATATACAGACACACAAAAACACACCCCAATGAAATTCTCAACACACAACTCTCAATTTCAGAACACGCACACACATACTCTTTGACTCTACATTACACCACACGAACACACCCTCACAGGAAACAAAACAAGAGGCACCAAGACCAACAACTACCAGTTCTGAGGATGACCCATAAACCAGGTACGATAGAATTTAACACAAGAAAGTCATATAAAACATATTCCGAAGTCATTTCTATGTTTTGGATATTATTATTTCAATTGCGGAAGAATAACAAGTATATTCAGGGGACATATTTTTAATTTAATGAAGGGATCTACTTTTTTTTGTGCTTATTGCATTGCTTCTACATTGTGCTTCGGTGCCATAACCAATGAAACGCGAGCAGGTCACATGGGCTTGTTTTGACGGAGATCATTTTAAGAGTGGATACGGTATAATAGCACATAATAGTTCCTCTCAACAATGCATTAAATGATCAATCAATCTTCTTAATGTATCCAGCTGTTTGCTGACAACATAAAGTCGACTATAGTCCACTGTAGCGTATTCAGTTGTTTTTCACAAGAAATGAGGGGTATTTTGATCGGTGTTCATTATACAGGATGTTTAAAAAATACGGGGCATAATTTCAGGTATGTATTTCCCACATGTAGACAATCAAAATAGTTCATTACAACATGTGTCCGGAAATGCTTCATTTCCGAGTTATGGCCTTCACAACATTGAAATTCACCGGAACGTTTTTCTTTCCACAGGTCGTTGTCATTACAGATGTTCAAAAGTCCACCTCCTGCTTGAATACAGACCTCACATCGATGTCTCATTGACCTGCAAACACGATCAGAACCTAACTCGTGCAGGGTAATCTGCTGGTGACAGGGCCTGTACACGTTGCAAATGATAAGGATACAATTGATACTCTTTCAACAGTCTCCAGACAATCGTATGAGGAACATTGACTTGCAATGCTATCCTTCATGTGCTGATAGAAGGAGTCATGTTCACAGCCTCCAGAATCTCCTCCTGTACTTCTGGAGTTGTAGATCTTGGTCATCCCCTTCCCAACCAGGAGAGTTAAATTTTCCATACTTGCACAGACGGTAATGGAGACGTACAAATGTCTTCCGATCTGGACATTGTCGCTGTGGGTACCTCTCCTGGTACAAACGACGAGCCAGCGCAGCATTGCCGTCCGCCTTACCGTACATGAAGTGTATTCTCTGCCAGCTCTTGATTTGAATACATGTCGCACAGTCTAACGCCTACACAACACTGAATGTAACCTTCGCCTCGGAATGAACTGTCAGAGTACCCTCTTAATGTCTCCGTTGACGGCAACGACCTGCGGAAAGAAAAACGTTCTGGTGAATTTCAATGTTGTGAAGGCCATAACTCGGAAATAAAGCATTTCCGGACACATGTTGTATTGAACTATTTTGATTGTCTACATGTGGGAAGTACATACCTGAAATTATGCCCCGTATTTTTTAAACACCCTGTAGATGCCTGTTGCTAGTAGCCAGAGTCGGGGTGTGGTCAATATATACTGCAGGGCTGTGTCTTCTGCAACTGGTGCTGATGATTTTAATTTACTTCTTTTGTGGTTTATGGATGGACAGTGTAGAAGAATGATCAATTTAATTTTCAATCATTGCAATGCATCCTTCTTCTTTACATCTTAGGGGCCCACACCTTGAGCGTGTTCCGAATCTCAGCGCTGAGGAATTTGATGGCATCACGGTGTTC
The DNA here is from genome assembly GCA_025594305.2 of Periplaneta americana. Classification (NCBI taxonomy): domain Eukaryota; kingdom Metazoa; phylum Arthropoda; class Insecta; order Blattodea; family Blattidae; genus Periplaneta; species Periplaneta americana. The sequence goes on along the minus strand of JAJSOF020000041.1, from coordinate 6,744,166 downwards.
CGAATTTCAACGATGACGTCACTGATGCTCTACCATCCTTGCACAGGTGGTGGCAGTAACCAAAAGCCGCCATCAATGAATCTGAGGTTCTTGTACAGGGCGGGAATTATCAGCCGAATGACATCGTGCACTGTTGTCTCATGGCGTTGTGCTGTGCTGTATTGTTGTCTGTTTATTATTAACACCAATTAATGGAAGGTAATGCTGAGGTTTGCATCGGTTTCATTTCGTTTTATTTTAACTTTTAAGCCAGATTTGCTCACCGCCCTATTTTAAGGGCAGTTGCAGTGCCTTCAGATATTATGTCAGTGTTGGTGATGGGGAGATTTTATAAGTTTTGCGATAATGTTGGTAGTACTTGTCAGCTTTAGTAAATATACCTTGTTTGTTTCAATTTATTTCAACATCATTTAACGCTCAATTTCATGTTGTAGTATGCCGATAAGCTGTTAATATTTGACTATAATTATTTATTTACTGTGCCACCTTTGCTTATCTTAAAAGTTAATAATTCACATTAACGTTTTCGATACATTTGTATCATCTTCAGATGTAGAGTATTAAATGAACATTTATGTTGAAAACCTTGCCTTATGGTATGGAACTTATTATGATGGTTTTCGGATCATGTTGGTGTGAATTGCTCTAACTTAACTTAGATTGGTCTATGATACACATGTTATATTAAGTTAAGATCACTTGCAGTGCATGTAGTACAATTAAAATATTTAAAAGTTATATAAAACTATAAATGTGATCAGAGAATTGTGAAACATTGTAAAAACACTTTTAAACACTGTAAACACCAAAATTAAAACAACACCAGCCAAATTCCAATTCAATTTATTAATATTTATGCATATTGTTACAGACACGCAAGGCTGTATTAAACTCATGGACTCGACAACATCCATCTTGTACCAGTAGCATATATCTATACTTTTCACATCAGTTTATCGACTAAAACCTAATGAAATGCTTTAACAATACACATTAATAATATAGATATGTTAGTGATAAAATTGATACTGTGTTTTAGTTCGTTGTTAAACATCAAGATCAACAGAAGCAGCCCCATCTAACGAAATCAAAAACTGGCCAACACAGCCAACATGATTAGGGCCCGGATTTTGATGACCTAAAGAATACTAAAAAATGACCTTATGACTTTAAAATCAATTAAAAATGACCTAAAAATAAAAAAGAATGATTTAAAAATTACCTTTATTTGTCGACCTCCTTGCGCAATATGGCAATATCACTTACACTCTATCACTCAACACTGCATTACAATAACTTACAAACACCTTTTGCAAGTTTTCAAATTCGAAGGACCGTCGATTATCAACTAATAAGGACTTATACATGGAAAAGGTTCTTTCCACATCGACTGAAGATACAGGAGCATACTTAAAGCAGCAAATATCGCCGGCTTCCAGCTCTTCTTCAACGAATGAATACTTCTTGCCTGACAGTACATCAGAAATCTTGCACATTGTGTCATATCCACTGTTCTTGTTCAACACATTTTCCATTTTAGCAAAGGCAAGTTTGCCCACTTCCCCTTTCACACAACTTAAATCACTTACAATTGATTTCACCAATTCTATTTGAGTTGACATAGGACATCCACGTTGTTCCAGGGAAGTGATAATTCGTGGCAGAAATCCAAAATTAGATTTTATGTAGGCCAATTTCCCTTGAATTTCTGAGTGAGAGAGAAGGTCCTGGGATATTGTTATGGATGCTGCACTGTCACTATCAAAAGAATCTATGACTTTTTTCACAATTTCAAAATGTCCACAGTAATAATTACAGGCATCTAACCAGGTTCCTCACCTAGTGAGTATTGGAGCTGGTGGAAGCGGTATCCCATGGGCTTCACTTTGGAATATATTCACACGAGATGGTGATTTCAGAAATATTTTTTTCACATTTCCGATTAATTTTTCCACGTCTGGAAAATTACCCCTTATTTCTTCTGCAATTCTGTGGCAAGCATGCGCCAAGCAGGTTACATGTACCATCTTTGAATACAGCGCCTTAAGGGAGTTTGCGGCCTTAACCATATATGGCGCTGCGTCCGTAAGGAAGAGAAGCACAGAATCATGTTGAATACCGCTAGGCCACAGATAGTTCATTGATTTGTCAAATAATTTGGCTATGGTGGAGAAGTTTGCTTTCTCCAAGACTTCACAATTTAAAAGGAAAATGTCACCACTGTTTTCTTCATTCATGTCCCCAACAATTACATTTACAACATAGCGACTCATGCAATCTGTGGTCTCGTCAATTGAGACCCAGATTTTTTTCCCGTCCAATTTTGCTCGTATGGCATCAATAGTTTTGTTGTAACATGATTCAATATAATTTTTTCTAATTGTCGACTCATCTGGGATGGATTTTCCAGTGTATTTCTGCAGGAAATCTCGGAAGACATTATTATTATTGAGTTTGTGGAATGGGATGTTTGCCGAGACCAAAGCTTGACATAGCTCTTCGTAAAACACTGAATTCGCTGAGTTTGCACTAGTGCACTGCCCGAGAAGCATCTGTTGTTTTTTTCTTTCTCCTGCTTGAAGACCGCGTTTATGTTTCTCTCTGTTCACATGTTGGTCCACGGTGAATCTCTTCTCTGCTGAAACCTTCACTTCACAAATTTTACAGTACAATATAGTACCTTCATTAGAAAATACAGTGTCGCCATACTCCGATACAAACTGTTTTAATTTCGCGGAATTGCTTGTTTTTAATTTCGGCATGGCAAAATAGAAATATTACTTCAGTACCTCTAAACGACTACCTTCCGCTCTGTGAATGACTGAATTGTAACCAGTACACACACAAGAACCCGTGACAGTGCGAACCTCAAGCAGGTAATTTCACCCCCACATTCCTTTAGAGGACAAAGTCTGTCTTAAAATAGACATGACCGGTTAGTTGGACGAGTCCAAATGTTTAACAGAACATGAATAGGGGAGGCCACAATGCAACAGATTTCCAAGAATTCATAGATTTCGTGCTTCAGAAACATAATTTTACTAATATTAACAATAATGCAATCAAAATCGCTAAAAATGACAAAAACCCGGATTTGTTCTTAAAATATGACTAATAGAAAGTAATAATCCGTAAAAAATGCCCTATTAGAGAAAAGTGTTCAAAAATACATAAAAAATGACCCGTCAAATTGGTTTAATTTCACTGAAGATGATATGAGCTACATTTATCTTCCATAGAGCATTGTCCTAGCATCATCAGAAAAAGATGCAAAGTCATCGAAATCCGGGCCCTAGTCATGATCATTTTCGCCTTTGTAGGCCTATTTATTTTTGTGATTATACTGAATAAAGTCATATTTTCTTAGGCAAAGCGGAAATATCCCACGTGTCAACGATTCGGAATACTCAGAAGATGCTCAGATAATTGCAGGTGAGGTTAAGGATGAAGACAAAGAAAAAATCCAATAGCTGGAACATATAAGGAATCGGACGACCTCCTTGTTAGCTCATCCACCAGATGGAAGATGGTGGGAACAAAAAGGAAACACCAGGGAAGAGAAATGGACAAGTTTGAAAGGATTCTTGAATATTATGAAATGAAAAAAAGCATATCAGCCGAATCCCCTGATCTGAATTCTTCAGAGGTTTGCTTCCTTATATTGAAGAATTTACACCTCAGGAAAAACTCAAATTTCAAAACAGTGTACTGGATGTGATATCCTATATTCATGATCAGCAGACACAACAACCGTATGATCTAAGATCATATGATTCAGGAAACTCTAGGGTTTGTCTGGTTTGCCCATGGAGGTCAATCCATCAATCCCAATAGAAATAATCCTCCAGCAGACCATCAGTGCCAATTTAGTGGCTTTACTTACTTACTTACTTACTGCCTTTTAAGGAACCCGAAGGTTCATTGCCGCCCTCACATAAGCCCGCCAGCGGTCCCTATCCTGAGCAAGATTAATCCAGTCTCTATCATCATACCCCACCTCCCTCAAATCCATTTTAATATTATCCTCCCATCTACGTCTCGGCCTCCCTAAAGGTCTTTTTCCCTCCGGTCTCCCAACTAACACTCTATATGCATTTCTGGATTCGCCCATACGTGCTACATGCCCTGCCCATCTCAAACGTCTGGATTTAATGTTCCTAATTATGTCAGGTGAAGAATACAATGCATGCAGTTCTGTGTTGTGTAACTTTCTCCATTCTCCTGTAACTTCATCCCGCTTAGCCCCAAATATTTTCCTAAGCACCTTATTCTCAAACACCCTGAACCTATGTTCCTCTCTCAGAGTGAGAGTCCAAGTTTCACAACCATACAGAAGAACCGGTAATATAACTGTTTTATAAATTCTAACTTTCAGATTTTTGGACAGCAGACTGGATGATAAGAGCTTCTCAACCGAATAATAACACGCATTTCCCATATTTATTCTGCGTTTAATTTGCTCCCGAGTGTCATTTATATTTGTTACTGTTGCTCCAAGATATTTGAATTTTTCCACCTCTTCGAAGGATAAATCTCCAATTTTTATATTTCCATTTCGTACAATATTCTTGTCACGAGACATAATCATATACTTTGTCTTTTCGGGATTTACTTCCAAACCGATCGCTCTACTTGCTTCAAATAAAATTTCCGTGTTTTCCCTAATCGTTTGTGTATTTTCTCCTAATATATTCACGTCATCCGCATAGACAAGAAGCTGATGTAACCCGTTCAATTCCAAACCCTGCCTGTTATCCTGAACTTTCCTAATGGCATATTCTAGCGCAAGTTAAAAAGTAAAGGTGATAGTGCATCTCCTGCTTTAGCCCGCAATGAATTGGAAAAGCATCAGATAGAAACTGACCTATACGGACTCTGCTGTATGTTTCACTGAGACACATTTTAATTAATCGAACTAGTTTCTTGGGAATACCAAATTCAATAAGAATATCATATAATACTTCCCTCTTAACCGAGTCATATGCCTTTTTGAAATCTATGAATAACTGATGTACTGTACCCTTATACTCCCATTTTTTCTCCATTATCTGTCGAATACAAAAATCTGATCAATAGTCGATCTATTACGCCGAAAACCGCACTGATGATCCCCAATAATTTCATCTACGTACGGAGTTAATCTTCTCAAAAGAATATTGGACAAAATTTTGTACGACGTCAACAAAAGTGATATTCCTCGAAAGTTACCACAGTTGGTTTTGTCCCCCTTTTTAAAAATAGGTACAATTATGGACTCCTTCCATTGTTCTGGTACAATTTCCTTTTCCCAAATAGCAAGTACAAGTTTATAAATTTCGCTATATAATGCGCTTCCGCCCTCTTGTATTAATTCTGCTGGAATTTGATCGATACCTGGAGACTTGTACTTTTTCAGATTTTCTATCGCAATTTCGACTTCTGAAAGCGTGGGTTCGGGTATAAATGACTCAGCAGTTTGTATTTCAATTTCGTCCCGATCATCATAGTGGCTTTACTAAACAAAATTCCTATTAAAGTTCATAATAATATACACAGTGAACGTGATATAACTGTGCAGGCAGACAGGGGTGGTAAAATACATTAAAATAAACAGCTAACCTGTTATGTGTTTTGTAAATTAATTTCATGGTTAATTAGAAGTTTGTAGTCTGGCACCAGCGCATCGCCGGTGCACCTACGAATACACACGAACTCAGGTCTGAATTGCAGCATTTCGTCCCTCTGTCACTGCAGAAGGGCTGCCAGACTTCTTAATGGCAGTAAATAACTACACGTGTTAATCTTTTTATTTAATTTGCAAGAAAACCGCCCATTTTATTGAAAAACTGCAAAGGGATAAATCATTCCTTATCAGTTTCTCTAATGATAAGAGTAAAAATCAGAATAGTACAGATAATACTTACCTAGTAAAGCAAGAAATAAGCTGTTGAAATCTGCACAGTACAGTGTATAGTGTAAGACAATGTACTTTTTGTATAAATAGATCAGTTCAAATATATGTTATTACTTTCATACTTATCTAGGTATATTTTATTGAATGGATCTTGTTTCTGTGCATACGACAAATCGCACAGCGATAGTTAGTACCTTCCTTCTCAGTGGCTGGGGCTACAAGATTCAGTAATTCTTGAAATGATGTTTCAGACATTCTGTAATATTCTGCGAATTTATCTAGATACTGTGCTAACACTACCGATAAAATGCTGTAAGTACCATGACTTTAAACATTTTCAACCAATAATGGATGAATGCAAAATCTGCGCCTTTTTGTCGCCTTCTGATTATTGACAATAGCAATAGAAGTCATCACCTGACGACTCCATACTGAATGACTCATTAGCATCGTGCAACATAAGTTGTTGCTGTTTTCTAATGCCAGGCGTTTGACAATAAAGTCATTTGACCTATGGCACTCCAATATTTTGCAAAAATATTATCATGACCAGCCACTGAAGCACATTTCTTGGTTTGAGTTGCACAATGAACAGTTAGGGGACTGATATATTCCAATTCTATGCAGGTATTTAGCCAAACAATCATGGCCTGTTGCCAATCTAAATGCAGCTACAGACGATTTTCGTGGTAAATCGGGAATTAACTGTGGATTTTGATGCAGAGAGTTCCATTTTTTCCCATGGCATTGTGTTATCAAATTTTGTTTGTTGAAGTCTAAGTATGTAGATTTAATAAATCTTTTCACAGAGTAATATGTAGATTTAGTAACAGGTCTGTAAGTAGCAGTGCTGCCCTTCTTTGCTAAAGCATCCGCATTCTCGTTTCCCAGGATTCCACAGTGGGATGGTATCCACTGGAATACAATTCTTTTATTGAGTGATATTAAATGAGAGAGCATTTTAGTTATTTCTGCTGTTTGAGATGAAGGTGTGTGTTTAGAGACTATTGATAGAATAGCTGCTTTGGAGTCTGACAATATAACTGCATTTTTAAATTTACTGATGTGGCATAGAAGATTCCTGAGACTTTCACTTATTGCAATGATTTCTCCATCAAAACTTGTTGTTCCATATCCAAGAGATCTATAAAGTGAGAAGAGACAGCACGTAACACCTGCACCGGCACCTTGTTCTCTGGAGATCAAGGATCCGTCAGTGTATAAATGAAGCCAGTTTTGTGGAGGGTACCTAATATTAATTGTCTCTAAAGACAATTGTTTTAGTATTTCAGTATTTACTTCTGATTTCAGTATTTCTTCTGTTAAATTTAGATTATATTCCATATTTAATAGAGTTAAAGGGTTTGGTTTAATTTGTAGGTTTTCTTTAAAATTCGGGATATTGATTTTCTGTTTTAATTCTTGAACAATGGATATGAAACTTTTTGAGTTTTCAATCTACAGAGAGGACTGTATGAATGCCAATTGTTTCCTGGTAATCTAAAAGTTTTTCATATTGAATCAGTGCTTTTTCTTCTATTGTCATTTTGATGCTGTTAATATTAGTGAGGAATCTCATAGAATCTATTGGAGTTGTTTTGATTCCACCAGTAATGAGTCTGAGAGCTTGGGTTTGAACATATTCTATTTCGTTTATGAAAGGTGAAGTAATTAAAATTTCTCCGCAGTATGTCAGCACTGGCTGTATAAACATTTTGTATGTAGTATTCAAAGTATTCCTAGAGCATCCCCATTTCTTTCCTGCTAGTCTTTTTAGAAGGGAGAATCTTTTACGAGCTTTTTCAGAAATGTATTTCAAATGGTTGCTCCGTGTTAACTTACTATCGAAAATAACTCCAAGATATTTGGATTCATAAGTCCTAGGAAGGTGTTAGCCATTGTATTGGATATTGAATTCTCTTTCTTTTTACCAAGTGAAAATATTTGGTAGTTACTTTTGCTTAAATTGAGTGTCATCAAATTTGATGTATTCCATTCATGTAGTTGATTTAGAGCTTTAAGAGCAGAATTTTGAATTTTGTCTCTATGTCTGTAAGATCCGGAGTGCAACATAAATATCATCGTGTGTGAATATGCATGTTGCAGCTCCATGTGTCATGCATCATGCTTCTTGCATCATCCGGTGTGAAGCCCGACTTATACCTATACATGTGTATTTGTTAGAGATATGTGTAAACCATGAAATATTTTACTACTTACCATTTGAGGTCATACCTTACTGGTGTTACTTACGAGATCCCAACCAATCTTCGGACTGTTGACTTGACATCGACTACTATTTATTTCAAGACAATATTTTTGCAATACGTTTCCTCAAATGTACATGAAAGACAACTTGAGTTAGCTTCCCCTGCTCAAAATTTCATGCTATGCTACTGCCATTAGTCTTAATTTTGTTATGATCTCTTTGCTTTGGATTTAACACAGTTCGGAACACGTTTCTTCTGTATCGATGTTGTGCTTCAAATGGATATATTTATTATGCATGTTGAATTGCGCACATTTATTTATTCTTTAGTTTGTTGATGTACTGAATATTAACAGAATGACCAATTCATCCTCTTATCCAGCCCTGTCTATAAGTTTCTAGGACAGGAAGTGTATAATATTATGGAAATTACAAAATGAAAATGAATTATTTCTTCAGATCAGAATTTCAAATTAAAACTTATCCAGAATGCTGGCACAACCATGTGTCAAAATCGTAACTTCTAAAAAATAAAAAGAAACTAGAAATTACTTTGTTTTAGGTTTGATAAGTGATCTCAGATTAACATAAATGAGGCTTGAAAAGATCATGTTAATTAGATAATGAGAAATTGCTAAAGTAACATTCTAAGAAATAAGATTCTAATACATAACATCCATTGTTTAGTGATATTCCACACAAAATGGACAATGAAAATTTGTGTAAGAATATACAAACAAATTTATGGATAATTTCTGCAGGACTGACATTTATTTATACTTCATTAGACATCTCTGACAACAAAATTTTTCATTCTCGCTGTGATTCGATGTGATGTAGCAGTTGCCGAGGTGTCACCCAGCAACCCGGTGTGAGGTCACCAGAAACTCGCTGCGATGTGATGTAGTAGTTCTCGAGATGTCACCCAGCAACCCGGTGTGAGGTCACCAGAAACTCGCTGCGATGTGATGTAGTAGTTCTCGAGATGTCACCCAGCAACCCAGTGTGAGGTCACCAGAAACTCGCTGCAATTTCACGTAGTAGTTCTCGAGTTGTCACCCAGCAACCCAGTGTGAGGTCACCAGAAACTCGCTGTGATGTGATGTAATAGTTCTCGAGGTGTCACCCAGCAACCCGGTGTGAGGTCACCAGAAACTCGCTGCGATGTGATGCAGTATTTCTCGAGATGTCACCCAGCAACTCGCTGTGTTGTGATGCAGTGGCGTATGCTGAACCTGGAGTTTGGGTGTTCTGTTAAAAATATATAGTTGGTCTATGTCGCACAATTATTATAGGCCTAAGTGAAATATCGGGTTAACATTAACTGCCATTTTTAATATATAATTTAGTATTGTTTATATTTAATAACTAGGCGGCGGATGTTGATGACCTAAATTCTACTTAAAATGATCATTAAAATGCCCTTAAACTCCTGGACAAATGACATGAAATTAAAAGAAAATCACATTTAAATATTATTGGAAGTACTCGCACCTCAACTTGTTAAAAATTAATCACCTTGTTTCAATGACTGCCCTGCAAATGCCGGAGAAAGGAGGCAACTACAAATAACGTTATTCAAAATTGCATTATTTATGATCAAACAATAACCATGGCCAGCATAACCTGTTTGAAGTTCCACAACCCACTAACTATTCTACATTTTCATATTATGAAATAGAAAAATGTGTAGTGTATTGTTCGCTTTTTGTTTTATATTGTTGCACTAAATTCGGAAGTGGCGGGGTAGGTCTACCCTTATTCACTATATGTAATTTCTCTCCTAGTGGGCGAGAAGAGAATGGCTTTTGCAAAAGATCTTTTACAGTGTACATTTCCAAGTGCTATTATCATTAAATAAGTAATTTAAATCGTTCACCTGCGTTGGCACACAACTATGAATCCTAGTAAAACCTAAACACAGTAAATTCACTCACACAAACAGTAAACACACACGTCAAACACAATATTTTGTAACGCTATTGACAAGTTGAGCTGCCTGTATACAGGACGACCTGCAAGCTTCAGAGAAGGAGTATCCCCACCATGCCTCCTTGCGCGCGCAGAGAATTTTATTATAGCTGTAACTATCAGCAGGGGATGTTCTTTTGTACGGACAGGACAACCAGACCAGAACTCATCCCACTTCGTCAGGCAGAGCGTACGTTATAAAACAAAAGCCGTTCTGGGGATGGTGTGCACATTCAACCAGCAGGCATTTAAAATATTTAAATGGTAATGAATTAAAATTAGTCTTGAACTATATACATCAACTTCTAATGAGATTACCACAAATTTAAATTGTGATATATTAAAATTATTGTTGCATTATATAAAACAACTTAAAATAAAAAATGAGATTACCGAATTTACAGGGTGTCCAGCGCACACCTTGAACATCCGCAATATACGCCCCTGTTGTGATGCAGTATTTCTCAAGATGTCACCCAGCAACTCTGTGTGGTGTCACCCACAAACTCGCTGCGATGTGATGCAGTAGTTCTCGAGATGTCATCCAGCAACTCGCTGCGATGTCATGTAGTAGTTCTCAAGATGTCTCCCAGCAACTCGCTGTCTTGTGATGTAGTACAGCTCCATATAATCTTCATTTCAGACGACATTACTTCTGGTATTTTGTATTCATATTCTTCTAGGTTGCAATTGTAAAAGTTTATAATTTCTTCACTGAAATTATGTTTAACATTTTGTGTCTATTTTTGTGTGTTAAATTGATGTAATCATTTCCTTATTAGAATGAACATTTGTTGATCTTGGAAGATTCTTTGCAGAAGTTTCAACATTTTATGAATAACCTCATTCTTCAGTTGATGCTATCTTCACATAATATTCTTCTGTGCGGAATAGATGATCATTACAAGCTGATTTATTCTTGATTGATGGAGGAGGAGGATTGCTTGAAGTAGGAGTAGTTAGTGATAAAGTGGGTTCGTTTCTCATGAGAGAAGAAGATGTGATTTGTTTCCTTGGTTTTAGCGATTAGTGATTGTGGAAGGTATGGTCATCTTTTAAGGGGGTTTGGATTTCTTTTCATTGGAAGAAATGTGGCGATTTGAGAAGTTCGTTGTTATTTTGCAGATGAATAAAGCTTTCTTGTATAAAAATGTTACTTTAAATGAAGTATTGGAGTTGAGTCCAGGATATTTTTATTCAAGAGAAATGTAAAGACATTTTATAATTCAAAGATGTGTTCTTTTTTTCGTGGTGGTGATGTGATTTTCTTATGGAGATGAATTTTTTTTTTTCATGTGGTGGTACGATTTTATTGTGGATATGATTTTTTTTCACATGGTGGCGATGTGATTCTTTATGGAGATGAATTTTTTTTCACATGGTGGCGATGTGATTTTTTTATGAAGATGAATTTTTTTTCACATGGTGGCGATGTGATTTGTTATGGAGATGAATTTTTTTTTTTCATATGGTGGCGATGTTTTTTTTTTGGAAGCTGAATTTTCTTTTCACGTGTTGGTTGAAATTTCTTTTTAAATTTCTGAATTATTTCTATATGTTATTTTATAATACATCGCTTGCATTACAATTTGTAATACAGCATTTCGGTTTCCTTACTTCTGGTGCCTATGTACCACCAAAAGCAGTGTTTACAGAAAGCACAGAGGTAGGGCTCCATGCTTTCTGTATTGTTTCAAGAGAGACTGAACCACGCTTTATCATCTCGTTGCGCATGTTCAGTCCTCGGGTAGAGACACCTGGTGGCATTCAGACGAGTCAGAGGCATAGAGACTGTCTGCATTTTGTAGCAGGGTTAATTTCTCTCCTTATCTCGGAGGGAAATGAACTCAGCTACCTTTCAGTCAGTTGCCCTACCAACTGGTATCAACAGGTGTGATCTGTTAATAATGGTTTGGTTGTGCGCAGTTTACACTGCATTATATTTTGTATGCTGATTTTTGTTCATATAAGTAAAATAAATCGATGAAATTATTGACAAAGATGTAATATGTGATTGTCTTTGCCTTTGCAATCACTGTTATTTTGGAATTTTGACACCGATATATTCTTAATTACTTTTGGTGCATATGTACCACCAAAAATAATGTTTACACAAAGCATAGATGTAGGGATCGATGCTTTCTGTACTCTTTGGAGCGAGATTCAGCCATAATTTATTATCTCGCGCCTTTTATCCACTTCTCAGGTAGAAACACCCGGTAACCATTGAAACATGGCTGAACAACCCACAGCCGTTCTTCTTTTTTGTGGCAAAGTTAATTCCTCTCCTCATCTCAGAGGGAACTGATCTCAAGCCCCTTCCAGTCAGTTGCCCTACCAACTGATATTAGTCAGGTTTGAGCTGTTCTTAATAGTTCTATTAACTTCAGTTTCCATCAGGGATTATATTGAAGATAGTAGCTACAACTGTACTTAATATGATTGCGTTGACTTTAGAAATGAACGGATGTGATGTGATTGTCACAGCTCTGTTTTGAAGTTGATTGCTTGATTTAATTTTGTGAAGATTTAATTACGAATTATAACACATTTGAGTGTATCTCGTTACGATTTAATTTCGTAACCTCTTCCTCTATCGTGGGATGCAAGATTTTTAGTTAAATGTCTTCCAATAACTAAGACAGAAATCCTGATTCATTCTGGTTGTTGCCGGGGCTCTATGCTTCCTGTAATAATCCTGAATTGCCTTCGATCAATTCGAAGTTTTATTAACTGTACATAACCATACCGTTTCTATCTACTGTACATCTCTGAATTTACGAAGTTGTAAGAAGCAACAAAACCGAACCCCGGCAATGCGAAGAGAATTAAAATTTGGATTTTTTCTGCTAAACAAATCCCGACCACAATGACCAACTTTCCCTACTTCAGCCACACCCCTACCCACCCCCAGTCTCCACACCACCCGCAGTGCCACTGGCGTAGCTCAGGTGGTAGCTTGTTTTCCTCTGACCAGAAGTTGCAGTCGGGCATGGGTTCGATTCCCGCTTGGGCTGGTTAGTTGGATGGGTTTTTTGCGAGGTTTTCCCCAACCATATGGCGAATTTGAGATAATCTATGATAGTGGTCGTCAGCACTCGCTGAAATGGGTAACGGGTAAGCATTGCCTCGTAATATGCCCCGTCGCGCAGCAGGAAGAGGGAGAGAGCATAGCCGCCAGTAGACACTGATGCACCTAGTGCATTCTCTTATCCGCGGGTAAAAGACGCTAGCCCGAGGGTGCACTGTGCTGATGACTGCTGATCTATGACGAATCCTTGGTCTTATTTTGCCAAAAACCATCGTACTATCATCAATTCAATCGACACTAAATATCTTGGTAGTTGATACAGCGTCGATAATAATCCCCACCAAACACCCCAGTCTCCACCCCAAACCCGATTCCCCACTCAACCCCCCATTCCATACCCCATCCTCACCCAATCCCCCCCACCCACTCCTGTCCCCATCCCATCCCCGGACCCCACAATACCACCCCAGTCCCCTTAATATGTACAGACGTGGCAAAAAACCGGACCGACGGAATAATCAAAGTCCCCGAAATGAGCCACTGCGCTTGTCACGCCTGCATTCACAAGATAGCGAGTAATCTACTGAAATTGTTGTAGTTTCGACTGCTGACGTAGCCCATTTCGAAAGCCATTAGAATATAAGCTGGTAAAATTCATGTTCTGGGAATAATAAGTTAATTAAGTAGTAAAATATCGCTCCAATCGAAAAGTATTGGGAATAAATTTGAATAAGGAACAAAAAAAAGTTTCCTTCCCAGGCAGGATTCGAACCACAAAAGTCTTAGTTACCAGTCTGTCGTGCTGTCACTGTGAACAAGGCTCTGAAATCAGCTACAAGGGTCGGTCCGGTTATTTATTTTTTTTTTGCCACTCCTGTACAAGGAGTTGCACCTCCATCTTCTGCGGGGACGGCGATCCAGTAGTCCGGGAAGTTCGCCAGATGTTCCTCCTGCTGCGGTGGTGCACCTGGTGTGGTGCACCACCACCATGAAAAGAAAGAAACGGTATGGTCAGTATATTGCCTGCAGCCAACTAATTAAGTAACTATACTTCATAAAAAATAAGTCCCATAACACGAGTCGCCAAATAACGCCAACTATAACCATAAGTTGTTAACTTGAGGGAGCCTTTGACATGTGCGGGCTGTATGGTGCTGTACCAGCGCCTCCTAAGGCGAGGACGTAGGGTTGCCTGTGTCTTAACACAAAGCACAGTGTTGGCATTCAGCAGCTATGCCCTTTCTTGTACACTGATGATATCTGAGCCTACTAATTGAGAGTGATCGATATTTTTTTTAGTGTGACTTCTTTAGTTATTACTTCTTTTAATAGATGGCGAAGACAATAGTCAGTGTTAGTCGTACATAAAAATACCCGCATTATAGAATTAAAATTTCATACCACTCTGCTGATTGAAAAAACAAAAACAACGCTGGGTTTAGTTGGAAACAGCTAATATTGTCACACATTTAACCACACCAATAATGGGCCACTAATTGAGAACTAGTGACTCTTTCACAGTTTGACAATTTTTTTATATCTTTGGCTCTGGTTTATCCCATGATTGGAAAGTTTGCTTGCACGATAGTAAATTCGTAGGTCAGATATGTTTGAACGCCAGTGTACATTCGCTGTAGCTGGAGCTCTTTTGGCTCTGTGTTCAAGTAGAGTACAGGAGTCGTGCTAGACCTCCTTCTGCGCTGTCGCACCAAGTGTAACCGACAGAATATATCGTAGATGAATAATGGGCCACTTATGGCTCCATTTTTAAAGTAAGCGATAGAACTCTTACTAGACATCCTTTATATTGGCCCAACTCGTGCAGCCAGTACATGCATTATACACATCATGTTCGAAGTTAAGTGGAGCTATTTTGGCTCTGTGTTCACGTAGAGTACAGGAGTCGTGCTAGACCTCCTTCAGCCTGGTCATACCAAGTGTAACCGGCTGAACATATCGTAGATGAATAATGGGCCACTTATGGCTCCATATTGAATGTAGGTGATAGAAGTCTTACTAGACATCCTTTTATTGGCCACAACTCGTGCAGCCAATACATGCATGTTCGACGTTAAGTGGAGCTATTTGTGACTCCAAGTGTTTACTAAGTGACAGGAATCTGACAAGATCTCCTTCACCATGGCCATTTCACGTGCAACCAATTATATTTCATTCAAAAACACACATACACCCGCACATTGTCACAGAATTAGGGCATAGCGTTAATCGCATTTTTCTATATATTTTTTTATGTTTCACTTTGTTTCTATTTAATATTTTTTAATTGATTTTCGTTGCTTGTTTTTCCTTTTATTAACTTCACATTAAACATTTAAAATTCATTATCGTCGTTTGTATGTGATATTAATTTTACTAGGCTTACAAAACAGGAAGTATTCTATTTATAATGGTCATTGACTAGACGGTTCTTAATATCGCCCTCTGTATTCTTTATTTACATGATCTTGTGAAGTGGCGTTGAAAATGTAACATTTAAGCCATATTTATTTGATCGTGTTTTGGGAATAACAAGAACTCAAGAAATCATTATTAATGGTCTTCCTAGTCGCAGTGTTGGTCAAGGTTTTGAACTTATATCCTTCTCCCTTCCCTCACTTTTGTGAGGAGTATGAACTATTACTGAATGTTGTGTTAGACGCATTGACTAACCATATCTTCAACACTGTCCAAGGGCAGAGATTATGACAACTCTGTGGAAGGAGAAATGGAATGAAGTATAATTCAGTGCAGTCCTTATATGAATTTTAACACTTGCAATATATTTCTACGAACATAACAGTAGCAAAGAGTGTCATTTCCATTAAATAAGTTTAAAGATGTTAATAAAATATAGTTATGTCTCAATTAGTGACTGAGACAAGCATTTATAATTCCTTAAGGGTAGGATAAGATGGAGAAATTGTCATTTTGGTCAAAATAGACGGTTTTTACATTTTTGCTTTATAATAATGTGCAAGGCTTGGTTTATCACTCCACTCCTCTAAGGTCTGTTTTCGTCGCCATTTTTTAAGTGCTGCATTAAGCTTACCCTTTAAATAGCTGCACTACACGCCCTCTTACTTATTATTAGGTTTCCTTTGCTCTTTAGATGAAGGAATTTTACTATAATCTTCATTTCCTGGTCTGGCTGAGCCAGAGAAGTTATGCTAAAATTACTACTAAGAAGACAAAACAGGAAATATTTTTCTAGTCACTGCAGTAAACACATGTGCGTTTGTTGTTTGTTCACTTGCTGGTCATGTTTCTGAAAATTGTATAATTGTAATCTCAGTGCGTTTACAATGTTTTATACATAATGTAGGGGAGCTGCAGGTAAGCCCGGTGAGTTGGGAATGACGGTCACCTCTTTATCTCCAAAATAATAATTCGATTTTGTCTTCCGACTGGTGCTGCACTTTTGGAAGGATGACATTAACTATGTGCAATACTCTTTTTGTAGTAGTTGAAGCCTAGCTGTTACGAGGAGTGCTTGTATGTTTTCATTGATATTCTTGTAAATCAAAAGGAACTTCAGGCTGCTGCTGTAAGTAATTAATCTTGTTTTATTTAATACTTTCACACTAGGAATATACCCGTACATGTTGCTAGTCAATGAGTAGCAGTTTGATATTGGTACCTACATTCATTAATTTATGGTTGCATTTTTACAAACTGTCTGCAATGAAGGCAGTACCGGTCAACTGACCACCATTACCTTCACTATACCGGCATTACCTTCGTGTGAATATAACATTTCGAAATGCATTATGTCAAGTGATATAGTTTCATTCTTAATAGTTCATGCGTTTAATATTACTTATTTACTTTTTATTTATTATTTATTTATTTTTACATTCCCTTGAGATGGTTAGCAAATACAGGCTAAGACAAACAGAGGCAGCTTGACAGCAGAAGATCTTCAGAGAGCCCTAAGAGCTATACAGGATGGAAAGTCCATCAGGCCAGTGTCGAAATCTACTGGAATCTCCTTCAGCACACTTTAGGAGAGGATACGTAAACAGCACTATAATGATCCTAAATTAGGAAAAAAAAAGTGAATTTTTACTCCTGACCAAGAAGCAGAGATGTGCAACCAGTTAAAAGTTTTGGCAAATTCCTTCTATGGTCTTACGCCAAACGATGTAAAGCGTGCAGCCTTTGAGTTTGCTAAGCAAATAAAATAGAACATGAACATACATTCTCCAAAGAAACAAAACTGGCAGGACGTTATTGGCTTGAAGGTTTCCTGAAGCAAAACCTTTCTTTGTCTTTGAGAAAACCAGAGGCGGTAAGTATTAACCGCATTAAAGGTTTCAATAAGGAAAAAGTTCGAAATTTTACACTAATCTTGAGGATGTTTTTCTAAAATATGGATTCTCGGCATCACATGTTTACAATGTAGACGAAAGAGGGATTGGAACCTGAAACTATTTTGGCACCCAAGGGCCAAAAACGAGTAGGATCAGCTACAAGTGCAGATCGTGGCACACACGCCACTGTAATGTGTGCCATGAGTTCTGCTGGGAACTATATTTGCTCGGAAAGGAATGTGTCCGACTCTTGAAAATGGCGGACCTCCTGATGCACTGTACAGCTGTTCCAAAAATGGATGTCCTATGAACTTTTCTCGAAGTGGTTGGAACATTTTGCCCATCATTCCCGTCTTACTCCAGAAAACCCTAACCTTCTGATCCCTGACAACCATTACTCACATTGCACCTTAGAGGCATATGAATGGTTTCATTGCCACCCCACACCTCTCACAGAACCCAGTCACTTGATGTGACATTCTTTGGACCTCTCAAGACGGCATTTAATAAGGAGTGTGACATCTATATGAAAATGAACAAGTAAAAGTGTATCAGACCTGATGATCTTGCCAGAGTTGCAAACATAGCAATTGCTTTGTCA
This sequence comes from Periplaneta americana, assembly GCA_025594305.2. Classification (NCBI taxonomy): domain Eukaryota; kingdom Metazoa; phylum Arthropoda; class Insecta; order Blattodea; family Blattidae; genus Periplaneta; species Periplaneta americana. Next base: position 6,726,151 of record JAJSOF020000041.1, on the reverse strand, counting down.
GATTTTGAAGCAACAGGAATTTTCGCTTTAATTCCCAATTTGTCTCCAGATTCTGCTTATTATAACCCTGATCTTCACCCAGCCACATCACAGAGTAATCCCTCTAATCAGTCAAATATCTGATTCTGTTTCTGCTCTACTTGAGTGTAATGTTGCGTTAACCATTTCTATAACTATCAGTGAAACACCAGGAGAAAAGAAAAAACGCAATTACGTACAAATCAGTATTTCCGAAATTTTAAAAGAGGTATCAGCTGGACCTATTACATCAAACAGTAGTCAGGAAGAACAAAAAAGCAGCACTCTGAAGTACTCACTTCTACACTTATGAAGAAAACGTTTGAGGCTAAAAAACAGAAGAAACTGTCGCAGAAAAAAGAAAAGAAAAATACGATCCTAAAAGGTCTGCTGCGAAGAGATCTGATGCAAAGAAAAAACTCCCAAAGAAGTTGTTTGAATCTTCATCAGAGGATAATGATCTAGTCATGTGTGATAACAGTGATGATGAACTGAGAGTGACAGAAAGAAGTGCTCTCTGTGCAATGATTATGGTATCAAGCTGCGGAAAGTGGGTACCTGCAGAGTGTAGTGGTTGTGATAGTGCCAAGGGGTATGAATGTGACTACTGTCTTAACATGACTGATTAAATTCCTTTCAGAGACCTAAGAAAAACTTTTAACTATATCTGTAACTGAAAAATATAAGACTGTGTTTCATGTAACTTCCTTAAGGCGGATTTGTAGCTAACAAAATATTGTATGCAGTTATTTTGTTTTTTTAAATATAATTTCTAACTTTTTTGAAGAAAGACAGATATAAACATAAGATTTTTAATTTACATATTCATTGTAACATTGTTTTTGTGTAATTGCATTTATTGGTACACACATTGTAACGTAGAAAATATTAAATAAATCATATAATATGTCGTTCCCTTTAAATTCAATTGTAAATTTCATGACCGTTATTACCTTCATGTGCTGGGAATGCCGGTCAATGCTGTGGTCTTTAATTAAGGAATTTATATAAAAATTAGCAACTGTTTATAAACTGTAAATAGATGCAGTTGAAAGTGGATAGTTCAACAGTTCTAATGCCTTCTCTAAAATTCAAATTGGATTATTAGTTTTCTGATACAGTCACATTTTGCTTAGGTGACCGCAATTGCCTGCATCTCCCCTACAACTAGATATCTTTTATTAGTTATTTTATAGTACGTTAGGCTTTATTTTCTTACCTACATCTCTGCACTAACTGATCAAATTTGCGACTGATTCTTGATTTCTTGGAACTGTTGACGTCGAAGGCATGTGTTTCTCCTCTTTCCGTGTCAACAATTTAACCAGTTCGTTGTCCTTTCTGGTATTGCGACACTGATGTTTCTCTATAAATACGAAGTTCCTTTACGTAAGATTTTTGTACGTTAGTCCAAAAGTGGTAGAACAGGCATGGGAAATCAGTTTCCGTGAGGGCTCTGTTTACATCACCCATTCATTTCTCCTTCCGCAAATATTCTGTCTGTGTGTGTGCAGTAAGCCAAGGTTGAACCCGGCACATTAGCGTGTTGGCGCAACAGATGGAAGTCGTTCTTGTTATATGAATTAAAACAGTGTCACAATGATGATGATAATAAAGATCATTATCATCACCTCCACCCTCAATGCGTCTATACTTAATCATTCCTATTCTAATTTGTTTGTTATTTTATTGTCATCAACTTCCATATCGTCCTTACCTATCTGTGCATGAAAGCGAAGATGAAGTTGAGGTCTGTACAGCATTCTATTTCTATCTTAACAACATGATATATGGCCATATTTTCTGGCAAATGTATCAGGCACCACTTTAATTGTAAATAGTTTTAAATTCATTTCCTTCCTACTCATATTAACAACTGTAACATATGTAGTATAACCACATTTTTGTTAACACTTTGTGTCAGCAACTGCTTTGTTTAATTTTATTGTAACTTTTTGTAGATGTATTTCATTGTCAAAGTGTTCATTTCACCATTTAACATGAATATTAAGGGCCACCTTTTATCAACGCCACTTCGGCTTTTTTAACCATTACATTTAATCAGTGGGATGGTATTTTACTCCACAATTATGACTATCGATGTTATCATCTTTCTCTAGTTTCATTAAGAGTATTAACGACCTCAGTGTAAGGTTGCGTAGCTAGTAACTGTATTCATCATCTCTGGTTACGCCTTATGACTCAGTACACTGGATTACGCCAGATATTTGAGTAGGCGTATGGAGTCGTAGATTGTGTAACGAACCCCGGTCAATCATTTTCCCTGCTTGTACTCTTGATCCTTGTCTGTGTTTTGTTTCTGTTTGAGCTAGGAACCTTGTGGTACGATACTTCCACTGGGGCAAATTACTCATGTCAGTATTTGCGATATAAGGCTGAGATAGGGCGATATTAGAACGTGTGGCGTTATTTGGCTTTTTTTTTTCATATTGCATTTTTCAGTCATTAAATCGACCTATCAAACTTGATTTTTCTATTTGCGAGGAAGCTTGGCAACGCTGTAAATGACTAGTTATCTCCTACTAGTCAGTGATAGCATGTATCTATACACTAACGTTATTTATGTTTCTCCATATTTGATTGCCAGTTTTAATGCTATCCTGAATTTGTACATCTCATACTAACTGGAGAAATGTCACAAGATTGATGTAAATAAGTGTGGCTCTTTTATTAAAACTGATTACGCTGTATGTGAGTAATTCGCTATTTGTGGTAGCATGTTTATAGTAGCGTTGTTTTATTTTCTGCACACTTTAGTACGATGAGTCTTGCACCTCAAGGTATGGGCAGCACTGTCAGAAATTTGACACAAGTAGGTTACTTGTGATTATTTTCTCGTCGATTTACTGAGAAAGTATTTATTTTGTATTCTTACTCGTGTTATGAGACTGCATCACTTTTCTAAACCGTGATTCCTAAATGCAGGTGGTAAATGTCCTTACCTACAGACGTTTTTAAAAATCTAATTGGGTTTTTTACGGATCTTTATCAACTGAGATGTTCATATAGCGTCTGAGTCAGATGAAGGTGATAATGAGCGAGAGGTAACTGGAGATTTTGAATCATGGAGATAGACGGTGTCCAAGCCTGTGGAGTAACGGTTAGCACGTCTAGCCACGAAACCAGGTGGCCCGGGTTCGATTCCCGGTTGGGACAAGTTACCTGGTTGAGTTTTTTTCCGGGGTTTTCCCTCAACCCAATATGAGCAAATGCTGGGTAACTTACGGTGTTGGACCCCGGACTCATTTCACCGCATTATCACCTTCATCTCATTCACACGCTAAATAACCAAAGCTGTTGATAAAGCGTCGTAAAATAACCTACTAAACTAAAAAAAAAAAAATAGACGGTCACTTAAAATTTAGTTATTACAAAGAATTTAATTATGGATATCTAATACTAAAATTTAAAGAATATTATAAGAATGTATAATAAAAAAAAATAATATATATACACAGTATATACAATAAAACAATAACAATAGTAGTAATAATAATGATGAAGCAGATTTGAGTCTTACCTTCTTTATTCTGGCGACAAGCTCTACGAGGACCGCAGCCGTGGAAGGTGTTCCCCTACTTCCGTCCGCCCCCTTGTCCAGGCAACACCCCCAGTTTTCTAGCTTGCCTCATGTACCTATTGTAATTTGTCCAGGTCTTGTCGGATTCCCAAATTTTGTACAGATCAAACAGTCGCTGTTGCTCCGGCGTCAGGCCTAAGTCAGAGTCGTCTCTGTCCGTACTGGACCGTCCAGCAGGCTGCGAGGCGCCCTCCGAGGGAGACCTCCCCGCACCCGCACCCTGCTGGCTGTCGAGTCTGTCCGTCCTGGACTTACGCTGCCGACGCCGACTCGACTGGGGAGGACTATCGTCTGTACTCTGTGGGGGGGCAGTGTCTGTGCCTTGGCCGCCCGCTGTAGAAGGTGACGCCTTCGCTTCCCCCTGAGGGTCCTCAGGAGGAAGGTCAAACGTCACCCTCGGGCGCGGACGGTCGGCCCCCTGTTCTTTCCGTGTACCCTTTTTGAGAATACTACGGGGGAGGCGGGGGTGGTGGCGGTATGGATGAAGATGGCGGTGGCTGTGAGGGGGGTGACTGTCGTATCACTGGTTGTGGGCGTATTGCTGTGGAGGGGGGCGCGTAAAAGTATTTAAATCTTGTGCAATACTGGGAGTGAGATGTGGATGACTGAGTAGGCGATGACGGCGGAGCGACAGGTTCAGGGGGCGTGGAGGCATCATTTCTCTCCGCTGGACTACTGCTACTCCACAGGTAGTAGCCCCCAACCCCACTGCCCCAACGAACCCCACAATTCGCACCAAATCTGGCCTCCCCAACGAAAACCGCGATGCGCCTTCCCAACCGCAGGTCCTCCCTTCCTGGGTCCTGCAGGATACGCTGGGCCTCGGCCCCCAGCGCCTGCCAGGAACCCACGTCCTAGCCGAGGTCCTGCGGGGTTGCAGCCCCTGGCCCCTGCCAGGAAGGCAGAGCCTCCAAGAATTAAATAGTTATGCGCAGTTTGTAGCTTTCTGAACATTATGTCAAGAAATTCACAAACCATAGTGTTTCCAAGGCAACGATCCTTCTTGTCGTGTCTGTCGGCCATTGTTGATGACGTCGACACGACAATACCCAAGCGCGCTCATACGTTGAAATACCGATACAATAAAAGATGCGATCGTTTTCACATCTTCTGTCTTCGAGATATTATTATTCCCTACATTTATATTCAGAAATGGTGATTAGACCTGCTATTTTATATCTAGACTAGTATACAAACACATAGAAATTGAATAATATATATTAGAATTCAATCTGCCTATTTTTTTATTTTATTTTATTGATCTTCCTCAAATTAGAGGCTGCCATTAGACAAAGCATACAAAACAAAACAAGAACAAACAGATGATGAAAGATTACAGAGTAAGGAAAAAAGTAAACAAATACACAAAGAAACAAACAATGGCAATTTACAGAATAAAAAAAAGTTACAAATAAAGAAGCAATGAAAGCTAATAAGAGAAAGAAAAAATTAGATAATGTTGCGTTAATTTTTTTGTGCAGTCAGTACACTGAATTAGAGACCATATCGTGGTTTCGTAAAACATCAATTTGACTGACTAATTATGAGGAGGGCCAGTTCATTCAGAAACGATTTGTTAGCAGTCCTTTGCTCCAAACATCAATCCCGGTCTTATCAGAATTGAGAAGAGAAGTTAGGTATCGTTCCTCTTGCTCCAAACATCAATCCCGATAACACTGATATCGTGAAGTTGGTAGCCTTGCTCCAAACATGAGTTGCTATCTCTTTCTTTACTTGATACAATGATACATGCTAGGGGACTTCCGTCTTGTTTAAGGAGTTCATGTTCTAGCGAGTTAGTTTATTTATTTAATGGTGTATATATATATATATATATATTTACTCACTTACTCGTTTGTTTGTTTGTTTATTTATTTAATCTGACGCAATTAAGGCATCGAGCCTCCTACTACACCACCAGAATACAAATAGACATACAAGAAGCAAATGCAGGGAGAAGAAGCAAATAAGAGATGGAAGTAAAATTACAGATACAAATACAAAAAGCACAAATGCAAAAGAAAGAGATGAATTATACTAGTAGGAAAATAAGATCACAATGGGCACATAACGTACCAATACAGTACATTGTCTACCTAATATGAAGGGTTGGTGGGCCAAGCGCCATTTATTAAAACGGAGAAACCAAGAGTTAATTTAAGTGAATACCATAGTTTAGTGAAGATTTACATGTAATTTAGTTTCAATGCACATTCTTTGTATTAGGGCCTACTTGCTAATTTTGATTGAATTATGGTACTCAGTTCATTTAAACTTTGATTTCTCCGTTTTTAGTATATGGCGCTTGGCCCACTCTGTCTCTGAACCCTTCATATTAGTGATTTATTAAAAAAATAAGTACATACATAGATCATATATGAGGAGACTAAGAGGAAGGCGGAAAATATGAAAGATTGGACAATACTGGGTTTGCAGTGAAAGACCTGCCTTTGAACAGAAAACTATCAATGAATGAATTAATATCAACTTCATTTCACTTGGACGCTAGAATGATAAATATTGAAGCTTATAAATCAATTAATAAATTTCATTTATAGATATCGCCTATTGCATATGCAACTAGCAGTACTCTGGTGTATCTCAAGTTGCACTGTATTCTACGAATGATACTGTACTAGCATAGCCGTCTGTACTCATGGCCCGGCCCACACTACGTGGCAACGTCGGATGGCACGTTAGATGCCGTCCTATCCTGCTGCATAGCTGTTAAATGCGAGAAAAGCACAAGCTACATCGTTCTTCTATTTCAAAGGAGTTCACTAAACATTATGTGTTTCACCCTATTATTGTCAGTTATGATACACAATGTTTTGCAATCCACACACTTGGATTTGTTGTAAGATATCTTTGTGCGAGATCGTGCGTATTTGCTTGTTTTCCGCACAGAACCAATACGCGGTAAGTGTGAAATACCACATTCAGTATTCCCAACGTAACACACATAACAATTTCCCTCTTCTTACCGCTTAAGCGCGACATTCATTTTACTGCTTTAGGCTTTTAACATATTATTTTTAGAGACGTTTAACATAGTAATAATTATAAATTGGAAACTTACCACTGCAATTTCACCTAAATTGCAATGTTAATTATTGTTTTTAAATATTTGCAAAAATTAAGTAAAGTCTACTACTCCACGAAACTTATTGCATTCCTGATACAAGTAACATTAAGGAAGCCGTGAAAGAATCAACAAGATTCCAGATGCCGATGTTATTACTGCAATATGTTATATAAATAATATTGTTAAAATATTAAAATGAAAAATAAATCATTACATAACCTTACCGTTTGTTTTAAGTTCGCATTTATAGACTGGGGGAAAAAAAAAGACAGACGTATATCACGGCATGCTGGAGTATAGTAAACACAGAAAACATTTTATAGCAATAATGTTGAAGACAGATATTTTGGTTTTCCGAAGTTGCCGTCATTAAACAGAAACCAAGATGGAGATTTCATTGCAACTAATTAGAAATTCGTCTTTCAGGTATGTAATAAACGATCTTCGCACAAAATAATGTACGATACACGAGCGGTATGTTTGTTTTCATGTTCTCGGAAATTAAAAAAGCTCAACTACGTTTCGCTTTTTCAATCTTTTCCTCGAACATGAAAACGTCAACATACCGCTCTTGTAACGTATATTACTATTACATGCTTATGCTGCACCTGGACCTGTAAGTTGTTTAACCGCAACAAGTCTTACCACCTTTTTAAAATTACCAAAATGCAGCTATGATTAAAAAAAGTTACCGATACAACACTTTACGCGAGATCATATTCTGTTTCATTTGCAGCAACCCCAAACAATCGTCCATTTTTGTACTCTAAGTTCCTTTTACTTGAATTTCATCTACTTGAATTTTCACAATTTTTTCGCTCTCTGATTACTGCCTAACTTGTTTCAAGAGCTGTCTATTCTCAGATATTGAAACAACAGGAAAGTTTTCTTAGATAGGCTATCGAGGGTGCGGTAATGATAAGATGTTCTTGAGTCTAGTCATATCGTAACACTTGGCATTCTGGATATGAATTAAAAAAGAGTTAGATCGTACTGTCGCCCTGGGTGGTGCAATCGGTATAGTACTGGCCTTCTGTCCCCGAGGTTGCGGGTTCGATCCCGGCCCAGGTGATGGCATTTAAGCGTGCTTAAATAAGACAGGCCCATGTCAGTAGATTTACTGCCATGTAAAAGAACTCCTACGGAACAAAATTCCGGCACATCGCGACGCTGATATAACCTCGGCAGTTGCGAGCGTCGTTAAATAAAACATAATTCAATTTACATCGTACTTAGATTTTTTCGTAAGTATAAGATCAAACTTATTACATAAAAGATCAAACTTTTTTAAGCTGCTTTCATCACAGTTCCCATCGTTTTCAACAACAATTTCAAACTTTGTAACGAGGCAGTAATTTGGGATACAAGAGTGCTTTTGTTATTGGTATGTGATGAAACGTAACAATCACAAAAATCTATTAGAGACGGAAGCTGAGCAAAGAATTTCTACAGTTAGAGGCTGTCCATATTAAAACTTCTTTCGGTAGACGTCCACCATTCATGTGCGTTTCCACACTAAAATCCCTGTTCATTCTAATGCTAACAGTTATTTTAAGAGCATTAGTTACATCTAGTTCATACACTATTTAACAAGAATCGTTTTTAAATATTGACCCGTCTTTTTAGATAGTTTCTTTGATACTTACTTACTTACAAATGGCTTTTAAGGAACCCGAAGGCTCATTGCCGCCCTCACACAAGCCCGCCAGCGGTCCCTATCCTGTGCAAGATTAATCCAGTCTCTATCATCATACCCCACCTCCCTCAAATCCATTTTAATATTATCCTCCCATCTACGTCTCGGCCTCCCTAAAGGTATTTTTCCCTCTGGTCTCCCAACTAACACTTTATATGCATTTCTGGATTCGCCCATACGTGCTACATGCCCTGCCCATCTCAAACGTCTGGATTTAATGTTCCTAATTATGTCAGGTGAAGAATACAATGCGTGCACTTCTGTGTTGTGTAACTTTCTCCATTCTCCTGTAACTTCATCCCGCTTAGCCGCAAATATTTTCCTAATCACCTTATTCTCAAATACCCTGAACCTATGTTCCTCCTCAGAGTGAGAGTCCAAGTTTCACAACCATACAGAAGAACCGGTAATATAACTGTTTTATAAATTCTAACTTTCAGATTTTTGGACAGCAGACTGGATGATAAGAGCTTCTCAACCGAATAATAACAGGCATTTCCCATATTTATTCTGCGTTTAATTTCCTCCCGAGTGTCATTTATATTTGTTGCTCCAAGATATTTGAATTTTTCCACCTCTTCGAAGGATAAATCTCCAATTTTTGTATTTCCATTTCGTACAATATTCTGGTCACGAGACATAATCATATACTTTGTCTTTTCGGGATTTACTTCCAAACCGATCGCTCTACTTGCTTCAAGTAAAATTCCCGTGTTTTCCCTAATCGTTTGTGGATTTTCTCCTAACATATTCACGTCATCCGCATAGACAAGAAGCTGATGTAACCCGTTCAATTCCAAACCCTGTCTGTTATCCTGAACTTTCCTAATGGCATATTCTAGCGCGAAGTTAAAAAGTAAAGGTGATAGTGCATCTCCCTGCTTTAGCCCGCAGTGAATTGGAAAAGCATCAGATAGAAACTGACCTATACGGACTCTGCTGTATGTTTCACTGAGACACATTTTAATTAATCGAACAGTTGCTTTGATACATTTTCCAAAAAAAAAAAAAAAAAAAAAGAAAATCCTACACATGGTTTTTTCGTCTGTCTCTCTCCTTTCAGTTTGTAAGGCGGTTGTCAATTTCTTCTCTCCTCTGTTGCGGATTTTTCCATTTGGTTCCACTCACTCTGCTTAGATAGGAAGGAGAATTTGGAAACATATTCGGAATTGCACCTTAACATAAAACTGGATGATCTGTTTACGAAAACTCGTCATTCCGTCCTTGTCGATGTATTCCCCAACAAAGCTCAAGTCACTTTTCCTGAAAATGTTCCTTTCATGCCACAGATCTGTTGGTTGGTGATCAATCTGCCCGTGGAACCCAGCGAATCCATTTACTGCATATTTCGGGATCTTTAGGAAACCGAAAACAACTCATAATTTTATTAGTCTTCTGTTTTTATTGTCTTATCGTAGTTTCTTAAGCAGCTCGGCACTACACATATTCATTCAATTGAAATATAGGCGCAAATCCACGAGCGAGGAGAGCGTCTTGCATTGAAACACATGGCACATTGCTGGGCTGCAGCGTTGCCACATTTACCAGGGCCGGGCCATGACTAGAGAGGGCTATGGTACTAGACTAGGCGGCACTTCGGAAGGCGGCCAGCTGCTATATGCGCCGTAGCATTTCTGGTACGTGACGTCACAAGCTTGTACAGCAGAACCAATCGGAAACATTCTGTAACAAGTACTTCCCAAGTTCGTTTGTTCACGTGTGAGTGTTTCAATACATTGAATAAGTAAAACTAACATTTACTGTGTACGTGTAAGGTAAATAAATGGAAGAAGAGACTGTAAAAAGAAGAGTATTGCACAGACAGGCGCGAAAAATACTGGGTGTCCATTTCAAAGTGTGTCATGACGTCACTGTTGTTGGGTCACCGATTTGAAGCGAGTTTCAGTTTATATGTTAGAGAAGTTTCCTATTATTTAAGGCGTTCTTCAATCTGAACTTGAGAACGTGTACGGTATAACTTGAACGTCGTAGCAACAGATGGCGGTCTGTACGGTCTGTGTGCTACCATAACCTCTTTCGAACTGTGTTTTGCGCCGGCAAGTCGTACGCAGGGTATTTGTTATCATCGGTTGCGTACGGTAACATTCCACAACACAAATCAAATGCTCCGTGTCCATGTTGACCGTCGAAGTTAATGTCAACAAACACGTAAGTAATCGTCTTAACCCTCTCCGCATATCCCGACAGTACGTATTTCCAAACAGTTCACATTCCTGCCACTACCGGCGTTACCGTACGTATCGGCACGTACTCTTCAGAATGAACGCCGTACTTGCTAGCCAACTTCTCTGCCTCTTAGATTATACACCTGAGCTGCGGAAGTGTAGGAAGATTGAATTCTCTAGGCTCATCGGCTAGCCACATGACGGCATACAGCGAGCCATGACACATTTTGAACTGAACACCCAGTAGTGTTTAAGCTGTACTATTATTTTAAAACGTTGACAAGCAGAAAGCTGCCGGCCACCTTGATGCTGACTGCAACGTTGCCAACGCGCAAGAAACGACTGCAGAAGCATGTGGTGTGGAATCGAGAACCGTGCAAAGAATATTGTTAGTGAAGGAAAGAGGGTTTGTTTGGTGTCATGCTTACAGTAATCAACGGCTAAGGTCATTATTGTCTTTTGATAATTTAAATTCTCTGCTCCGCTATTTGTATCGCACGTGCGCGTGAAGTACGATGTGGCAATGTTGTACGCTGCCTTGCTCTCTCTATCTGTCTCTCTCCACGCAAACGCTTGCCGTCGACTCGACTCTAGGAAAACTGCCTATTCTGCATTGCCATTTCGTATTCTTTCGTTGTCTACGGCAACTTCACAACATTAGTTCCTGGTATATCTACTTTAGCGATGCAATAGTTCATAAGTGAAGTTAAATGTCTTATTTTTGGTATAATAAAGAATGTCTCTCTTGTTGTGTCTGTCGGCCATTGTTGATGACGTCGACACGACAATACCCAAGCGCGCTCATACGTTGAAATACCGATACAATAAAAGATGCGATCGTTTTCACATCTTCTGTCTTCGAGATATTATTATTCCCTACATTTATATATAGAAAAGGTGATTAGATCTGCTATTTTATAGGTAGACTAGTATTAAATGCTGACACACAAACACATAGAAATTGAATAATATTTATTAGAATTCAGTCTGCTTACTTTTGCCAAGTTGGCTTGCTACTCTTTCTTTAGTTGATACAATGATACATGCTAGGGGACTTCTGTCTTGTTTAAGGAGTTCATGTTCTAGCGTGTTAGTTTGTTTATTTATTTATTTATTTACCTACTCATTTATTTATTTATTTATTTACTAATTTATTTACCTATTTATTAATTAATTTATTTACTTATTTATTTACCTATTTATTTATTTATTTACTAGCCGTACCCGTGCGCTCCGCTGCACCCGTTAGAAATAAATATAAAGTAATTACATAATTAAAATAGGACATTTGATCCAGGGAATATTCGTGTTTGATAGAAGGATAAATCGTTTAATATGTTACTTAATTTAAATTATATTTAAATAATTAAAATGGAATCATTTTGGTCCAGAGAGCACTCATTTAGTGCAATGACAATTCCTTTAACATGTTTCTTAATTTTTATTACATGCGTCCATAGTTTAATGAAGATTGACATCATTTACATTTAATGTGTATACTTTATTTTACTTGTTATATGTTTCCATTGAATTATGGTAATAACTTAATTTTAACTCTTGTTTTCTACGTATTCAGTAAATGGCGCTTGGCCCACTATGGTTCTGAACCCTTCAAATAACTTAAATTAAATTATATTATATTATATTATATTATATTATATTATATTATATTATATTATATTATATTATATTATATTATATTATATTATATTATATTATATTATATTATATTATATTATATAAAAAGTGTGTGGATAACGGATGTACCCCGATAAGTAAGTTTTCAATTTGTTATGGGGGCTCTTGAATCTCAGGAGGAACAAATTTTATTTTACAACAGGGCAACATAATCTGCTTGGCTCATTACCCAAATTTTTTGCATTGCATTTAATGCATTCATGTATTTTATGTACAATTGAGCATAGTTAAAATTTGGATTATAAAATAATGAAATGATAAGCTAACATATTATTACTGCATACTAAATCAATACACTCTCGTTGTTTGTTAATTCTCTGAGATAAGCATTATTTTAAGAAATACAGGAAACGAATACACAGAATAGCCTATCAAGTGTTCTGTGCATAAGAAGCTATTTTAATCTTACCTGTCCTCAATTCACTCAGAAGTTACTGTAATAACATTATAGATTATGTCCATACAGAGAAACTACACTTTCCAATGGTGAAATAATAGTTAATTATACAAATCGGTTAATTTAGCTTCCGATATTGCTTCATACAAACACAGGAACATTTTCTGTAGGCTATGATTCATAGCTTTCGATTGTTGTTGACCAAGGCCCCTTATAGACGAAGTCATTTGTTTATTTCATTACACGGCCTTAGATGACAGTTATTTTAATTTTAAAACTCATTTATCTCATTAAATATCAGTCCTATCAAACTTTTTGAAAGAATAAAACTTATCGTAAATGATTTTTAAAGAAAGTTTTGTTATGTAACATTTTTCACAAAAATCAATAATAAGCGAGATATTTCGATTTATTTAATTCAGGCCCCCTTATAACCCCCCTTTTAAATAATGTATTTTGAATGCCATATAGCCTAAAATCTAAGTTACAACGAACTTAATTTATATTCCAATTTTCATCGAAATCCGTTCAGCCATTATCGCGTGAAAAGGTAACAAACATACAGACAGACAGACAGACAGACATACAAACAAAAATTTCAAAAAAGCGATTTTCGGTTTCAGGATGGTTAATTATACATGTTAACACCAATTATTTTTGGAAAATCGAAAATTACCAGAAACATTTCGGCTACAGATTTATTATTAGTATAGATTTATTTATTTAATTAATTATTTATTTATTTACTTATTTATTTAATCTGGCGGAGTTGCCATCAGGCCTTCTCTACCACACTACCAGAATACAAATAGACATATACAAGAAATGAGGAATAGAAATAAAATTACATACACGGATTCAAAAAGCACAAATGCAAAAAGAATGAGAGAAATAATATGTATACTAGTGGGAAAATAAGATCAAAATGGGCACAAAACGTACTAATTCAGTAGGCCTATATTGTCTACCTAATATATTAGTGATTAAGAAAAATGATTAAATATCTAGAAGTAAGTAGCTGACTGTGCAAATATAAAGCGGAACAAAACAGTAACAATTTCGAAACATTTGCAATAAGTTAGAATACTCAGTTTACTGCATTGCATTGTTTATTCTACGCAGTAAGAAAATGCTAAATGAGTTTGTTTTTGAAGGCTGTTAAATTCCGACAGTCTCTGATGTCCCTGTGTGGGTATTCCACAAGCGCGAGAGCGAGATTGTGTATGATGATGAATACGATGATGTCTTATGTGTTGGTATGGCTAGTATGCGGCTATTTTGCGTGCGTGTGAAGAGATTATGATATGATGACAGGTAACTGAAACGGGAGGCAAGGTAGGTAGTGTAGAAGTGTGAAGGACTTGGAAAAGGAGAACAAGAGAATGACAATTTCTACGTTCGTTAAGCTGTAGCCAGTTTAGAGTTTGGAAGGATGGGGTAATGTGGTCAGCGCGACGGACATCGCAGACGAAACGAACACAAGAATTATGAACACGTTGTAATCTTTGCGACTGGTTGACATTGAGGTCAGTCAGTAGAAAATCACAATATTCGAAGTGGGGCATTACCAGTGTTTCCATTAGTATTTTTTTGAGTGATAGCGGGTGAAATTTTGGAATGATGTTTAAGGAATGTAGTATGGAAAACACTTCTTTGATAAATGAGTTACTTGGTTGTTCCAGTTTAAATGCGTATCGAAGTAAACTCCAGGGTTTTTAACACGGAAAGCAAAAGTGATTATTGTGTCGTTTAACTTGACTGGAAGAATAGGAGTAATGCTGCATAATAGACGTTGATGTCCCACTAGGATTGCTTGTGATTTTCTTGCATTGAGAGTCAAACCGAACTTTCTGGCCCATGCAGATACAGATTCAAGGTCCACGTTAAGATTGTGCATTGCGTCATTGAGTGAGTCAGGGTTTGTATGGATATAAAACAGAGACATAATTTTATTTTTACTAACATTTCTAATATTAACCTGGCTATACTTTTTCTACCCCGTTCCACGACTGGAGTTCGATGATACTGGCGTAAAATACAAACAAATCACTTTACTAGGTATAGGAGGAAAGAAAAGTAGTTTATCCATTTACGTAAACTAGGAATTATCGCGATTTTGAGTTTGATAATTTTCATTAGGTTTTTGTTTAATCAAAATACAGTACAGTATTAACAATAAGTGTTTTTATTCACGAACTGAGCTGTCCATTCGGACATATTCATTATGCAGTGTAGGCCTATATTATGTCTACACCACATTAGCGTACAATTTAGAGAATGAAGTTAAATTGAAAAATAATCATAATATGGATATTTAAACACATTTTTTAAAATGGTGGCCGTTCATTTCGATACAGGCTTCAGTTCTTTTGTGCATATTATCGCACTATAGACTATTGCACCTAATTCCAATTACCAGTTTCGTCCTTCGTACTAGTAACTCATGTGGAAATAATTCTGTACTTAATCTATAAAAGATTACCTGACGTATTGTAAATTCAATCTTCACTTCTGTCCGATCCGAAAAGATAAAATTACTTAGATATGCTATCTACATTCCATCCAAATAGTTCCGTTGCAGGGTCGTAGAAAGGGAGGAGTCCTTTTATTTAAGTTATTTTAAAAAGTTGTATAATATTACGTAGACGCCCAATTCCTAACAGAAATTAATGTTTTCAGAAAAGAGCTAAGACACCCCAGCCACTAGCCTTTACAGAGGGGCGAGCAGAAGTAGGTGGGGGAAAATCGGGATGCGACTTAGGCAAACGGACGACAGTACCTGTACGAAAATATGATTGAATATTGAAAATTCTTTCGTCACTGAAAAACGCGAATATATTCATGGAACGTACTGTACTCACTAACTCAGTACTGTTTAGTATCACCGTAAGGTACTTTGACTGCACACGCGGCCTTGGTTCTGTGTGGAGGACGATTGGAAGTTTACTAGTAGAAGGGGTGGGAGTGAAGTACATTAAAAACTCAGGTACAATAAAAATTGAAGTAAAAATCAAATGATGTCCCTGTATAATAATACTGAAATGAGCAAAATATGCATGAATTAAGTTAAGACATCACTCGTTGCAAAATTGAGGCAATGAAACTGTTCTTGTGCACAGCCTTCAAACAAAGTTCACAAATATGGATATCTTATGCGAAGTTTTACCGCTAGATGGCAGGAGCGTTCCATGCGGCACAACATGTTGTAGGGCTATGTTATGTCATATGCTACAGTTGATTAAGTTTTCCCGCTTGTTGGTTTTCTGTGCGTGTCAAAATTATATTTATAGTTATTTTGTATAACCTAGTATAACTTAATATAATTCAATATTTTTCTTACCTCATAATTTAATTTAATTTACAATAAATAATAACCTAAACCTGTATAATATTGAGCGATTCCCCGAGATGGGTGGGGAAATCTGCAGTATGCAGAATATAGATACGAGTAAATTGAATGTTCATGAACCTAAACGAGAACTTTCTCTTTCTCTTCGAAATCTTGAACTCTTCTATTCCTTCGTACCTGTCGTCTCGCTTCACTGCACCTTTCTTCCCACCACAATCTGAACACACGCTCTCGCCATGAAACAATACTAACAATACCATCCCATCGCACCTCCTCATACTCATCCTCTTTCAAATAGCCCTGCCAAGACTCTGGAATTCGTTACCTGCTTCAGGGACTGTCGAAATAAAATTCAATTCAAACGCAAACTTACTAACTTGGTCAGTAATTGAGACTCGTTCAGACATGGTTTCTTGTAAATAGTTCTTTTAATCTACCACAAAATATCTCAATATCCGGTAATTTCATCACTATAGAATTTTGTTATTGTAGGTTTAATTTGTAATTTAGTAAATACAAAAATATTCTTTGTTCTTAACTTCTATGATAAAATGTCTAGCTTTCATTAATCAGGTATTCTTGTCGTACTTTAATTTTTATTGTAATTGTAATTGTAAATTTAATATTAATTGTAATCTTATTGTTCATATTATAGTTGTAATCCCTGGTAAAAAAATAAATAAATCTAATCTAATCTAAACTTTGAGAACAATATGCACGAATAAAAAAATAGGAACTATGTCGAAGGTGAATATTGCCCTCTTTAATCATTAGTATTTAAGAACCGTACGCTAAAATCAGGATATGCAGCCACCTATGTGTTTTTTATAGGGAAGGGTCTATCGAGATTGAATTCCTTGTACTTTTTCTGTAGTTGCAGAAAGATCAAATGCAATTTTTAATAGGATGATATAATATGATCGCAGTAGTATCACGATTAGTCGTGCGTTTTGTAGGTTAAGGACATACAGTTTTGAATATTATGTAGGATGAGTTTGAAAATTTGAAGTTAAAACATGGTTTTAATAATTAGGATACAGTACATTACGAACATTATTCACGAAATGGATTTCACTAGGGATCGTCCTGGATAATAAACATCCCAGTTTATCGAGAGTTTACTGCAGGCGTAAACTTCGGAGACTCCTACAACTACTGCTTATAATCTAAGCTAACATAGCTCGCTGTCGAGGTTGCATATGTCTTCATTAATTTTTCTTTTTCTCTTCCAAAATGAAACTGTAGTCAACAATTCCTTACTTGAAGTAGTTACTTTTATTTATTAGGCGCAATTTAATTACTTATATTTTTAAGGTTCAAAGCATATATTCAGAATATTTCGGGACCTGATCGAAGACAAAAAGCTTTCCCTGGTGTTTACATATAGGAACATAACAAAAATTTGCCATTTTTAGTTGTTTTTTAAGAGTATTTAATATACTAATACACTACGTATATCCTCAATGTTTATATAAGTTACCGAAAAACAAATGCACACGCAAAGCGCATCCCTCAAAGTACACGTGCGCTATCTGTTGGTGCTAGTTCAGGATATCCCTATTTAGAAGATACTTGTTTAAATATACAATATTTACATATGTTAAATATAATATATGAATACTAATTAAATTAAGTGTTCGAAATATATTCTATTTCTAATTTGGATTCATACGTTTTAATATATACGTGGTACAGTCATCAAGTTCTAAGACTTGACGCCTGGAGGGCAGGCTCCCACAAGAATCTGGATGTATCACAAGATGCCGTATAACACGGCGTACATTTAAACAGAACCATATCCTCCCTCAAAATAGTCTCCCTTGGCCGTTATGCACGTTTGCCAACGTTGGTATAGCTGCTGGAAGCACCGTTGAAAGATGTTGGCAGGAAGGTCCCGTATGGCTTCTCTTGTGGCAGTCATGACCTCTTCGGAAGAATGAAATCTACGCCCACATAGGGTTGCTTTCATACGAGGAAAGAGAAAAAAATCGCATAGTGCGAGGTCAGGTGAGTACGGAGGGTGTGGCAAAACAGCGACCTGTTGTCTTGCAAGTTCCTCTTGGACAAGGACAGAGCGATGTGCAGGGGCGTTGTCATGTAGCAACAGCCAATTCTTTGTACGCCATAGCTCAGGTCGCTTATGGCGAATTGAATCTCGTAAACGACCAAGGATCTCTTTGTAGCGGGTTTTGTTCACAGTTGCACCTTCTGGGATGAATTCCATGTGAACAATTCCATTTGAATAAAAAAACAGTTCAAGCATTACCTTGCCTTTTGACCTGTCTTGTCGCGGTTTTTTCTGTCGTGGTGATAACGGCGTTTTCCAGGTGGCGGATTGTCGTTTCAGTTGCGGATCGTAAAGGAAACACCAAGTTTCGTCTCCAGTTATTATCCGGTTGAGAAACGTCGGATCATCGTCAGCACTACTGATGAGGTCACCACAAATCGTCATGCGATCATCACGTTGGTCTTGCGACAGGATTCGTGGCACACTGTGCTGGGTAACACGAGACATGTTCAGGTCATCAGACAGAATTTTGTAGCAAGTACCATGGCTGACCCCTACTGTTGCTGCGATATCGTCTACCGATTGGGAGCGGTTAGCACGCACCAACGTTGCAACTTCTTGGATCTTGCGTTCAGTTCGAATTGTTTGTGGCCGACCAGTACGCACATCATCTTCCAAACTGTCTCTTCCTTGCAAAAAAAACGTCGGTGCCACCTAAACACAACACTGCGACTCACTGCGTCCTCACCATAAACTTGCTGCATCATTTGAAACGTTTCGGCAGCAGTTTTGCCTAATTTCTGGCAGAACTTGATGTTTGCCCGTTGCTCAAACTGTGACATCTCGGGTTCCGACGCGCGCATTCAAATCACCGTCACAACAAAGACCGTAGTTCTGCTTACAGTGCATGCACTCAACTGTCTCTTGTTGGGTCGAGAGACTAACTGACAACATGGATAAATATATAATAGGATGCGAAACTTAATGAGTTTCCCGTAACACATACTAGAGGCACTGTTGTAGAAATTGATCTTGCTGCCATCTATTTCTGGGGGAGGGCGTTATTACATCTAGCAGCGCACCAAGTAGCGAAAAGAGTAATTACTCCATGCATTTAGCAGCGCACCTGGTGACGAAAATGTTAAACTGTGCAGAAAGTATTCCCTCCCACCCTCATCGATATTCATAACTAACCCAATATAAAATAAAACATTTACAGTTTTATTCTTCACAGCATATTCCACTGAAAATTCTTACCGGAGTCAACAGGAAGATAAAAGAGACGATGTGTTTTACACCACCCGATTAAAATATAACCAGACAGAGACAAAAAATAAAGCAAAAGGTTAGATAATTGGGATTGTATTCTTTGGGTATTTATTGTACAGCGCAATGCAAGAACTACTTAGATAGTTCAATTTAATATAGTACTATTACTTTACAATACATTCAACAACACTATTTTTACAACGTCCATAAACATCACTGTTTAAATACACTGCTTATACACACGTAGTATCACTTTATGTTCACTTATTAGCAAGTTTGAGTCCTCCATCTCGGCTCTTCGACTCTCCCGTACAGCAATATCTCGAACGGATAAACAGAGAACTCTGGGTAATGTACCCAACACGTAGTTCTGATATTCACCACCTACGACGTTGGGCGCTGATCATCTTATTTCAGACCCCCAAATCCAGATGGTGCTGATCGCAGTTTCGCATCCTATTGTATATTTATCCATGCTGACAAGGTATCATACCATGGCGCCACCTATGCGCTATAGTGCACCACAACGCCACTATGCGCTCAGTATTAGAACTTAATGACTGTACCACGTAAATATAGATACCGTTACTTCAAAGTCATGTGATTATAAATGTTTAGTCCATAATTAATTCTGTATTTTTCTTGCAGCAGTTGTGACACATTTTGCCTATTCAAATAAAATATAGCCTACATATTTCTTCTTGTAAGGTTTTTTTCTTATGAAGCGAATTTAATAGCTTATATTTTAAAATTGGTTTCAATTGAATCGTTTTCGACATTGCAATGACTTCACGCTGTCCAAACTGTGCCAGCTTCAGTGCCAGTACGTACGAAACTTCAACCAGCCGTAGACAGACAGCGCAGTGGACAGATCCATAGATGGAAAAAGTAAACAAGCCCTAGTCTGTTCCCCCCACCTCCGTCCAATACTCTGTTGTTAGTTAACCTGTATCTCTACGACTGGGACCCGAACTTCGAAGTTTACTAATAACCAGCTTCTGTCTAGGGTCACTGAGTCACCAGACTGAAGTTTGGAACGCACGGAGTATAAATGGCGTCATGACGTCGTTTAGGCGATTGAAGAATTTTCCAGTGGCGTAGCGTCAATGTAAGCTAAGAAGCTCAGCTTCCCCAGTTAATAATGATTTCATAATAAACCTGCAGTTTATGGAGAAAATTATTTATTAATTTTAATAGAATTTATATTTACGCGTTAAATATTGTGATGCGGCAGCTCAGGATGATTTGTGATGCAGCAAAGAAGCCTGCACACACCAGCTTCCAAGCAGACTGGTTTCTTCTGTGTAATCCACCCCGCAGATTTTCCATCCCTTTCTAACTAAACTACCCTAGTCGCAAGGCTCGCAAGAAGCTAGCTTTAACATTTAAAATAAGTAGTTTCCGAGTTATCTCTTTTCGTCAGTTGTGTTCAGTTGAAGTGTTAGTGTGCATTGTGGCTGATATAATAAATAATGAGCGAAATAACAGTTCCTGACACTAATTTACTTGAATTTTTTTAGGACAATTCTATTATCAAGACTGACTTACGAACAAAAGTGTGATTTAAAAACAAATGACCGACTCCTTGCTGTCAATGAAGGACACAACCAAAAGACAGACGCATACTTACGTAATGATACTAATATTGTGATTTCTCTAAGTATGACAGGGAGTGAGCTAATGTTATACGTATACGTGTCTATTTGTTAGAGATATGTGTAAACCGTGAAATCATATTTTACTGCGTACCATTTGAGGTCATGTCTTGTTGGTGTTACTTACTATGTTCCAACCAATCTTCGACTGCTGACTTGACATTGACTACTATTTATTTTAAGACTGTATTTTTGTAATACGTTTTCTCATATTGCATGAAAGACAACTTTAGTTAGCTTCCCCAGCTCAAAATTTCATGCTACGCCACTGGAATTTTCCACCATTTTCCAAGAAAAAAATGTTAGTGCAAACACTCGTGATGCCCCACTTCGATTACTGTGATATTCTGCTTACTGACCTAAGCGTTACTTCGGCGCAGAGACTACAACGTGTTCATAATATGTGCGTCCGTTTCGTCTGCAATATTCGCCGGGCTGATCACGTAACACCATCCCTCGAAATGTTGTCCTGGCTCCGTCTAGAAGATCGTAGGAAAATCCACTGTCTTTCCCTTCTCTTTCACATATTGCATTTCTCCACTCCTGTCTATCTTGCGTCTCGTTTTCAAAATTTATCCACCCATCATAACCTAGACACACGATCACAACACTCCTCAATATTATCCATTCCCTCCCACCGAACATCCTCATATTCATCTTCTTTCACTGTGGCTGTTCCTCGACTTTGGAATTCTCTACCGAGTAATGTCAGGGACTGTCAGACATCAAATCAATTTAAGAAGAGGCTAACGAAATATTTTTCTAACAATTCTTGTTAACAATTATAGCTCTTTCAGGTTTCTAAATGTTTAATGGTTATATACGATATATCACAGATAAATATCTAAATTATCTCATTATTATTATTATTATTATTATTATTATTATTATTATTATTATTATAACTATTTCTTACCAATGTTTATTATTGTCACACGAACATTACTTATCCAACTTTTTATTTACTTTCATGTTGTTTTATGGTCTAGATATTAATGTAAGAACTATGTAAGCAATTGTATTCAATTAGAATTAGAATCTCTGCCAGATTAAATAAATAATAATAATAATAATAATAATAATAATAATAATAATAATAATAATAATAATAATGCTTTAAGCCCACGTCCGTCGTCGTATTTCAGTTTAACTAAGACATGAACACATTTGACAATTTTATATATATATATATATATATATACTTATATACTTATTTACTTACATACTTACTGGCTTTTAAGGAACCCGGAGGTTCATTGCCGCCCTAACATAAGCCCGCCATTGGTCCCTATCCTGTGCAAGATTAATCCAGTCTCTACCATCATATCCCACCTCCCTCAAATCCATTTTAATATTATCTTCCCATCTACGTCTCGGCCTCCCCAAAGGTCTTTTTCCCTCCGGTCTCCCAACTAGCATTCTATATGCATTTCTGGATTCGACCATACGTGCTGCATGCCTTGCCCATCTCAAACGTCTGAATTTAATGTTCCTAATTATGTCAGGTGAAGAATACAATGCGTGCAGTTCTGTGTTGTGTAACTTTCTCCATTCTCCTGTAACTTCATCCCTCTTAGCCCCAAATATTTTCCTAAGCACCTTATTCTCAAACACCCTTAACCTATGTGAGAGTCCAAGTTTCACAACCATACAGAACAACCAGTAATATAACTGTTTTATAAATTCTAACTTTCAGATTTTTTGACAGCAGACTGGATGATAAGAGCTTCTCAACCGAATAATAACAGGCATTTCCCATATTTATTCTGTGTTTAATTTCCTCCCGAGTATCATTTATATTTGTTACTGTTGCTCCCAGGTATTTGAATTTTTCCAACTCTTCAAAGGATAAATTTCCAATTTTTATATCTCCATTTTTTTACAATATTCTCGTCACGAGACATAATCATATACTTTGTCTTTTCGGGATTTACTTCTAAACCTATCTCTTTACTTGCTTCCAGTAAAATTTCCGTGTTTTCCCTAATGATTTGTGGATTTTCTCCTAACATATTCACGTCATCCGCATAGACAAGAAGCTGATGTAACCCGTTCAATTCCAAACCCTCTCTGTTATCCTGGACTTTCCTAATGGCATACTCTAGATTATATATATAATTAAATATATTCCATTTATTCGGTTTTTGAAAATACAACAAACTAACATATGAGTGTAATTACAAGGAATACAAAGCGTTTATTTTTAAGCAATGCTTAGTTTTACAGAATTTAGTGGCGCAGACCTCGACGTCCCTGCGATAAACGGATAATATAGTGAACATATCGTTCACAGTAAGGCATTGTGTTAAGGAAATGGGTAATATTTCAGTTTGTTGTTCTTTTTAACCAGCTATAAACACGAAGGAATACATAAACTATAGCCACGATATTATGAAACAAAAGAGAGTGTCAAGAGGGAAAGTCAATCATTCCTGTGACATGTAGGCTACTGTCTCATTCAACTGAACATTTTACGAGTTTTGTGCCATTTCAGCTGATTTGTAATGATTATTTTACCTTTGTTGCAGAAATAAAAATAGAAACTTTCATTTTTTACATTATACAAAAAAAGACATTCTTTATTATACCAAAATAAGACATTTAACTTCACCTATGAACTATTGCACCGTTAAAGTAGATATACCAGGAACTAGTGTTGTGAAGTTGCCGTTAGAATACGAAATGGCAGTGCAGAATACGGCAGTTTTCCTAGAGTCGACGGCAATTCGGAAGGCGGTAGTCTGCTAGCGTTTGCGTCGAGAGAGACAGATAAGAGAAAGACACAACATTGCCACATCGTACTTCACGCGCACGTGCGATACAAATAGCGCAGCAGAGAATTTAAATTATCAAAAGACAATAATGACCTTAGCCGTTGATCAGTGTAAGCATGACACCAAACAAACCCTATTTCCTTCACTAACCATATTCTTTGCACGGTTCTCAACCCCACACCACATGCTTCTGCAGTCGTTTCTTGCATGTTGGCAACGTTGCAGTCAGCATCAAGATGGCCGGCAGCTTTCTGCTCGTCAACGTTTTAAAATAATTATACACCTTAAACACTATTTTCCACGCCTGCCTGTGCAATACTCTTTTTTTTACAGTCTCTTCTTCCATTTATTTACCTTACACACACACAGTAAATGTTAGTTTTACTTGTTCAATGTATTGAAACACTCACACGTGAACAAACGAACTTGGGAAGTACTTGTTATAGAATGATTCCGATTGGTTCTGCTGTACAAGGTTGTGGCGTTACGTACCAAAAATGCTGCGGCGCATATAGCAGCCGACCGCCTTCCGAAGTGCCGTCTAGTCTAGTACAGTATCATTGTAGAATACAGTGCAACTTGAGATACACCAGAATTCTGCTAGTTGCATAGGCAATAGGCGATATCTCTAAATGAAATTTATTAATTGATTTATAAGCTTCAAAATTATCAGTCTAGCGTCTAAGTGAAATGAATATGATATTCATTAATTCATTCATTCATTGATAGTTTTCTGTTCAAAGGTCTTTCACTGCAAACCCAGTATTGTCCGATCTTTCATATTTTCCGTCTTCCTCTTAGTCTCCGCATATGATCCATGTACGTACTTATTTTTTAAATAAATTACACAAGAAAACCCACATTCACAAAGTTAAGATATTTTACAGCTTTTCTGAGATAAGAGGATATTTATTTCCTCTTGCCAAACAATAGTGTATTACGATACAAGGTTGAGAAGTGCTTTTTAGAAAATCTAGGAAAAGTTAGAAAACGAGCAGAGGGAGTTTTTCAATTTCCGAGATTTTGTAATGCACTTGACAAACGTGTATTGTACAACATTTTTTGCACGATGATGTTTTTAAAATTGCTAGTACAGTATACAGAGCTATTCAAAAAGAAAGAGCAACCCGGAGGTTCATTGCCGCCCTCACATAAGCCCGCCATTGGTCCCTATCCTGAGCAAGATTAATCCAGTCTCTACCATCATATCCCACCTCACTCAAATCCATTTTAATATTATCTTCCCATCTACGTCTCGGCCTCCCCAAAGGTACTTTCCCCTCTGGCCTCCCAACTAACACTCTATATGTATTTCTGGATTCGCCCATACGTGCTACATGCCCTGCCCATCTCAAACGATTTTAATATATATATATATATATATATATATATATATATATATTATCATTATCATTGCTTGCGAAGTGAAGGTACATAATTTTTATGCACATATATAGGCCTAATATCAATAAGATGGTATTCCTTGCCTTTTTAATAAGATACTATATCCGGAAAAATATAAAAGGGCTATTTATAGGTGAACTATGTACATTTATAACCCCCAGTGAAAAATAATACACTAGCAGTCTTACTAATAGACCGTGTATAGTTTTTATACCAGACTTATGCAGAGTTGAGACAGAAAACGTTACTAATAAACCGTGAATAAGCTATGGACGTATAAACAGGCTGTAACTATACAATGGGAATTGCTTTGCAGTAGTTATATACACGAAACCCCTTGTTTAAGCGTTGTATATAGGGAAAAAATGGCCGCCCCTCTAACAGCTGTTCGTATCGACTGTCATTTTATGATGATGGTTACCTTGTAACCACAGAAGAACAAACCAAAGATCATAGAATTATTAGAATAATATTGCTGTACCTTGTACTCTTTGACCAAAATGTAGTGTGGTAATCGATTAGAGCCAGTTGTACTATCGATATTTAACACGCCACACTAGAGCGCTCTACCGGATCCAGTAGAGAACCTCAGATATTCTATTACCTTTCGTAACGAAGTAATGACGAAACTATGACGTAGCTGTGTAACAGTTATACTGATATACACGACGTATGTAGTGATTATTAGTAAGGAATTTACACGCGACTTATAAACGAGCTACTCATTGTATAAGTATAAGACAGTTAAACGTCTGTATATAGAGTTTTTATTAGTAAGGCCGTAGGAATATCTGCAAAAACAAAAGAACAAAAATTGATGTGCAAACGAACACACAGAGAACTCACAAATATAAAGTAATTTTAAATGAGCACTTCAACCCAATTTGAAAGATGACAACATAGGCTACGTACTTAGGTCTCTTTGACACTTCAGGTTTAAATAATCAGTGATGAACTGTGGCTTGGTCTACCTCGTAGATATATTTTTCCGCCTCAACCTGCTGAATAAGATCTTGAAAGGTGCAAACATTTCATTATTTTTGCTTCAGAACAAAATCACGAACTGGGGTTCTTCCTTAAAGAAATAGATTGTATGTAATTATGTATCTAATGCCTATCAGTCCACCGTTGAGGCTGAGGGGTTAGCGAGTCTAACTCCGAACCCAGCGATCCTGGGTTCGATTCCCGATCGGGACGAGTTGCCTGGGTGAGCTTTTTTTTCGAAGTTTTTCCCTCACTCCTATGGATGAATATCAGGTAACTTTATCAGGCGATTGGAACTCCACTCATCTCCGCCACTTCCATCATCTTTTCCTCATCATCCACCTCCCGGAACTACTGGCTCTCTCGACCGGCCTCCGTGGAATGTAGCTCAGCCACGTTGGATGGCTTCTGCAACGAGCACCCGAGGCGGACCTACTCGGGGGAGGAGTTTCGCCTCGGACCGACAGGGGGGTCTCGGGGGAAGTTGCCGAAGCAGGAATGGTACATGGATTACTGTTGGCTGTAGGGACCGGTCGTCAGGGAGTCATGTGGTTAGGTCGGTGCGCGTAGGGGATCTATGGCACGCAACTTATTCCATATCGAGGGTTAGCGCAATAGATCTGAACAGGTCGCAGTGCTGGGCCATCCGTACCCCCCTCACTTAAATTTCATTCCATTCCAATGCCTACCCACTTCACTTTACGTGATTCGGATTCCACATATTGCAGAACTGTGACCCATTTTTTAGTTGCACACCACTTCGGCAGGCCACGCTGTACATGATGTTTATCTGTGGAGAGTTATATCTCGTGTACTAGGGTGAGTGTATGTGTAAGTATTTGTGTAAGTGTAGTGTATGGAATGAAAACTTTACTTAAAGCAAGTAAAGCGATAGGTTTGGAAGTAAATCCCGAAAAGACAAAATATACGATTATGTCTCGTGACCAGAATATTGTACGAAATGGAAATATAAAAATTGGAGATTTATCCTTCGAAGAGGTGGAAAAATTCAAATATCTTGGAGCAACAGTAACAGATATAACTTAAATGACACTCGGGAGGAAATTAAACACTGAATAAATATGGGAAATGCGTGTTATTATTCGGTTGAGAAGCTTTTATCATCCAGTCTGCTGTCAAAAAATCTGAAAGTTAGAATTTATAAAACAGTTATATTACCGGTTCTTCTGTATGGTTGTGAAACTTGGACTCTTACTTTGAGAGAGGAACAGAGATTAAGGATGTTTGAGAATAAAGTTCTTAGGAAAATATTTGGGGCTAAGAGGGATGAAGTTACAGGAGAATGGAGAAAGTTACACAACACAGAACTGCACGCATTGTATTCTTCACCTGACATAATTAGGAACATTAAACCCAGACGTTTGAGATGGGCAGGACATGTAGCACGTATGGGCGAATCCAGAAATGCATATAGAGTGTTAGTTGGGAGGCCGGATGGAAAAAGACCTTTGGGGAGGCCGAGACGTAGATGGGAGGATAATATTAAAATGGATTGGAGGGAGATGGGATATGATGATAGAGACTGGATTAATCTTGGACAGGATAGGGACCAATGGCGGGCTTATGTGAGGGCGGCAATGAACCTCCGGGTTCCTTAAAAGCCAGTAAGTAAGTAAGTAGTGTATGGAATGAGCGATGATAATGAAGATGAGGAAGGGAAAAGAGAAAACCCGGTGCCTGCACGTACCCTGCTCTTATCGAATAGCACCAAAGGGGCCGCCAGGGTTAACGTTTCCATCCGACGGACGACTCACTATCAGCAGTGACATATGCCTTCTCTTCATATGCACTGCGGAGAGATTTATTTAACCCAGGAATATTGGTGCACAATCTAGTGATTAGAAGTTGTGCACCGCCATCTCTTCCAGTCTCGAGATAGAAATTTTACATGGAAATATTTGACTCCGCCGGGAATCGAATCCGAGCCAGGAAAAACACGTGTTCCTTACCACTGTTGGATGCTTTCTTCAGTGAAAATAATATTCTTCGTAATAGTGAACTGGCGGTGAATATAAAGAAGCACTGTGGGAACCTAATCTCAAATTTCAAGGTACATTTTCCTAAGAAAACTTGACTTTTAGAATTTTGGATTAGTAGCCATTTACTATTGACATCTTGAATCCGTAAGAACGCCTGAGAAAGACGAACTCTCTTGTGATGGAACTGATCAAGGATAAAGGGAATGGATTTAATAGATTTTTATGCACGATCGTGTTTTTTCTTGCTGTATTTGCAGCTATTATTGTTAGGCCTTGAAAGAATTCCTACACAGAAACTTGTTGCTAGGGAAACCATTCTTCATAATATAAAACTAACCTGAAATAGACCCATTACGGTGCACTTATTGTTACTTAGTTACCATTACAGTGCAGTTTTGGGAAGGCTTTGAAATAATATTGCTCTAAATTTTCAATGCAAAATATAGGGTTATTAAAAAAGAAAGAGCAGATTTCAAATATTTATTTTAAACACACTATAAACAATAGAAACACTTGCCACACACCATTGGATACAGAAAGGTTTAAAGTTTTATAGTCCATGAGGTTCCAAGCACTCAATATGCGCATCATGTGTTGCACGACAAACATCAAAACGGTGGTCCATTTCTTGCCACACAAGTATCAACTGGTCCCTAGTTATGGAATTCACAGCTTCAACAATTCGATATCGCAGATCTTGAAGAGTAGCAGGGAGGTGTGGTACAAACACCCTGTCTTTTATGTGCCCCACAGATAAAAATCACAGGGGTAAGATCGGGGGACCTGGGGGGCCACACAGATGAACACGATCTTCTCCACCTCTTCCAATCCAACGTCCCGGAATGGTGTCGTTCGGATAATGCTCCACTAAAAAAATGTTCATACACTTTCTTACAGAAACGGCGCAAAAAAGATTCACATTCGGTGAGTTCTTGCATGATCGACGACTACGCAAGGATTTTCAGTTCCTCAAATTCGGACTGGCGAGTAACTGCGGAGGACAGGTCGTTGCTGTTTCCGCTTTGCTTATGACCCGGGATTGAGCATCGCGTGTAACCAAACTTTAAAAAGAATTGAACCTTCCTCTATCCATCGGTGTGCGGTAAATGCTTCTAGTGTTTATACGTCGTTTAAAATAAATATTTGAAATCTGCTCTTTCTTTTTGAATAGCCCTGTATATTGTACTAGCAATTTTAAAAACATCATCGTGCAAAAATGTTGTACAATGCACGCTTGTGAAGTGTATTATAAAATCTCGGAAATTGAAAAACTCGCTCTGCCTGCTTTTCTAACCTTTCCTAGATTTTCTAAAAAGCACTTCTCAACCTTGTATCGTAATACACTATTGTTTGGCAAGGGGAAATAAATATCCTCTTTTCTCAGAAAAGCTGTAAAATATCTTAACTTTGTGAATGTGGGTTTTCTTGTGTAATTTATTTAAAAAATAAGTACGTACAGGGATCATATGCGGAGACTAAGAGGAAGGCGGAAAATATGAAAGATCGGACAATACTGGGTTTGCAGTGAAAGACCTGCCTTTGAACAGAAAACTATCAATGAATGAATGAATTAATGAATATCATCTTCATTTCACTTAGACGCTAGACTGATAATATTGAAGCTTATAAATCTATACTAATAATAAATCTGTAGCCGAAATTTTTCTGGTAATTTTCGATTTTCTAAAAATAATTGGTCCTAACATATATAATTAACCGCCCTGAAACCGAAAATCGCTTTTTTGACATTTTTGTTTGTATGTCTGTCTGTATGTTTGTTACCTTTTCACGCGATAATGGCTGAACGGATTTCGATGAAAATTGGAATATAAACTAAGTTCGTTGTAACTTAGATTTTAGGCTATATGGCATTCAAAATACATTATTTAAAAGGGGCGGTTATAAGGGGGCCTGAATTAAATAAATCGAAATATCTCGCTTATTAATGATTTTTGTGAAAAATGTTACATAACAAAAGTTTCTTTAAAAATAATTTGCTATAAGTTTTATTCCTTGAAAAATTTTGATAGGACTGATATTTAATGAGATAAATGAGTTTTAAAATTAAAATAACTGCCATCTAAGGCCGTGTAATGAATTAAAAAACAAATGACTTCGTCTATAATGGGCCTTGGATAGCTGCAATCGAAAGCTATGAAAGATAGCCTACACAGAATGTTTCTGTGTTTGTATGAAGTAATATCGGAAGCTAACTTAACCGATTTGTATAATTAATTATTATTTCACCATTGGAAAGTGTAGTTTCTCTAGATGGACATAATGCTATAATGTTATTACAGTAACTTCTGATATAATATGATATAATATAATATAATATGTAATATTATATAATATAATTTAAGTTATTTGAAGGGTTCACAACCATAGAGGGCCAAGCGCCACTTACTGAATACGTAGAAAACAAGGGTTAAAATTAAGTTATTACCATAATTCAATGGAAACCTATAACAAGTAAAGTAAAATATACGCATTAAATCTAAATGATGTCAATGTTCATTAAGCTATGGTTGCATGTAATAAAAATTAAGAAACATGTTAAAGGAATTGTCATTGCACCAAATGAGTGTCTCTGGACCAAAATGATCGCATTTTAATTATTTGGATGCAATTTAAATTAAGTAACATATTAAACGATTTATCCTTCTATCAAACACGAATGTTCCCTGGATCAAACGTCCTATTTTAATTATGTAATTACTTTATATTTATTTCTAACGGGTGCAGCGGAGGGCACGGGTACGGCTAGTCAATTAATAAATTTCATTTACAGATATCGCCTATTGCATATGCAACTAGCAGAACTCTGGTGTATCTCAAGTTGCACTGTATTCTACAATGATACTGTACTAGACTAGGCGGCCTAGTAATTAACGTAAAATTTATTTCAGTAACACAAGTACAGTTTAATGCTGCTTTGTATCTGGTTTATAACTATGTTAGACTACATTTGTTTATTACGCTCCACAACATAAGAGTTTTCTACACAATACACATGATAGAATGTATAATTTTACGTTAATCAGCATATTGTTAGGTTTCAGAGAATCAAAAATTATATTAACATACTCGTATATTATTCTTATATCATAAGACATAAATATATGAATACACTATTTCTTATTACAATCAAATTCTTAACTGAAATAAATATGTGATAATCGGTATAGACCTGTTGTTAAGTTCTAGAGAATCGGAAATTATATTACCGGTAGGCCTACTTCTAGACCACAAGAAATAAGTAACCACACAAAATATAATGCGCAAAGATAGCAAAATTACATTGCATTTATAAGTCATTCTCCAATTTATTAATAAAGGGAATGCTATCAATTATAAAAAGTACCGGTACCTAATACATTGCAATTAATAGGTAACGTGAAGACCTAAAAACTAAACGTAATCACTTTATGCAAAATAAAAAACATATTTTTATAAGTGCATTTCTTTACATACTGCGTTGTTATATTAATATAGACTTACTTACTTACTGACTTTTAAGGAACCCGGAGGTTCATTGCCGCCCTCACATAAGCCCGCCATTGGTCCCTATCCTGAGCAAGATTAATCCAGTCTCTACAATCATATCCCACCTCCCTCAAATCCATTTTAATATTATCTTCCCATCTACGTCTCGGCCTCCCCAAAGGTCTTTTGCCCTCCGGTCTCCCAACTAACACTCTATATGCATTTCTGAATTCGTCCATACGTGCTACATGTCCTGCCCATCTCAAACGTCTGGATTTAATGTTCATAATTATGTCACGTGTAGTATACAATGCGTGCAGCTCTGTGTTGTGTCACTTTCTCCATTCTCCTGTAACTTCATCCCTCTTAGCCCCAAATATTTTCCTAAGAACCTTATTCCCAAACATCCTTAATCTCTGTTCCTCTCTCAAAGTGAGAGTCTAAGTTTCACAACCATACAGAAAAACCGGTAATATAACTGTTTTATAAATTCTAACTTTCAGATTTTTTGACAGAAGACTATATGACAAAAGCTTCTCAACCGAATAATAACAGGCATTTCCCATATTTATTCTGTGTTTAATTTCCTGCCGAGTGTCATTTATGTTTGTTACTCTTGCTCCAAGATATTTGCATTTTTCCACCTCTTCGAAGGATAAATCTCCAATTTTTATAGTTCCATTTCGTACTATATTCTGGTTACGAGACATAATCATATACTTAGTCTTTTCGGGATAATAATAAATATATATACACCATTAAATAAATAAATAAATAAATAAATAAACAAACAAACTAACAGGCTAGAACAGAACTCTTGTGTACTGACGACGCCATGAATGCTTGTAATTCTATTCGGCTAATAAAGATCTAATCTAATCTAATCTAAAAAGACGGAAGTCCCCTCGCAATCATTGTAAAAAAAGAAAGAAGTCCCTCACTTTAGGCTACCAACTTCACGATATCAGTGTTACGGGATTGATGTTTGGAGCAAGAGGAACGATACCCAACTTCACGATATCAGTGTTACGGGATTGATGTTTGGAGCAAGAGGAACGATACCAACTTCACGATATCAGTGTTACGGGATTGATGTTTGGAGCAAGAGGAACGATACCTAACTTCTCTTCTCAATTCTGTAAGACCCTAGGACTGCACAAATCGTTTCTGAATGAACTGGCCCTCCTCATAATTAGAGAGTCAGTCAAACTTTTACGAAACCACCTATATGGACTCTAATTCAGTGTACTGAAAAAATTAACGCAACATTATCTTTTTTCTTTCTCTTATTAGCTTTCATTGCTTCTTTATTTGTAACTTTTTTTATTCTGTAAATTGCCATTGTTTGTTTCTTTGTGTATTTGTTTACTTTTTCCTTACTCTGTAATCTTTCATCATCTGTTTGTTCTTGTTTTGTTTTGTATGCTTTGTCTAATGGCAGCCTCTAATTTGAGGAAGATCAATAAAATAAAATAAAAAATAGGCAGATTGAATTCTAATATATATTATTCAATTTCTATGTGTTTGTATACTAGTCTAGATATAAAATAGCAGGTCTAATCACCATTTCTGAATATAAATGTAGGGAATAATAATATCTCGAAGACAGAAGATGTGAAAACGATCGCATCTTTTATTGTATCGGTATTTCAACGTATGAGCGCGCTTGGGTATTGTCGTGTCGACGTCATCAACAATGGCCGACAGACACGACAAGAAGGATCGTTGCCTTGGAAACACTATGGTTTGTGAATTTCTTGACATAATGTTCAGAAAGCTACAAACTGCGCATAATTATTTAATTCTTGGAGGCTCTGCCCTTCTGGCAGGGGCCAGGGGCTGCAACCCCGCAGGACCTCGGCTAGGACGTGGGTTCCTGGCAGGCGCTGGGGGCCGAGCCCCAGCGTATCCTGCAGGACCCAGGAAGGGAGGACCTGCGGTTGGGGAAGGCGCATCGCGGTTTTCGTTGGGGAGGCCAGATTTGGTGCGAATTGTGGGGTTCGTTGGGGCAGTGGGGTTGGGGGGCTACTACCTGTGGAGTAGCAGTAGTCCAGCGGAGAGAAATGATGCCTCCACGCCCCCTGAACCTGTCGCTCCGCCGTCATCGCCTACTCAGTCATCCACATCTCACTCCCAGTATTGCACAAGATTTAAATACTTTTACGCGCCCCCTCCACAGCAATACGCCCACAACCAGTGATACGACAGTCACCCCCTCACAGCCACCGCCATCTTCATCCATTCCGCCACCACCCCCGCCTCCCCCCCGTAGTATTCTCAAAAAGGGTACACGGAAAGAACAGGGGGCCGACCGTCCGCGCCCGAGGGTGACGTTTGACCTTCCTCCTGAGGACCCTCAGGGGGAAGCGAAGGCGTCACCTTCTACAGCGGGCGGCCAAGGCACAGACACTGCCCCCACAGAGTACAGACGATAGTCCTCCCCAGTCGAGTCGGAAGCGTAAGTCCAGGACGGACAGACTCGACAGCCAGCAGGGTGCGGGTGCGGGGAGGGCTCCCTCGGAGGGCGCCTCGCAGCCTGCTGGACGGTCCAGTACGGACAGAGACGACTCTGACTTAGGCCTGACGCCGGAGCAACAGCGACTGTTTGATCTGTACAAAATTTGGGAATCCGACAAGAACTGGACAAATTACAATAGGTACATGAGGCAAGCTAGAAAACTGGGGGTGTTGCCTGGACAAGGGGCGGACGGAAGTAGGGGAACACCTTCCACGGCTGCGGTCCTCGTAGAGCTTGTCGCCGAAATAAAGAAGGTAAGACTCAAATCTGCTTCATTATTATTATTATTTTATTATGTATTATATTACTAGTTTATTTTAATTTTTACTCAGTTAAATTCTTAGTTATAACAAAATTTTTAGTGACAGTTTTTCTCCACCATTATAAAATCTTTAGTAATCAACCTATATGGCAGTGATGTCAAAGCAAGCGCATTTTTCTGACCTTGACGTCGTGCGCGGGCAGCAAACGCAAAGCATGGAAAGAGGAAGGGTTGTGTATATGAATAAGCAGCCTGTTCGATTAAGAAAACAGTG
Source organism: Periplaneta americana (assembly GCA_025594305.2). Classification (NCBI taxonomy): domain Eukaryota; kingdom Metazoa; phylum Arthropoda; class Insecta; order Blattodea; family Blattidae; genus Periplaneta; species Periplaneta americana. The sequence goes on along the minus strand of JAJSOF020000041.1, from coordinate 6,691,487 downwards.
GTGCAAAAACTTCAAACGGAACGTGAAAATTTATGTCGTTATTTTTATATGGCTGCTGGCCATCCCTGAATATAGCTCGACCAAGCGGCATATACTACCTCTTTCGTCTGTCTCTTTCCTTTTCGCTGTAAAGCGCTCAGGTTCTCCGAGCTCTAAAGCGCGCGCTTGCTCCTATGGGCATCAATTGACATGCCTGCTATATGGTAACAGTCACCATGAAACGAGCGGTCCCGGGTCCAAACCCTCGTTGGGACAAGTTACCTGAACCTTGTTGATGTGTTTTTGATAAACCTATTAAACATTATATAGACTACTAAATAACATATAGACTCTAAAGTTTCCCTGATATCTATATGAATGTATTAATTTAAACAACATATTATAGGTAGCTGCCTGTCTGTAAACAAAGAACAATACTCAATACTTGCGTACAAGAATCGTGATATGGTAAGGTCAGGCAGTTTCATAACACGAGGAAATGAATGAAATAAAATAATTTCCCAGTAAATCGATAACAAGAAAGTCACAGCTATCGAAGTCAGTCTTGTGACTTTTCTTCAGTTACTATGAGGTGTACAAATTCAGAATAGCATGAAAACTAGCAATCAAATATGGAGAAATATAAATAACGTTAGTGTATAGATACATGCTATCACTGACTAGTAGGAGATAACTAGTCATTTACAGCGTTGCCAAGCTTCCTCGCAAATAGAAAAATCAAGTTTGATAGGTCGATTTACTGACTGAAAAATGCAATATGAAAAAAAAGCCAAATAACGCCACAGGTTCTAATATCGCCCTATCTCAGCCTTATATCGCAAATACTGACATGAGTAACTTGCCCCAGTGGAAGTATCGTACCACAAGGTTCCTAGCTAAAACAGAAAGAAAACACAGACAAGGATCAAGAGTATAAGCAGGGAAAATGATTGACCGGGGTTCGTTACACAATCTACGACTCCATACGCCTACTCAAATATCTGGCGTAATCCAGTGTACTGAGTCATAAGGCGTAACCAGAGATGATGAATACAGTTACTAGCTACGCATACCTTACACTGAGGTCGTTAATACTCTTAATGAAACTAGATAAAGATGATAACATCGATAGTCATAATTGTGGAGTAAAATACCATCTCACTGATCAAATGTAATGGTTAAAAAAAGCCGAAGTGGCGTTGATAAAAGGTGGCCCTTAATATTCATGTTAAATGGTGAAATGAACACTTTGACAATGAAATACATCTACAAAAAGTTACAATAAAATTAAACAGAGCAGTTGCTGACAAAAAGTGTTAACAAAAATGTTTTTATAGCCTACTACGTATGTTATAGTTGTTAATGTGGGTAGGAAGGAAATGAATCTAAAACAATTTGCAATTAAAGAAAGTGGTGGCTGACACATTGATCAGAAAATATGGCCATATATCATGTTGTTAAAATAGACACAAATAGAATGCTGTGCAGGCCTCAACTTCAACTTGGCTTTCATGCGCAGATAGGTAAGAACGATATGGAAGTTGATGACAATAAAAAAATTAGAATAGGAATGATTAGACGCATTGAGGGTGGAGGTGATGATAATGAATATGACTATTATTATTATCATTGTAACATTGTTTAGTTCATATAACAGAACGACTTCCATCTGTTGGGCCAACACGCTAATGTGCCGGGTTCAACCTAGGCTTACTGCGCCCACACACAGAATATTTGCGGAAGGAGAAATGAATGGGAGATGTAAACAAAGCCCGCGCGGAAACATATTTCCCATGCCTGTCCTTCCACTTTTGGACTAACGTGATAGTACAAATATCTTACGTAAAGAAGCTACGTAGTTATAGAGAAACATCAGCGTCGCAATACCAGAAAGGACAACGAACTGATTAAATCAGAGATGGGCATCGTGCCTCACTTGAGAATCAGTGTCTTACTGAACTTCACAGAGCTTGTCGCTCTGAGTGACATCTTCACAGCCCCCGTTCCTCCCTCAAGTAGCTCCTAGGCGTGGGCAGGTTTTATATCAGTTTCATAAGCAATATCAGTGATGGCATATTGGCATTATTAAAGCAGTGTGTACGCGTTAGAAAACGATTATTTGATGAGAAATGGAAGAGTTTTTTTTGCTGTTTAGAAGGGGAGAACATACGATGTATGTTATGCTCGAAAATCCTATTAGGCATTAATACATTTAATAGGCTATACAACGACATTACTCCTTATGTCATAAAGAACATGCTGAATTAAAAGGTAAAACAAATTAAATGTTATTTTTCGTACTATTCGGAAGGAAATTCATGATCTTAACAATTGCATAGTATACTAAATACGAAAATTATACCTTAAACACGCTGCACTAAAAGGTAGTAGGAATTAAATGTTGTCTGTACGTATTATTTTCAAAAGAAATTTAAAAAAATATATATATATCAAATGTTCGTAGAAAACAAAATATGATTTTCTGAAATTATTTTAGGTCGAGAACGTGCAAATCTATTAAGTAATCTTGATAAACGCCAGAATATTGAAGAAAATAAACGTAGACAACGTGTTGGAATATTATTGGCTAGTTACGCAATTTCTCGCCTGCGATTTAAATCAATTCAATGATCGAGAAATAGCAAATAGGTTTATGATTAAAGCTGCCGAATTAATTTGCCAAATTGAATAAAAGTTTTCGAGTCTCTCACGTTAACGAAGCGCTTTCCTAATAATTCCGCCACTGACCGCCTTAGCGATTACGATAAGGTGACGCAGGTCACAGCAGTTTATATTTCCCATCATAGCCTACTCTGCAGTCTCCTATCCTAGTAAACAAATTATTTCAAATCGAGTACCTCACGTAACCTAAAATTGTGCCCATGTATGGGTTAAATTATTGACACGCAAAGAAGAGAAACACATGCCTTCGACGGTTCGACGTCAACAGTTCCAAGCAATCAAGAATCAGTCGCATATTTGATCAGTTATTGCAGAGATGTAGATAAGAAAATAAAGCCTAACGTACTATAAAATAACTAATAAAAGATATCTAGTTGTACATTATGTACTGTAAACGCACTGAGATTACAATTATACAATTTTCAGAAACGTGACCAGCAAGTGAACACATGTGTTTACTGCAGTGACTAGAAAAATATTTCCTGTTGTGTTTTCTTAGTAGTAATTTCAGCGTAAGCTCTCTGGCTCATCCAGACCAGAATTGAAAGTTGTAGTAAAATTCTTCATCTAAAGAGCAAAGGAAACCCAATAATAAGTAAGAGGGCGTGTAGTGCAGGAATTTAATAATGATAGCTTTATAGTCCCTGCCAGAGTTAAGGCCATTGGCCTTCTCTTGCACTCAACGAGGATCAAAGCACATTCAGAAAAACACATACCGATATAACAGTACTAACTTTAAAAATTAATAATAATAATAATAATAATAATAATAATAATAATAATAATAATAATAATAATAACAAATAAGTTATATTTCAGATTGTTGTGTATGGTTATGAAACTTGGATTCTCACTTTAAGAGAGCAACAGAGATTAAGGGTGTTTGAGAATAAGGTTCTTAGGAAAATATTTGGGGCTAAGAGGGATGAAGTTACAGGAGAATGGAGAAAATTACACAACACAGAACTGCACGCATTGTATTCATCTGACGTAATTAGGAACATTAAATCCAGGCGTTTGAGATGTGCAGGGCATGTAGCACGTATGGGCGAATAGAGAAATGCATATAGAGTGTTAATTGGGAGACTGGAGAGAAAAGACCTTTGGGAAGGCTGAGACGTAGATGGGAGGATAATATTGAAACGGATTCGGGGAGGTGGGATATGATGATAGAGACTGGATTAATCTGGCGGGCTTATGTGGGGCAGCAATGAACCTCCGAGTTCCTTAAAAGCCATTTATAGCCCCAAGTAAATAAAAAATAAGGAAATAAAAAAGAGATAATACATATAAATATAATCACAAACAGGAAAATACATTCTGGTAGACAAGTATTAACTTAAAAGAAAAAAATTACTACGTATGAATATAATAACACAACTAAAAGAATAGTACAGTTTAAAGGGAGAGCTTAACGCAGCACTTGAAAAATGGCGATAAAAACAGACCTTAGAGGAGTGGAGTGATAAACCAAGTCTTGCACATTATTATAAAGCAAAAATGTAAAAACCGTGTATTTTCACAAAATGACAATTTCTTCACCTTAGCCTTTATAGCATATATAGCTAAGTAATATTTTATTAATTTCTAAACTTATATAATGTAAATGCTACTTTAAACTTATTTAAAGGAAATGTCACTCTTTGCTACTGTTATGTTTGTAAAAATATATCGCAAGTGTTAAAATTCATATAAGGACTGAAGTAGACAATACTTCATTCCATTTCTCCTTCCACAGAGTTGTCATAATCTCTGCCCTTGAAGTGTTGAAGATATGGTCAGGCAAAGCTTTAACACAACATTCAGCAAAATACTCTAACAAAAGTGAGGGAAGGGAGACGGATATAATCCAGTTCAAAACTTTAAAGAAAACACTGTGACTAGGAAGACCATTAATAATGATTTCTTGATTTCTTTTATTCCCAAAACACGATCAAATAAATATTGCTTAAATGTTACACTTTCAACGCCACTTCACAAGATCATGTAAATAAAGAATACTTTTAGAGGGCGATTTAAGAACCGTCTAGTCAATTTGACCATTATAAATAGAATACTTGGTGGAGACCTTCCTGTTTTCCTTCCAGAGTTGTAAAATTAATATCACATACAAACGACGATAATGAATTTTAAATGTTTAATGTGAAGTTAATAAAAGAAAAACAAGCAACGAAAATCAATTTAAAATATATTAAATTGAAACAAAGTGAAATATAAAAAAATATATAAAAATGCGATTAATTTCTTGCTTAATTCTGTGACAATGTGCGGCTGTATGTGTGTTTTTGGATGAAATGTAAATAAAGAATACAGGTTGCACCGTGAAATGGCCATGGTGAAGGAGATCTTGTCAGATTCCTGTCACTTTAAACCTTGGAGTCAAAAAATATCCACTTAAACGACGAACATGCATGTACTGGCTGCACGAGTTGTAATAATATAAAACAATGTCTAGTAAGACTTCAAAATCACCTACGTTCAATATGGAACATAAGTGGCCCATTATTCATCTACGATAAAATGTTCAGTCGGTTAACTTGGTGCGACCAGGCTGAAGGATGTTTTTGGACTCCTGTACTCTACGTGAACACAGAGCCGAAATAGCTCCATTAACGTCGAACATGATGTGTATAGTGCATGTCACTGGCTGTAAACACTATGGCCAATAAAAGATGTCTTAATGCATGTACTGGCTACACGAGTTATGGCCAATAAAGGTTGTCTAGTAAGACTTCTATCACCTACGTTCAATATGGAGCCATAAGTGGCCCATTATTCATCTACGATATGTTCAGTCGGTTACACTTTGTGCGACCAGGCTGAAGGAGGTCTAGCACGACTCCCTTTACTCTACTTGAGCACAGAGCCAAAAGAACTTCCAGCTACAGCGAATGTACACTGGCATTCAAAGATTTCTGATCTACCATTTTTGATCGTGTAAAGCAAACTTTCCAACCACGGGATAAGCCAGAGCCAAAGATAAAAAAAAAATTGACGAACTTTGAAAGAGTCGCTAGTTCTCAATAAGGTGGCATCATTATTGGTGTGGTTAAAAGTGTGAGGAAAAATTATGTGAATTAACCATAAATTAATCTCATCATTGACAATATCAGCGGTTTTCAGCTAAATCCAGCGTTGTTTTTGTTTTTTCAATCAGCAGAGTGGTATGAAATTTTCATTCTATAATGCGGGTATTTTTATGCACGACTAACACTGACTGGCGGCCGGGTAGCTCAGTTGGTAAGAGCAGCTGACTACGAACTGGAAGGTCCGGGGTTCGATCCCAGGTTGACAGGATTTTTTCTCGTTGCCAAATTTTCAGAACGGCCCCGAGGTTCACTCAGCCTCCTATAAAATTGAGTACCGGGTCTTTCCTGGGGTAAAGGCGGTCAGAGCGTGGTGCCGACCACACCACTTCATTCTAGTGCCGAGGTCATGGAAAGCATGGGGCTCTACCTCCATGCCCCCAAGTGCCTTCATGGCATGTTACGGGGATACCTTTTACTTACTAACACTGACTATTGTCTTCGCCATCTATTAAGAGAAGTAACAACTAAAGAAGTCCCACTTACTAAAAAAAATTTCGATCACTCTCAATTAGTAGGCCCAGATATCGTCAGTGTACAAGAAAGGGCATAGCTGCATGAATGCCAACACTGTGCTTTGTGTTCAGACACAGGCAACCCTACGTCCTCGCCTTAGGAGGCGCTGGTACAACACCATACAGCCCACACATGTCAAAGGCTCCCTCAAGTTAACAACTTATGGTTATAGTTGGCGTTATTTGGCGACTCGTGTTATGGGACTTATTTTTTATGAAGTATAGTTACTTAATTAGTTGGCTGCAGGCAATATACTGACCACACCGTTTCTTTCTTTTCATGGTGGTGGTGCACCGCACCAGGTGCACCACCGCAGCGGGAGGAACATCTGGCGAACTTCCCGAACTACTGGATCGCCGTCCCCGCAGAAGATGGAGGTGCAACTCCTTGTACAGGAGTGGCAAAAAAAAAATAACCGGACCGACCCTTGTAGCTGATTTCAGAGCCTTGTTCAAAGTGGCACCACGATAGACTGGTAACTAAGACTTTCTTGGTTCGAATCCTGCCTGGGAAGGAAACTTTTTTGTTCCTATTAGTATTCAGTAGGGTTTATTCAGCCACTATGTATTTGCATTCTAAAATCCTTAATATAACAAAGACATAATAAATAATATAATAATCAGAGTGCTAAAAGAACTAAAAGCATTGTCATTCCAAATGCAGTATACATGAATTTCTACAGAATCATAAAAGTTTTCTACCACACTGGGTGGTATTCAAGAAACAAATAAAACAATAAAACTAAGGCCACCAGAGATAACTTGTCAATCATATTTTAAAACCATAAAATTTTATAAAATATTCGGATGTATAAAGTCCGAAATGTCAACAATGTAAAGTCAAATATAAAACAACAAATGTAACCTCCGGATGTAAAGGGTCCGGAGGTTAAAAACGGTTAGTAAAAACTAAATCACCTTATCCAAACCTGTGTTCAATAAAAATCTCAGAACTGCATTTGTACAATTAAAATCGTTTCCAAGAGCGTCATTTCGGGCGACTTCCATATTATCTGTCGGCACGGTTTTTTTCTACAACGACTGTACCGTAAGTGGAACACGGCATATATTGTTCCTTATTAAAATTTATTCCCAATTTTTCGATTGCAGCGATATTTTACCTTATTATTCCCAGATGGGGAACAGCTTATTTTCTAATGGGTTTCGAAATGGGGTATGGAATGGGACAACAATTTTGGGGTAGATTACTTGGTGGGTATCTTGTGAATGCGGGCGTGATTGGCTCATTTCGATTATTCCGTCGGTCCGGTTTTTGCCACTACTGTATATTAAGGGGACTGGGGTGGGATTGTGGGGTCAGGGGGTGGGATGGGGACAAGAGTTTTGGGGATGGGTATGGAATGGGAGGTTGAGTGAGGAATCGGGTTTGGGGTGGAGCTGGGGTGTTTAGTGGGGATTATTATCGACCGACGTTTCGTCGATTGAGATCAAATAAGACGGAGGATTCGTCAGTCATCAGCACAGGGCACTCTCGGGCTAGCGTCCATTACCCGCGGATAAGAGTCTGCACAATGGTGCATCCGTATCTGCTGGCGGGTATGCTCTCTCCCTCTACCTGCTGCACGACGGGGCATATTACGAGGCTATGCTTACCCGTCACCCATTTCAGCGAGTGCTGACGACCACTATCACAGATTATCTCAAATTCGCCATATGGTTGGGGAAAACCTCGCAAAAAACCCATCCAACTAACTAGCCCAAGCGGGAATCGAACCCATGCCCGACCGCAACTTCTGGTGAGCAGGAAAACAAGCTACCACCTGAGCTACGCCAGTGGCACTGCGGGTGGTGTGGAGACTGGGGGTGGGTAGGGGTGTGGCTGAAGTAGGGAAAGTTGGTCGTTGTGGTCGGGATTTGTTTAGCAGAAAAAAATCTCAATTTTAATTCTCTTCCCATTGCCGGGGTTCGGTTTAGTTGCTTCTTACAACTTCGTAAATTCAGAGATGTACAGTACATAGAAAAGGTATGGTTTATGTACAGTTAATAAAACTTCGAATTGATCGAAGGCAATTCAGGATTATTACTGGAAGCATAGAGCCCCGGCAACAACCAGAATGAAACAGGATTTCTGTCTTAGTTATCGGAAGACATTTAACTAAAAATCTTGCATCCCACGATAGAGGAAGAGGTTACGAAATTAAATCGTGACGAGATACACTCAAATGTGTTGTAATTCGTATTTAAATCTACAGAAAATTAAATCAAGCAATAAACTTCAAAACAGAAATGTGAAAATCACATCACATCCGTTTATTTCCAAAGTTAAAGCAATCATATTAAGTACAGTTGTAGCTACTATCTTCAAAATAATCCGTGATGGAACCTGAAGTCAATGGAACTATTAAGAACAGCTCAAGCGTGACTAATATCAGTTGGTAGGGCAACTGACTGGAAGATGGCTTGAAATCAGTTCCCTCCGAGATGAGGAGAGGAATTAACTTTCCCACAAAAAGAAGAACGGCTGTGGGTCGTTCAGCCATGTTTCAATGGTTGCCGGGTGTTTCTACCCGAGAATGGATAAATGGAGCGAGATAATAAATTATGGCTGAATCTCGCACCAAAGAGTACAGAAAGCATAGATCCCTACATCTATGCTTTGTGTACACATTATTTTTGTGGTACATATGCTACAAAAGTAACTAAAAAAACATCGGTGTCAAAATTCCAAAATAACAGTGATTGCAAAGGCGGCAATCACATATTACATGTTTCTCAATAATTTCATCGATTTATTTTACTTATATGAACAAAAATCAGCATACAAAATACAATGCAGTGTAAACTGCGCACAACCAAACCATTATTAACAGATCACACCTGGTTGATGCCAGTTGGTAGGGCAACTGACTGAAAGGCGGCTGAGTTCATTTCCCTCCGAGATAAGGAGAGAAATTAACCCTGCTACAAAATGCAGACAGTCTCTATGCCTCTGACTCGTCTGAATGGCACCAGGTGTCTCTACCCGAGGACTGAACATGCGCAACGAGATTATAAAGCGTGGTTCAGTCTCTCTTGGAACAATACAGAAAGCATGGAGCCCTACCTCTGTGCTTTCTGTAAACACTGCTTTTGGTGGTACATAGGCACCATATGTAAGGAAACTGAAATGCTGTATTACAAATTGTAATGGAAGCGATGTATTATAAAATAACATATAGAAATAATTCAGAAATTTAAAGAGAAATTTTAACCAACACGTGAAAAGAAAATCCAGCTTTAAAAAAAAAACATCGCCACCATGTGAAAAAAAAATCATCTCCATAAAAAATCACATCGCCACCATGTGAAAAAAAATCATATCCACAAAAAAATCATAACACCATCACATGAAAAATAAATCATATCCACAATAAAATCGTAACACCACCACAAGAAAAAAAAATTCATCTCCATAAGATAATCACATCACCAAGGCGAAAAAAGAACACATCTCTGAATTATAAAGTATCTTAAAATTTCTCTTGAATAAAAATATCCTGCTCTCAACTTCAATACTTCATGTGAAGTAAAATTTTTACATAAGAAAACTTTATTCATCTGCAAAATAACAACGAACTTCTCAAATCGCCACACTTCTTCCAATGAAAAGAAATCCAAACCTCTTAAAAGATGACCATACCTTCTACAATCACTAATCGCTAAAACCAAGGAAACAAATCACATCTTCTTCTCTCATGAGAAACGAACCCACTTTATCACTAACTACTCCTACTTCAAGCAATCCTCCTCCTCCATCAATCAAGAACAAATCAGCTTGTAATAATCATCTATTCCTCATAGAAGAATATTATGTGAAGATAGCATCGAATGAAGAATGAGGTTATTCATGCTATGTCAAAACTACTGCAAAGAATCTTCCAAGATCAACAAATGTTCATTCTAATAAGAAAATGATTACATCAATTTAACACACAAAAATTGACACAAAATGTTAAACATAATTTCAGTGAAGAAACTATAAACTGTTACAATTACAACCTAGAAGAAAATGAATACAAAATACCGGCAGTAATGTCGTCTGAAATGAAGATTATGTGGAGCTGTACTACATCACAAGACAGCGAGTTGCTGGATGACATCTTGAGAACTACTACGTCACACCAAAGTGACAAGCTGGGTGACATCTCGAGAACTACTGCATCACACCAAAGTGACAAGCTGGGTGACATCTCGAGAACTACTGCATCACACCAAAGTGACAAGCTGGGTGACATCTCGAGAACTACTGCATCACATCACAGCGAGTTGTTTGGTGACATCTCAAGAACTACTACATCACACCAAAGCGACAAGCTGGGTGACATCTCGAGAACTACTACATCACACCAAAGTTGCTGGGTGACATCTCGAGAACTACTGCATCACTACCAAAGTGGGGCGTACATTGCGGATGTTCAAGGTGTGCGTGACATCCTGTAAATTCTAATCTCATTTTTTATTTTAAGTTGTCTTATATAATCAACAATGAAAGCTTTTAATTTATCACAAAAGTGAAATGTGGGTAATCTCATTGGACATTAACGTATAAGTTCAAGACTGGGTGACATCTTTAATTCATTATCATTTAAATATTTTAAATGCCTGCTGGTGAATCTCGAGAACTACCATCCCCAGAACAGCTTTTGTTTTATAACTACGCTCTGCCAAAGTGACAAGTGGGATGAGGTCTGATCTGGTCCTGTCCGTACAAAACTAACATCCCCAAAGCTGACAAGTTACATGCTATAATTCTCTGCACCAAAGTGACATGCTGGGGACATCTCGAGAACTTCATCACACCAAAGTCAAGCTCGGTGTCGTCCTGTATACAGGCAGCTCAACTTGTCAATTGTAGCATTACAAAATATTGTGTTTGACATCTGTGTTTACTGTTTGTGTGAGTGAATTTACTGTGTTTAGGTTTCACTAAAGTGACATAGTTGGGTGACATCGCAGAGAACAATTTAAATTACTTATTTAATGATAATAGCTCTTGGAAATGTACACTGTAAAAGATCTTTTGACATCTTGAAACCATTCTCTTCTCAAAGCCCACTGGGACATCTCGAAATTACTCAAAAAGTGAATGGGGACATCTCGACCTACCACACCAAAGTGACACTTGAATTTAGAACAATATAAAACAAAACAAGCGAATCAAACTACACTCTCACATTTTTCTATTTCACAGTATGAAAATGTCTCGAGAATAGTTCACACCAAAGTGACAAGGGGTGGAACTTCAAACAGGTTATGCTGGACATGTTTATTGTTTGATCATAAATAATGCAATTTTGAATAACGTTATTTGACAAGCTGGGTGATATCTCCTTTCTCCGGCATTTGTAGGGCATCAATGAAACAAGGTGATTAATTTTTAATCACACCAAAGCAACAAGTGGTGTGACATTGAATAATATTTAAATGTCATTTGTTTTAATTTTATGTCAGTTTTCAATTAGTTTAAGGGCATTTTAGAACTGATCATTTTAAAGTGACAAGCTTCTTAGGTCATCAACATCCGCTGCGTGACATCTATTATATATCAACCATATTGACAAGCTATATATTAAAAATGGCTTAATCACCAAAGTGACAAGCTGGGTTTCATCTCGAGAACCTATAATCAATTGCGACAAGCTGCGTGACATCTATAACTATTTAACAGAACACCCAAACTGCAGGTTCAGAACTACTACATCACAACAAAGCGAGTTGCTGGGTGACATCTCGAGAACTACTGCATCACATCGCAGCGACAAGCTTGACATCTGAGACCTCACACCAAAGTGACAAGCTGGGTGGTACATCTCGAGAACTATTACATCACATCACAGCGAGTTTCTGGAACTGACTTCACACCGGGTTTCTGGGTGACATCTCTAGAACTACTGCATCACATCACAGCTGAGTTTCTGGTGACCTCACACCAATGCTGGGTGACACCTCGAGAACTACTACATCAAGCTGGGTGACATCATATCACAGCATCAATGAAATATTTTGTTGTTAGAGATGTCTACTGAAATATAAATAAATGGGTGACATCCGAGAAATTATCCAAAGTGACAAGCTTTGTTTGAACTATTCTTACACAAATTTTTATTGTCCATTTTGACATCTGGAATATCATCTAAACAATGACATGCTATGTATTAGAATCTTATTTTTCTCGAGAATATATCACCAAAGTGAAATCTGGTCACATCTCCCGTTTCATCTACCGGTGTTCAAGCCATTTTTGATATTAACTACCATCATCATGCTGTGACATCTGAGAACTTCATCTCCCATGATGCATCTCGAGAACTACTGACAAAAAACTACAACTTGGACACATCGCTCGCTTGTCATTGGGTTAAAATACAAGCTTTCTAGTACACTCTCATCTACAATGATTGACATCTGGAGAACTTAATCAACCAAAGTGACTGCTGGGTGACATCTCAGAGGACTGAATCCTTCATGAAATCTCCATAGCAACACTTTAGCAAAACTGTTAAACAAAACACGTCATCATATAACTACAAATATAAGAACACTTGACTTTGTTAAATAGAATCACTTTAACACGACAAGCTGGGTGAATTAAACTTTCATTTACAAGCTACATCTCATTCTTTAATAGTAATAGCTGCGTGACATCTCGAGAACTACTATGTTGACAAGCTTTTCATCTTGAGAAAAAGTTTGAAAAAGCGAAACGGAGTTGAGAACTTTCACACCAAAGTGAATGGAAAGAAAACATACCGTCGTGTGACATCTCGAGAACTACATTATTTTGTGACGAAGATCGTTTATTACATACAAAGAGACAAGCTTTCTAATTAGAACTTGCATCATGAAATGACATCTTGGTTTCTGTTCAATCTCACCAAATTTGCAAAACATCTCGAAAATATCTTTCTTCAACATTGTTGACTTTAAAATGTTTTCTGTGTTTACTAGAACTACTCCACCAAAGTGCCGTGATACATGTCTGTCTACTTTCACCCCAGTCTATAAATGCAACTTAAAACAAACGGGTGACATCTCCTTAATGTTACATGCATCACATATTGCAGATGTTCAACTTTAGTGGACACCCTGTAAATTCGAATTTTTTTTATTTTAAAATATTTTATAAAAACAATTATTTTAATTAACAGTACAATTTAAATGTGTGGTAATTGCATTGGTAAGTTTCGTAATTTATAATTTTAATATATTGACCATTTAAAAATAATTTTAAAATGCCTAAAGCAGTAAAATCAACCATCACCCAGAATGGCTTTTGTTTTAGAACGAGGCTCTGCCTGACGAAGTGGGATGAGGTTGGGAATATTGAATGTCCGACAAAAGAACTCCCCGCTGAGAGTTGGTTTTGTGCTGCGCCGCAAGGTGGCATGGTGGATCTCGCACAAATCTAATATACAGTACTTGTCAATTGTACGTTACAAATTGATCCCGTGATTTTGTTTGTGTGGTGAATTACTGTGCTTTAATTTTCCTAGGTTCCTCGCAAAAATTTATTCCGGAATGTAATCCTTTGTAACTAAAGATTTTATAACCATTTTCTATAAACAAACTTACATAGAGTGAATAAGGAAGACCTACCCCGCCACTTCCGAATTTAGTGCAACAATATAAAACAAAAAGCGAACAATACACTACACATTTTTCTATTTCACAGTATGAAAATGTAGAATAGTTAGCGGGTTGTGGAACTTCAAACAGGTTATGCTGGCCATGGTTATTGTTTGATCATAAATAATGCAATTTTGAATAACGTTATTTGTAGTTGCCTCCTTTCTCCGGAATTTGCAGGGCAGTCAATGAAACAAGGTGATTAATTTTTAACAAGTTGTGGTGCGAGTACTTTGAATAATATTTAAATGTCATTTTGTTTTAATTTTATGTCAGTTTTCAATTAGTTTAAGGGCATTTTAATGATCATTTTAAGTAGATTTTTAGGTCATCAACATCCGCCGCCTAGTTATTATATATAAACAATCCTAAATTATATATTAAAAATGGCAGTTAATGTTGACCCGATATTTCACTTAGGCCTATAATAATTGTGCGAGATAGACCAACTATATATTTTTAACAGAACACCCAAACTCCAGGTTCAGCATACGCCACTGCATCCCAACACAGCGAGTTGCTGGGTGACATCTCGAGAAATACTGCATCACATCACAGCGAGTTTCTGGTGACCTCACACCGGGTTGCTGGGTGGTACCTCGAGAACTATTACATCACATCACAGCGAGTTTCTGGTGACCTCACACCGGGTTGCTGGGTGACATCTCGAGAACTGCTACATCACATCATATCACAGCGAGAATGAAATATTTTGTTGTTAGAGATGTCTAATGAAATATAAATAAATGTCAGTCCTGCAGAAATTATCCATGAATTTGTTTGTATATTCTTACACAAATTTTTATTGTCCATTTTGTGTGGAAAATCACTAAACAATGGATGTTATGTATTAGAATCTTATTTTTTAGAATATATATCGATGTAAATCTGGTCACCATACTCCCGTTTCCTCTACCGGTGTTCCGCCATTTTTATATTAACCGCCATCATCATGCTGTGCTGTGTAGTTCATCTCCCATGATGCATCGAGAGCAACGCATACGGTGACAAAAATAACTACAACTTGGACACATCGCTCGCTTGTCATTGGGTTAAAATATTTTTAGTACACTCTCTCTCTACAATGATTGTTTTGGAGATTAATAACAGTCTGCGAAAAGGTACTTCAGAGGACTGAATCCTTCATGAAATCTCCATAGCAACACTTTAGCAAACTGTTAAACAAAACACGTCATCATATAACTACAAATATAAGAACACTTGACTTTGTTAAATAGAATTACTTTAACACGTGGAAAATTCATTTCATTTACCTTACTCCATTCTTTAATAGTAATATGCGTTACAAGAGCGGTATGTTGAAGTTTTCATGTTCGAGGAAAAGTTTGAAAAAGCGAAACGGAGTTGAGCTTTTTCAATTTCCGAGAATGGAAAGAAAACATACCGCTCGTGTGTCGTACATTATTTTGTGCGAAGATCGTTTATTACATACGTGAAAGAGGAATTTCTAATTAGTTGCAATGAAATCTCCATCTTGGTTTCTGTTCAATGACGGCAAATTTGCAAAACAAAAATATCTTTGTTCAACATTGTTGCTTTAAAATGTTTTCTGTGTTTACTATATACTCCAGCAGGCCGTGATATACGTCTGTCTTTTTTTTCCCCCAGTCTATAAATGCGAACTTAAAACAAACGGCTTCCTTAATGTTACATGCATCACGAATGCAGTAACTTTAGTGGAGTTGTAGAGTTTACTTAATTTTTGCAAATATTTAAAAAACAATAATTATTGTTAATTATAATTAATTAATTATAATTAACAGTGCAATTTAGGTGAAATTGCAGTGGTAAGTTTCCAATTTATAATTATTACTATATTGAACGTCTCTAAAAATAATATGTTAAAAGCCTAAAGCAGTAAAATCAATATGTCACTTAAGCGGTAAGAAGAGAGAAATTGTTATGTGTGTTAGGTTGGGAATACTGAATGTGGAATTTTAGACTTTCCGTGGATTGGTTTTGTGCGGAAACCAAGCAAATACGCACGATCTCGCACAAATCTAATATACAGTACCTACTCCTCATATTGATCCCGTGATTTTGTTGGGAGCAACTGAGCTTTAATTTTCCTAGTCCTCGCCAAAATTTTTTCCGGAATGTAGTCCATTTTAACTAATTTTATAACCATTTTCTATAAACAAACTCGTTGTCATGTGACGTAACTCTGTAGGCAGGATTACTGCGTGACCGCATAGCAACGAAAATAATTTTGTTACAACGCTTAACAATTATTACTAATTATAATTATACATTTCTCTTGCAAAAAATATTGTATGCAACAGGTACCGGTACGCAAATAATTTGGCGAACTCCTCTGATATTACGCAATCGAGTATGTTTCGTCTGTCAACATTTAGATTCCTGCGCTAATCCTTTGCGTATCCTACTTATTTTGTTTTTTCTTGTACGGAGAGACCCGAAGCCTTAACACTGCAGGCAGAGGCTTATTGTGCTTATCACTTCTATTCTTGTACAAGTACAGCACGTTGCATCGTGAATTTAACTCGGGCTATTGTATGGATGATGATGATTATGATGATGATGATGATTATGATATATGAATTAATGATGGCGAACTGAGTCCGAGGTCCAATGCCGAAAATTACCCAGCAATTCTGCTTCAATAGGCTGAGGAAACCCCCGGAAAAAAAACCCAACCAGGTAATTTGTCCCTACCAGGGTTTGAAGCCGGGCCCTCTCGTTTCATAGCCAGACGTGCTGATCATTACTCCACGGGAGTGGACTACTCTATTTGTTACATAAATAACTGTTTTTTATTATATAAAATTAATTATAATTACTTAACGAACGTGTTTAAGAACCACTAAGTAACTAAAATTAATCTAAATTATTAGCATTGTAAGTTTACTCGTCATTAAGGTCCGTAACACACTTGAAGAGTTTTCGCTAGCGAGAAATGTGTTGCGAGAAAGAGGCGAAGAGCCTTCCTCCACACACTTGGCGAGTTCTCGCTATCACAGATCACATTTCGCTATGATCATCTATGCACTGCCTTCATGCAGAAAGCATTTTTCTGATTATAAATGACTCGTTGGAGGAACTATTATAAGTTATGTACTGTATTTACGTACAGTATATTGTCGTAATTTAATACTGGATGTTCATTTCAAAGTGTGTCATGACGTCACTGTTGGGTCACCGATTTGAAGCGAGTTTCAGCTTATATGTTAGACAAGTTGCCTATTATTTAAGGCGTTCTTCAATCTGAACTTGAGAACGTGTACGGTATAACTTGAACGTCGTAGCAACAGATGTCGGTCTGTACGGTCTGTGTGCTACCATAACCTCTTTCGAACTGTGTTTTGCGCCGGCAAGTCGTACGCAGGGTATTTGTTATCATCGGTTGCGTACGGTAACATTCCACAACACAAATCAAATGCTCCGTGTCCATGTTGACCGTGAAGTTAATGTCAACATACACGTAAGTAATCGTCTTAACCCTCTCCCCATATCCCTACAGTACGTATTTCCAAACAGTTCACATTCCTGCCACTACCGGCGTTACCGTACGTATCGGTACGTACTCTTCAGAATGAACGCCGTACTTGCTAGGCAACTTCTCTGCCTCATAGGTTATACGCCTCTGCGGAAGTGTAGGAAGATTGAATTCTCTAGGCTCATCGGCTAGCCACATGACGGCATACAGCGAGCCATGACACACTTTGAACTGAACACCCAGTATATAACCTGTAAGTATATTGTCATACTTTACAAATTACGTACGAACGCTATGTTGAATCTGAGTATTCAAGTGATGAGAGAAAAAGTAGGCCTAAAATTAAAGCCAGAAATATCTGAAAATCACAGCGTATCTGACGAAAATAAGGGCGAGTTTTGGACACTGATTTCGATTTGAATGATGATACGTTTAGGCGTTATTTCAGGTTCAATGGACTACAGTTTTTTTTTTTTTTTTTTTGCCATTCATGATGTGATAGAGAATTCTTTGCTATATTCTGATTAAAATTACGTAAACTGTTAAGACATATAGATACATTATTTCAAATGTTTAATCAATACTATTAAATCTCACCAAAATAAAATCTAGCCCTATTTATTTTCAGATAATCTGATATTTGTCTCCATATTTCTTCTTTAAGTTTCGTGTTTTTATACTTTTCATCCCGTGTATCATATAGATCATATAGATAGGCCTACGGGTGTTCGATAAGTTTCTGACTGCAATTATCAGCCATCTTTCCTCATTTTCAAATAAAAACAATACAATTTATCGCCACCTGTGATAGCTTTTTCTACATTCAATCGTCATAGAGAGTATAAATATCAAACATCTTTGATAAATGTGTCAAGAAAATTCGCTGAGCTACTGATTCCAGCGAGAAACTCGCGCGAGGTTTTTGCCTCGAGCGAGAATCTTTTCCAGTGTGTGGACGTCCATTTGAATACATGTTATCTATTTTTTAATTTTCTCGCAACACATTTCTCGCTGGCGAAAACTCTGCAAGTGTGTTAAGGGCCTAAGAACGATCAAGTCGACAAAACTTTTCCATGACAGCTACAGTATAGAAGATGACAAAGAAGTGTCGATTCTTTCACGAAAGTCAACAAAGGATAGAACTACGACAGACAAAAGCGATAGCATTGAGATTGTAACTGTAATGGCTTCAAAAACACAAATAAGTACAGAGTTATGTTCTGGCTCTAGTCTTGTATCATTTAAACAGCTGAAGAAAGAATTGTTATGTTAACTACTGAAGTACAGGTTATCTTATTCCTTTAGAAAAACTGAATTTTGCTAGAATTAAACTACGCTTCTCAGAACCAAGATATTACGAATCTTCATCAATCGTTCTCAGATATTGGTAGCCCTGCAACATTAAAAAAAGATAAGACGAGCGCAAGGCCACGCGACACTTGAATGACGAGTACACATAGAACAGCTGCTCCACGAAAACATGGACCCGGCAGGCGTACCGAGCCTGACCTTCAATAATGGCTACAAAATGCCGATCATAGGACTCGGCACATGGAAGGTGAGTCATTAAGCTTACACTGACGTCACGGTACTACTGTTTGCCTGTAATTGAGTACTTAAATCCCACATGTAGATGCAGACGTTTATTACATTTTACACCAGATCTTGTGGAATAGCTCTGTTATGTGAAGATGACTGTACAACGTTCACTTTTGTTTGTAAGATACTTAGTACTGTTACATTAATTATATTTTATTCATTGGTGCTGTCAACAGCTGCCGTTTTTCATATGAACATTGAGTTTGAAAGTAGGAAACACTTAAAAAAGAAATAGAATGATTGAGGCATTTGGTACAAACGCACGTGCTATAGTTATAGTGCATACAGTGTAATTATATACTGTAGCATGGCAGTTAATGTGTTGTGCTGCAAACCGGGAGTTGCGGGTTCGATTACCGACGGACACATAGATTTCCTCTATTGTTCTAATGCTTCACTCAAGCTCTAACAAGGGAAACTTTTCTTTACACTCCTCCAGAATTTGAACAAATGAAGCTTATTTTATTGCTCTGGGAGACCTGAATCAGAATATAAAATCAAAACATTCCAAAGTTTGATTAAAAGGGCTTAACGTTACAAGAATGATGGAACAGTTGTATGTAAACATGTATTGACATGGAGAAAGTTTGAAAAGACATTGAGTTAGCTCAACGAATAACGTGTTCAAATCGAATATACATCGTGTCATTTTTTTTTCTTATAATGTTTTGTTTTCTTGTGTAATCCTTCTTGTTAGTTTCTTTTTGTTCTTTCATTATCTGGATTCTGATGACAAAAAACCGGCGTTATTACCCCAAATCAATACAATGAAAGTGTTCCTTACTCATTTTCTTGCGAACAAAACAACTTAATTCTGCAATGAATGACAGTGAAAGGTTTCATTACTGAACAAATCACACTTGAAACATTTGCACTATTATTATTAAGTGTAATATGTCCTTATACAACTACCCGGCAATAGTGTTGTCTGTCGGGGAACTCAAACACTTCAAAATTTCCAAAATTATTATGCATTATTTCGCGAAAGCCACGAGCATTCATCTAGCCACCAAACTCGCCTCCAATTCAAGGTCTAATGCACCGTGCGTATAAACAACGTGAAAGATCAAGCAGATGCACAGCAAGGATCTTCTTGCCCGTTCAGCTAAAACAAACTGAGGAGGGATCTGTATATTTCTGTCGGTATTCAGAAGTCCTGCCCTCGCTACGTTTATATTTTTTAAAACACAAAAAGTAAGAAATAGCCGGGAATCGAACCCTGAACTTATACTCTAAAAGCGCGTCACTAACCGGTTGAGCTAAGCAAACGATTGTACAGGGACATCATTTTATTTTTTATGCTCGACCATGCCGAAATGTACCCTAGTAATTATACACCTGGTAGCAGTCCTTTAATGCATGTCATTAAAGTACACCTACTCATTAAAGTACAGGTGTTCAGCCAATGACAAGTCAGCTTTGTACCGTTATAAAACCTCAGCCAATGACAAGTCAGCTTTGTACCGTTATAAAAAGTATCGATTATTCTCGGATATGCAATCGAAAGAGAATTAGCGAAAAGTCACGGAGGCTGGAAATCCAATACTGTCGCAGAAGGTTATGTTCTGTTACTATAATAATTAGCGTTAATTGTAAATACTATTCAAATAAATTCAATTTGTCATCTCGTTTTTCAATGTCTAATTTAATTCCAATGTTATATCAAAGTTAATATTTAGTTTACTCTGTAGGTTCTTATGGGCTATCAAGGTCAATGTGGACATTTGTTCCTCGGAAAAAAATCAATACTTTCGCGTCTGCGCACTTCTCACAATTTACGAGGTATTGCTCAAGGTCAGTTAGATACAAATAAAATGAATAATTTCAAGTTAGAAATATGGTCGAGCATAAAAAGTCGTATGAAACTCGCCTATAATGGTAATTAAGAAGCTCGTATGAAAATTACGAAACTCGCTTGCGCTCGTTTCATAAACATCCATACTCGCTTCTTAATTACTATCATTATAGGCTCGTTGCATAATGTACTATACTAACACATATAATATTAACCTGGCTATACCTTTGGATTAAAGATTGAGAACCGGAAACGACGTTCCACGACTGGAGTTCGATGTTACTGGGGTAAAATACAAACAAATCACTTGACTAGGTATAGGTGGGAAGAAAAGTAGTTCATCCATTTACGTAAACTAGAAAATATCAGGATTTTCAGTTTGATAATTTTATTACGTTTTCGTTTAATCAAAATACAGTACTGTATTAACAATAAGTGTTTTTAATCACAAATTGAGCTATCCAATCCGACGTATTCATTATGCAGTGTATATTATACTGTCTACAGCACATTAGCGTACTATATAGAGAATGAAGTTAAATTGAAAAATAATCATAATATGGGTATTTAACACATTTTTGAAAATGGTAGCCGTTTATTTCGATACAGGCTTCAATCTTCTGTGCATATTTTCGCACTATAGACTATTGTACCTAATTCCAACTACCAGTTTCGTCCTTCGTACGAGTAACTCATGTTGAAATAATTCTGTACCTACTCTATAAAAGAGCACCTTACGTACTGTAAATTCAATCTTCACTTCTGCCGTATCCGAAAAGATAAAATTGCTCAGACATGCTATGTACTGTCCGTCCAAGTGGTTATGTAGTAGGGTCGTAGAAAGGGGGGAACTCACGTGACATTAATTACTTAACGAGGCCCTTTTATTTAAGTTACTTTAAACAGTTGTATAATATTACGTAAACGTCCAATTCTTAACAGAAATTGTTTTCAGAAAAGAGCTAAGACTAGACTTTACAGAGGGGTGAACAGAAGCGGGTGGGGAAACCGGGATGCAACGTAGGCAAATGGAGGACAGTACCTGTGCGAAAATATGATTCAATATTGAAAGCTCTTTCGCCACTGGAAAACGCGAACATACTTCTGGAACGTACTATACTCACTAACTTAGTACTGCTTACTATATGTGGCCTTGGATCTGTGTGGAGGACAGTTGGAACTTTATTAGTAGAAGGGGTGGGAGTGAAGTAAATTCAGAAACTCAGGTACAATAAAAATTGAAGTAAAAATAAAATGATGTCCCTGTACAAGTATCCGGCAATAGTGTTGTCTCTCGGGAAAGTCGAACACTTCAAAATTTCCGAAATTGTTATGCAGTAGTTTGCAAAAGCCACGAGCTCTATTTAACGGATTCATCTAGCCACTAAACTCGTCCCCAGTTCAAGATCTAATGCACCGTGCGTGATAAACAAACTGAAAGATCAAGTAGATGCACAGCTAGAACTTTCTTGCCCGTTCAGCCAGAACCAACTGAGGAGGGATCTGTATATTTCTGTCGGTATTCAGAATTCCTGCCCTCTACACGCTTTTGTTTTTAAAAGAACAAAAAGTGGAAAAATATCCGGAAATCGAACCCTGAACTTCTACTCGAAAGGCGCATCACTAACCGGTTGAGCTACGCAAACGTTGGTATAGTGATGAAGTATTGTAGTACGTCTATTGACATGTAGTGACTCTTAACTAGGATTTATGCCCTTTAGAAGCAACTTGGGCATATTTTCAAGGTTGTTTCTTATTCTCGTTTTCATGAGGTTCGAAATGAGCTATATTTCATTAAAATGTCAAAGGGGTGTGATGAGAAGATTCTCTTGTAAGAGAATATCAGTGATAGGTAGGCCTACATCTTAAGCGGCAAAAATATCCCTACTGCTACTCATAGTCGAAAGTCTCGTGAGGAGACAATCTTCAATCTTGTCATCCTAAGTGCCTTTCTGGGTTCTAATGGGATGCAATTTTCTTTGTCTATATTATTTATTATTTATTTTCTTCCGCGATGCCACAGCCCGTGAAGGCCCAAGACCTTCAACCGACTGGTACCTCAGCATAGCACAGCTAGCATATCAGAGTTGTAACATACACTGCCCTGAAATTTTAGCCTACGCCTAAAATGGCCACTAGTTGTTGCGGGCTCCGAACTCAAGGTCATGCTCGCATCATAGTAGTATACCCGATCGAACGAGATCACATTTATTTCAATCGTGTATTAGTCATGAAGTTATAGTGTTGGAATGGCTCACCCTGTAAATGTTACATCGCCTTTCCGTCCTGGTACAGTACTCGTGTGTCGATCTGATTTTAAAGATTAAGACCCGGTTTCTTCAACCATTGTTAAATTATAACAGTGTGTTATTCCATTTTAACTGTAAACTTAACAGTTGAAGCATTTCTTCAGCTACTGTTGGTACTAACAGCCTGTTAAAACCTATGTTAATTTAACTGCCCAATTTCATGCAGTTAAATCATTTAACTCTCTGTTAGCATAGAAGTATTCAATATGGCTGGTGCGTTAGATGCTCAACTTATATATCTGGATTATTTATAAAATAATATCCATGAATACATAAACAGAGCGGATGATTTCTGTGATTTGACAGACCAGAAGTTCATGCAAAGGTATCGGCTATTTTCTGCCAAGCCTCACTTTTTGCTTTCAACGTAGATCCGTTTGTTTGTTTATTCACATTAATTGGTTTATACTGCGAAATAATTTCCAGCAGAAGGTTTCTTTCCAACCCAAGAGAAATTAGTCCCACGATTTCTTTTTGTTCCAGTGTTTTCCATTTCATAAAAACAATACCAATACGCCGCTCCACGCTATTGTGATACAGACGAGGAAAGAAGCAGAAATCAAACCTGAGAGAATAGAAAGACTTCTATCCTCTCTGAATCAAACAACGGAAACAAGCGAGAATCGCAATTGTCAGAGTTCAGAAAACAGAAGTGAACCTATACTTGGTTATAGGTTATGGTTAAACTCTAGAATCTCTGGTCCTAACAGAGAGTTAATAAACAGAATGTTAAAATGTGAACTGTAACGTTGAAGAAATACAATATTTTTAACAGCAATTCATACTTTTAACTTGCAGTTAATTAACGCTGTGTTAGGTGCATTTTAACAAAGGTTGAAGAAACTGGGCCTTAATCACGTCAATATGGACAAATTTCTGTGTCTTGGGTAAAATTCGAACCGGCAACCACAGTTTGCACGCGAAGTTAAAACTACGGCCCTAAACTTTCCATATGCTTTGTTCGAAATTATATATTTTTCGTAGTGTCTATATTATAATCAACATTATTATAAACTGGAAATGAGACTTTCGTCTTGTGTGTAGTGACCAGGGATAGCTATCATTTGTTTCCTTGACTATCACAGGAATGCACTTGGACTTTGCTTGACACGATAACAAGGAATGCATCGACCCTTGTGACAGACAACTGTCGACATTTGGTGTCGAATGTTAATGCTTGCACTATATAACTGGAAAAAAAAAAAAAAACTGAGGGAGGGTGTATTAACAAAATAGCAGACACCGTGAAACTGAATAAGAAAACAGTGAGCAAGATTGTAAGAAACTGAGGGACTAAAAGTAAAAAAGGAAACAAACTACAGAAATTTTACGAAAACGTCCATTTTTCGCGCGGTTTAGTTTACCGAAAAATCTGTGAGTTTATTCCACCTAGTGATGTCATTAGGATTCCGATTTAAACAGTTAAATCTTGAAATTCTTAAGTCGTCACGGAGAGGAGAGAGAATTACCGCGTGGAAATATGAATAAATGGGGTATTCAAAATTTAATGGCAACACCTTTAAGATCAAAATAGTAATATGCGTTATAAGAGCGGTATGTTGACGTTTTCATGTTCGAGGAAAAGATTGAAAAAGCGAAACGTAGTTGAGCTTTTTTAATTTCCGAGAACATGAAAACAAACATACCGCTCGTGTATCGTACATTATTTTGTGCGAAGATCGTTTATTACATACCTGAAAGACGAATTTCTAATTAGTTGCAATGAAATCTCCATCTTGGTTTCTGTTCAATGACGGGAAATTTGCAAAACAAAAATATCTATCTTCAACATTATTGCTTTAACATTTTTTCTGTGTTTACTATACTCCAGCAGGCCGTGACATACGTCTGTCTTTTTTTCCCCCAGTCTATAAATGCGAACTTAAAACAAACGGTAAGGTTATGTAATGATTCATTCTTCATTTTAATATTTTAACAATATTATTTATATAACATATTGCAGTAATAACATCGGCATCTGGAATCTTGTTGATTTTTTCACGGCTTCCTTAATGTTACTTGCATTACAAATGCAGTAACTTTTGTGGTGTTGTAGACTTTACTTAATTTTTGCAAATATTTAAAAACAATAATTAACAGTGCAATTTAGGTGAAATTGCAGTGGTAAGTTTCCAATTTATAACTATTACTATATTAAAAGTGTCTAAAAATAATATGTTAAAAGCTTAAAGCAATAAAATGAATGTCGCGCTTAAGCGGTAAGAAGAGGGAAATTGTTATGTGTGTTACGTTGGGAATACTGAATGTGGTATTTCACACTTACCGCGTATTGGTTTTGTGCGGAAAGCAAGCAAATACGCACGATCTCGCACAAACTTATTTATTTACAATTAAAATACAGTTCTAAAAAGTAGACCTAATCTCTTCCAGTATCATTCACCCGTCGTCACACCTGTGGAAGACAACGAATGCCACGACAGCGTAATTTTGCTCTGAGGTTCTAATTGACTGCTCTGCAGCTGTTATAATGACCTGTATATTTATAAAGCGCACCTCTGTTAGTGGTTTTTTCATCTTGGGGAAAAGTCGTAGTTGCAGGAACTCATATCCAGAGAATACAGAGGATTCTCTAGAATTTCCCAGTTCCACCTGTTAAGTAAATTAACTACCTGGGCAGCCACATAACAACGAGCACCATCATGAAGCACAATGGGATGGGTATTCAAGAGATTTCAGCGCTTCCGGCGCATTGCTGGTCGTAAATGGCATTCAAAAAAGTGCCTGTAATTTACAGCATCCACGAGCATTCCAATTGGAACAGAGTGAGCGCACCCTTATAATCGTAAACAACAATCATAACTTTGAGTGTGTCCTGTTTGTCTTCTTTTTTCGGACTTAGTACATTGCAGATAAGTCTTATTATTAAAATCACTGCACTTAGAGTATACTCGTAAAAGATAATAATAAATTAGCTTATAAATTACAGATAACACATCAGACACCATTCCATCTCATACTACCAGCTTACATTACTCACCGCTAGGGAAGCTGAATGCTAACAATGTTGCCACTATGTAGTTTTCGAATGACTTACGTATTTTTTAAATTTAATAAGTTTCGCCCGAAAGAATACCGGTTAATTTATTTAGATTAAAGGTACTGGTAGATTCATGATGTAGTAGAAAATGACTGGAGAGAAGGATGACAACCAAATTGTTTGTATCTTCCTACAAAGAATATTTCTAATACAGGGACATCATTTTATTTTTACTTGCATTTTTATTGTACTTGCATTTCTGAATGTACTTCACTCTCATCCCTTCACTAATGTCCTTGCTCCCGTCAGACACACAAACTTACGGCCGCTGTTGCATTCGAAGTCTTCAAGCAGTGAAGTAAACACTGCAGTGTATAGTGTGTTTCAGAAATATGGTTGCGTTTTCTATAGAAGAAAGAACCTATATTAATAATATCGTACTAAAAAATTATATTCAAGAAACGATAAATTCAATTTGAGATAATATGCTTCAAAAAGTTTTTAATAATATGCGTACTGAATTGAAGCCTGCATTGTAATGAACGACAACCATTTTCAGCAACTTGTTTAAAAATTCAGATTAGCTTTTTTGAATTGAGGTGGCTAGAAGCAAAGGAATCCTAGTGACATTTGTAATAACATGAGTTAAGTGCATCCAGTGTAAGCAAAAGTATCTCAAATTTTAGTGGCAAAGGGATATTTTAATCGCATCACACGTTAAAAATTAAATAAAAATTTCACAGGTTTTACGAAAGCTTAAATATTTAAACCCCATTTTCTCAAAAGTAACTTAAATGCACTTACAGCCCTTTACTTATGACCCCCTCAATTTAAATGCACTCTCTATATTGTATGTTAACACCAATAATTAGTATGCTAAATAAAGTAGACATTACTGTATTTTGATAAATTCCGTAACAGTGATGATCAAACTGAAAATCGTAATATCGTATTTCCCTACAACATAAATGGATACACTACTTTTCTCTCCTCCTATACCTAGTAAAATGATTTGTTTACATATTGCACTAGTAACACCAAGCTCCTGTAATGGAAGGGGGAAACAGTGTTTCCGAGTATAGCCAGGTTAATGTTAAAAATGTTGGTAAAAATAAAGTGATGTCCCTGTACAAAGGCTTATTGCCATGACAATATGAATGCTGTTTTTTTAATGGCGAGTACTTGACTGTTCGTCATTCACTTATTATGAAGCCAATTATTAGACCAATTTACCGACAGAGTCGTTGCCCACGGTGCGCTATAGCAGGCTGGTCTACGCTACACCCGTGATGAGATGAGATGATTAGAGGTAGGTACCAAAACTGTCAAGTTGTGTGAGCTTGGACTATATCTCTACCGAGTGAAAAGTAATAGAGCGTCTCTCGCCGTCAGTGAAGCACAACGATAACATGTACAGCCGGGTGGTAACCAAACATGTGATCCAATCGTCCACAGCCTTAGAACAAGAAAATAATATAAAAAACATAATTTATAATTATAAAGTTCGTAACTCATCATCATCATCATCATCATCATCATCAGTTAGCGCTACAACCCAGGGTGGGTTTTGGCCTCCTTAACAACAGCCTTCCATCTTACTCTGTCCTTTACCATGTTAGTCCATCCTCTTACTCCCATAATTTCAAGATCTTTGGATACCCCATCCATCCACCTTAACTTTGGCCTACCCTTTCTCCTCCTGTTATATAATAATAATAATAATAATAATAATAATAATAATAATAATAATAATAATGATTTATTTTAGCTGGCAGAGTTAAGGCCGTAAGGCCTTCTCTTCCACTCAACCAGCAAAAAGTGTATATACATATGCATGAACTTACAAAGAATTAAACAATTGATTTAGATGAGAGTTACATGTATACAAGAGTTATTTACGAATTAAACAACAAAATACTATGAACTATTAATTAAACACTGAAATAAACTGTGTAGCAGAATTAAACTAAAATACATAGAATGTTAATATATTTCAAATGATATTAGATAATAGAAAGAGGTTATTATGAGACAATTTTGAAAATACAGCACAATCAGGATGATGTCTAAAGAAAAAAGTAACAGTGTAGTCAGTGATAGTTTAAATCAGTATGATTGGAGTGAAATGCTAATAAAGTTATCTTTTAAGCTGTTCTTAAAGGTGTTTGTTGTCTTGCAGCCCCTAATACTTTGTGACAAGGAATTCCATTGACGCGAGGTGGATATTGTAAAAGATAAGGAATAACAAGATGTTCTATGAAGAGGTATACTTAGCGTGCCACAGATAAGTGATCTGGTATTTACGTCGTGGTTAGAGTGTAGATAAGAGAAACGAGACGAAAGGTAATTTGGTGTTGAGGTGTGCAGAATTCGAAAGAGTAAAGACAAAGAGTGTAAAGTTCTGCGTTCTTTAAGTCGGAGCCACGAGAGACTTGCGAAGGACGGTGATATGTGATCATATCGTCGGATGTTGCATACGTATCTGACGCACATATTCTGAGCTCGCTGTAACTTGACTGACAGTTCAGAAGTTAGGTCACTTAACAAAACGTCACAATAATCGAAGTGCGGCACTACTAGGGTTTGTATAGTCTACCCTTTAACATTTTAATAGGAGTGTGTGTTTCAGGCATCCTGTTTACATGTCCTAGCCATCTCAGTCTTTGAGCTTTCATAAATTCTACAACATCTTGACCTCCTATCAGGTTAAGAAGTTCATTGTTGGAGCATATCCTCCATCCTTGATGATCATTGACTGTGCCAAAGATTCTACGCAGAATCTTCCGTTCAAAACTTCTTAAGGAGTTCTCTTCTTTCTTTGTAAATGTCCATGTCTCTGAACCAAAGGTAACTACAGGACGAACTACAGTCCATGAGGATTTACTTGTCTAGTCCCTTTTAGAAAGAGAGAGAATGCTCACCATCTCTCTCTACCCTCATTTATGATGGTCGACACTCCTTCAAACGACCACGAGTTACCAGTGGCGGCATTCTCTTCCTCTTCAAATTCTGACTCCACTCCGCCAGAAAGTTCGTCCGTGTCCGTGTCGTCCAAATTGATTACGAACGAATAATACATTTCCATCTACAAGTCCATCCTTCGCCCAATAAAATTTTTCAACTTTTTCTACGTGTTTACAGGCCTTCCTCTAATTTTCTTCCGTCACTTTTGCAAGTGCGCTCATTTTTAACCTGTTACACACGTTTTTTAAGAATCCTATTCGGGAGTTTCTTTCCTGGAGATCGCAGCACGCTTCCAATTCCGCTTCCGCTTTCTTTTGTTTTTTTTTTTTTGTTTGTTTGTTTGTCTTTTTTTTTTTTTCTATTTTAATCCTGTTAACACCACGAGATGATATATCTGTCGCTGCAGCAGTTCTTTCGATAAAACTCGGCACAGATATTGTTTGTTTTCCCGTATTGCCTACCATTATTATTAAATACAAGAGCACAACACTCTTTACAATATTTAAGGTAACAGTGAAACCATGCATCTCCGAAAACATTTTAATTTGTGAATTATATTATATTAAATTGGTACAACAAGATACAAACTCGTCCACACCTGTGGAGTAACGGTCAGCGCGTCTGGCCGCGAAATCAGGTGACCGAGTTCGAATCCCGGTCGGGAAAGTTACCTGGGTTGAGGTTTTCCCTCAACCCAAAACGAGCAAATGCTGGGTAACTTTCGGTGGTGGACCCCGAACTCATTTCACCGGTATTATCACCTTCATTTCATTCAGACGCTAAATAACCTGAGCTGTTGATACAGCGTCGTAAAATAACCCAATAAAAAAAGACACAAACTCACTTCACTGTTCACAAAATACTACTAACTAATGAACTCAACCCCGAGACGCCACGGAGAGATCCACTAATTGGGTTTGCAAAAGTGTGAAGGGAGAAGGGAGGAGAAAGGGAATTCCAAGAATTGTACAAAAGGAAACCTCTTGCCCGTCACATCTGGTGGCAATCGGTAGACAAGGACAGTAGAAATCACGCCAACTTAATCCTCATGCACTGTAATGTTTTATAAACTTTAATCTTTGTCATCCTCGATAACAACTGATTTTTAAACAGTGGGAGGTTAGCGTAATAAGCCCGATTTCCAGCCTGTATTCTGTCGTTGACATAACCACTCACATCACAGTTATTATTAATAATAACTCCAAGATATCTGAATTGGGATACACCTTCAAATGTATACTCCTGGATGGTAATATTCTTAGGGGTCCTTCTCAACTCAGAGGTGGGCATAATCATGTATTTAGTTTTTTCCTTGATTCACTGTTAATCCCATGTTTTTGGCATTGCTGCATAATTCACTAAACAACTGTTTGAGTGTGGGAGCATTTCTAGATATAATAGCTATATCATCAGCAGGGAAAGGATTTATATGTAAATACATATTTACTTATAAAGCTAATATAATTTATATTTTGCATTATCTTTATGTTTCACAATGTGTAGGGTTGAAAAATCCTACTTTTATTTTCCATATTTTTCCATATTTTAGAGTTTAGTACATATTTTCGTTAATTTCCATATATTTTCCATATTTCATATAAAACAGTCCATATTATATTAGGTTTAACAATAAAACAAAACAAAATTCCATTAACTTTTAAAAATACATTTCAACAATAGAGATTTAAACACATGTTCAGTAATCCCTTTAACATCAGAGTTATTTGAAAATTAGCAGTCCTATCAACAATGGGAAAGTAAGTTACAAAACTGTATTAATTTAATTTAAAATTTTTAACAGACTTCAGTTGTGCAGCTCAACAGTTAAATGCCAGTCAGAGTACACATAGGTTCAGTTTTGTAAATCATACTATAAAGACGGTAAATATGCCAAAAGTACGTCATTCAGTCAATTTAAAATCAAAACTAACAAGTTACATTTCAGAATTTAAAGAAGATGGTTTATCAACTGACAATAAAATATTATTTTGTAATTTGTGTCAGTGTGCAGTATCATCTACACAAAAGTTCCTGGTGCAACAACACATTACAACTAGTAAACATCAGGCCAACAAACAACTAAATTCCAAGCAGAGACAATTGTTTTTAACACAACCAACAACATCGAATGTAAGATCTGAGTTTAACATCGACCTGTGCCGTTCTCTCATCTCTGCTGATATTCCTCTCTACAAACTAAAGAATAAGGTCTTCAGGAATTCCTTGAAAAATATACTCAACATACAATCCCGGATGAGTCAACACTTAGGAAGACGTATGCTCCATCCATCTACGATGAGACAATACAGAAGATAAGAGATGAAATTAAAGATAGTTCAATTTGGGTTTCCATTGATGAGACTCCCGACAAAGAAGGTAGACTTGTTGGTAATGTAGTTATCGGTTTGTTAAGTGAACAATATTCTGAACGAATTCTTTTACATTGTGATGTTCTAGAAAAGTGCAATAACAAAACTATAGTTAAACTGTTCAACGAAGCTATGGGTATCCTGTGGCCAAAGGGTATTATGTACGATAATGTGTTATTCTTTATTAGCGATGCTGCCCCTTATATGGTCAAAGCTGGACAAGCATTATCTGTTGTATATCCTAAATTGACTCATTTTACTTGTGTGGCGCATGCATTTCATCGTGTGGCAGAAGTGGTCAGAGACAATTTCCTAAAGTAGATTTGTTGATTTCATCAGTGAAAAAGTATTTCTCAAAGCTCCCAGTAGAGTTAACGTGTTGAAAGAAATGTACCCTGAAATTCCATTGCCACCAAAGCCAATTTTAACTAGATGGGGTACATGGCTAGAAGCAGTTGAATATTATGCCGAACATATAGACTCTATTAACAATGTTCTCCTTGCATTGGACTCTGAAGATGCAGTCTCAATTGATACTGCGAAAACAGTTACCTGTGACATAAGTGTGAAGAATGACTTAGCTCACATTCAGCATACATTTTCATGCATCATAAAAACGCTCAAAGTCTCCAAAATAGGCACCTTTCACTATCTGAAAGTTTTGAAATTATAAATAGTACTGTGGAACAACTGAATCGTGGTAGAGGTAAAGTTGCAGATGCAGTAAGAGCTAAAGTGGACACTGTACTTTCAAAAACCCTGGATATGAAGAACTACAAAGGTTGTTGCTGTGATGAGTGGTGAATCAACAGTGAAGATTAACTTGGACTTATCCCCAGCAGACATTGTGAAATTGAATTATGTACCAGTTACTTCTTGTGACGTCGAACGCTCTTTTAGTCAGTATAAATCTATCCTCAGAGACAATAGAAGAAGATTCACTTTTCAGCACTTGAAAGAAATGTTTGTAACCTATTGTTATGGTAACAGACAATAAAAATTGTGTTTTGTTGAAACTACATTGGAAGATAAGGTACGTCCATTATATTTTTTGTTTAGTTTGATTAAAATGTACCAATATTTAACGTACATAGTCATTTTTTTATAATTTTAAGTCCATATTTAATTCCATATTTTGGTAAAAATCCATATTTAATTCCATATTTTGGTAAAAATAACTACATATATATTTACATATTTCATATATTTTTAGTCCATATAAATCCGTTCCCTGATCATCAGCATACACTTAGATTTGGCTTGATTTTGTGAATATGGTGCCTTTTTGGTCTACACTTTCTATTGCTTGGTGTATGGCCAGATTGAATAATACTGTGGAAAGACCATCCCCTTGTTTGACTCCAGTATTGAGTGTAAAAGCTTTACTAATTCTATTTTCCACTTTAACATGAGCCATAGAATTATCCATGGTCATAAAGTTCGTAACTTCCAGTCTAAATTAATTTACCCATACATATAAAAATAACATAAAAGTATACAATTATGATTCTAGCCTCATTATAACAAATAACAATGAATTTTTTTTATTTTATCAAAAGAAATGCTCCCTTTAGGGTTAGAAAAGAAAGCAACATTTGTACTCTGAAAATATTCGTTCTACGTCACAAGACGTTACTGAAACAAATCTGTAATATGATACAGTATTTATTACTATCATCAGGTGAACAACTACTACTCGTGGCTTTGGTTGACAAGGTTCTAACTAACAAAATTGGCAAAATTGTGTTTTTCATTTGTAATCACTCTTCATAATAATGTCTAGCTTATAAATACATTTCAGCACCATTTGTTGAAAAATGAACGAACTAGCAATGTTCTATCTGATGACAACTTTTGAAAATATTTATTTTGACGAAGTTCTAACTGCAAGCTGCTGCTATTCTCCCGCGTAGATCCGGGAATTTAATTTGTGTTATGCACAGCTAAGCATGATATATTTTATTTGCAGTTTTCATGGCATATTGATAAATAGGCTATATGAGCAATGTTTTCAGATTATTAATAATGAATTGAAAACAAATATTAGTATACCAGTACTTTTTTCTATAAGAAACAGTTATCAGCATAATGAAAGTGGGATATCAAAGTTCTGACGATATGTTCCGTGATGACTACTCTGATGATGAAGATTATGAAGGAACAACCCCAAGAATGTAATTTCTTCAAATAGGGAACGTACTGTTTCACAGAATTGTAATCCCAACAATAACATTTCGATGGACAAAGATTTACAAAATGAAGAAAGTTTTGAGTATACAGGGTGTAAGGGGTATAAGTGCCGTCCTTTTCACAGTCGTCGGGGACGGTCTACAGGATCAAAAAATGCCCATACAACATAGGGTCAAAACTTGATAGTTTTCCCAGAAATAAATTTCTTTTCTTATTTTACTTGCGTTTGTAAAATTACGAAAACAATTACATCAGTAGGTATATCTAGCGTAGAGTTAATATTAGTTTAAATAAATATTTGTATGTTCTATTACGTTTTCGTGAAATTAAATAAAAATGCAAGCTTAAATTTGTTAATATTCTGGCGTGAGAGACGTGGCAACGTGTTGAGCAGGCAGTACTCTGCACAGACGTAAGTAGGCCTACGAGTCAGCTGAGTTCAAGCTCCCTGTCCATAGGTCTGCTGCCGAGCGAATGGCAGTTCAGTACAGGGTATTCGATAAACAACTTACAATGTCATTTACAGTTCAGCAATATTATATGTTATTAATTTATGGAGAAAGTCGTCGTAATTCAAGTGAGGCAAGAAGGATGTACCGTCAACGTTTTTCTCAAAGAAGGTTACCTAATCGGCGAACTTCTGTAGGAGTTTCTCAACTATTATTAGAAACTAGGAATCTCTTACCCCGTTTCGAAAATCACACAACCAGAAATTTGTTTAAAAATGATACTGCTTTACGGAAGCGGGAGAGATAAAAATTTTGCATTAGAAAAAATGATCGTGTAATTTTGTTAAGTAAACCATTATTCTTTATTTTTTAGATATACAATAAAAATGGAGTAATTATTGTTAAATAAAATGTAAATTTATCATAATGTTCTATTAATGGGATTGAAACTTTGCATTTGCTGCTCGTTTTATGTAAACAACAGTATTGTCATGGTCCGCTCCTGCATTAGAACAGAGCATCTGTACCGGTATGTCTGTACCCGCTTGAACTGTACTGTGTACTTATAAACCCCCTCCTTCCTATCCAGCAACGTTGCCAAACGTCTAATATTGTAAGCTTTAATAATTAGTTAAATATTGCAATTATAAAAAAAATTGTAATTACATTTTTTCTTCCTTATGACATGAATAATCGTCAGTTAAAATAATGGTACTTATAACCCTTACATTCCTGTATATTATTCCTGATAATTAATGTTTATGATATTGGTGATTACGGAAGTGTTGAATCACGGTATATAAATTTCCAATCCGCCATTGCCTTTGTGACTGAGGAAAACTATGAAAAACCTCAGTGAGACACAAGGTTTGAAATTCGGACCTCCAGAACGCGTGTTTCAGCGTTACCACCTGAGCTATCTCGCTCATTGACGCAGACTTCTAACGTGTTGCCGATGAAAACAATTTGTGTCATTCTGTCATAAATTTGGAGTCCAAACAACAACAATTAAGGAAATTTCTATGATAGCTTTGAAGGGTTATCTGCAGATTTTACGGCGACACTTGTACTTCAATTCAAATTACAGTTGAATTTTCTCAATCTATTTTTTTATCTGTATTTTTTTAAATTTTCATTATGTGAAATATTATCTACTGCAAATTTTAGTTTCTTGTAAACAAATTTCTTGTTAGACATGCTTAATGTCATTTTAAATGTTACTGTTTAACATTCTTTGTCTTTGGCAACCTCACCAAGTCGAAGAAGATAGTATTATATACAGGGTGTTTAAAAATACGGGGCATAATTTTAGATATGTATTTCCCACATGTAGACAATCAAAATAGTTCATTACAATATGTGTCTGTAAATGCTTCATTTCCGAGTTATGGCCTTCACAACATTGAAATTCACCGGAACGTTTTTCTTTCCGCAGGTCGTTGTCATTACAGAAGATGTTCAAAATGTCCACCTCCTGCTTGAATACAGACCTCACATCGATGTCTCATTGACCTGCGAACACGATCCCAAACTCCAGGAGTATTGCGTATGTCCTCAGAACATGCCACAATTCGATTCCGAAGGGATTCCAAATCAGGCATCGGAGACGAATAAACCAATGGTTTTAAATGGCCCCACAAGTAGAAATCGAGAGGGTTCAAATCAGGTGAGCGTGGAGGCCAAGCAATTGTCCAAGCAGGGTAGTCCCCTTCCCAAACCAGGAGAGTTAAATTTTCCATACTCGCACAGACGGTAATGGAGACGTACAAATGTCTTCCGATCAGGACATTGACGCTGTGGGTACCTCTCCTGGTACAAACGACGAGCCAGCGCACCATTGCCGTCCGCCTTACCGTACATGAAGTGTATCTCTGCCAGCTCTTGATTTGAATACATGTCGCACAGTCTAACGCCTACACAACAGTGAATGTAACCTTCGCCTCGGAATGAACTGTCAGAGTGCCCTCTTAATGTCTCCTTTGACTGCAACGACCTGCGGAAAGAAAAACGTTCCGGTGAATTTCAATGTTGTGAAGGCCATAACTCGGAAATAAAGCATTTCCGGACACATGTTGTAATGAACTATTTTGATTGTCTACATGTGGGAAATACATACCTGAAATTATGTCCCGTATTTTTTAAACTCCCTGTATATAGCACCAGGAGGAGAAAAGAGTTAGGAATAAGACATGTAGGCCCTAATCTTACTTATTATGACCCGTATGTAGGCCCAATCATAGCTGACTGCTATGCAATAAGAATCAATATACCATTTCAGAAAATTTGCTTCTTCTTCTGGCCTTACATCAAAGATACAAGTTTCTGTCTCTGAATTGTGTGCAATAAACTAAAAAGCAGAAATGCTAATGTGTTTAAATGAATAGCTGGTTAAATATCGGTACTCTAATGGCGAAGTGCATCAACATTGATTAAAAACGCAGTAATCATAGATTACGAAACGATGGTTAAACAGTAGCCGTGGTTAAAATGTAATTTATGTGCACCATTCATAATCACCGATTACTAAAACATGGCTAGCTGACACCCAAGAGGAGTAGAAATACTCCTCTTGCTGACACCTCATTTAACCAGAGTAAAGTCTATGATGCTACATTGTTTCTACAAAATGACTAAAGGAAAGCATCCATACCGCTGCAAAGATAATAGTCAACGTCTAAAAACGACTGCGCTCACTATGTTCTACATCGAAATGAACGTATCCTACATTTTCGCGTTGCATTTGTTTGCCTTTGGGCGCTGTTATATTTGTGAGTTCCATTTCTTTGTTTTTCAGTACTTTTAGGTTAAAATCGTACAAAATGGAAAATTGAATCAAAAAATGATTATAGCCCAATGTTAGGTTGAAGTATCGATAGACTTAATTACTAGATTTAAATGTAGGCCTATTATATAAAAAAGATGGAATATCCATAAAGGAAAAGGATGCAGAAAATTGGTAGGAATGTGTGTACGATCTTGGACTACACCAGGGAATTGTGCATTATCCTAAGATCCATCCATAACCTCTCTTTGTTCAGCCAGTGACATAGAGAAAGAGATACAGGTATTTGAGTATTCCCTCTTAAAATACAGAAAATAATAGTTACATAGAAACGTAATATAAGCAGCCGATCCGTAGGAGAAATATGATTGTTCTTGTGTTATTTCAATTGATCCATTTGTAGATTTTGATAAACGAAATCCCTCCTGAAATTTTCTGTCACCTAATTCCTCGTAAGAATTCTCTCTTTCCACTAAAGAACCTTCACGCTCACGCTCTATCCAAGTAATTCAAGTACTGCACAATAATAATCGTCTTCGAAATAATCACCTGTGGTTATGGCCGCCATTTTGCTTTAATTGCTCTACTAATCGCTGGTTATCTCCTTTAACCGCTCATATTTGGCCGGTTAGAGATTATTGTGGTTAACTTCCTATTTAAGTCGTAACCGAGGTCGATCCACCGTAAAAATGCTTAATCGGGGATTAGGTCACAATTTTAACCGATGGTTACACTAACCGACGTTCATGCACGTGGGCATAATTGAATTAATTTTAACTGTGTTTAATTGCTTCCTTTATACAGG
The DNA here is from genome assembly GCA_025594305.2 of Periplaneta americana. Taxonomy (NCBI): domain Eukaryota; kingdom Metazoa; phylum Arthropoda; class Insecta; order Blattodea; family Blattidae; genus Periplaneta; species Periplaneta americana. Next base: position 6,653,861 of record JAJSOF020000041.1, on the reverse strand, counting down.
TATTAAAAAAAAACTTCCCTGGAATGATAGCTGGAGTTATCTGAAAGTATGACAAACTACTCAAACAAATCGTCTCCTTCATTACGTAATCATATGGCTCGCTTTGTAATGCTGTTAAAGGCTAGCTGAATTAAAACAAGCTCACTTCTTAAAAATGACCATAAGTTCTCTCAATAATCCGGTCCATAGCATTTTAGCCTCAACCAATCTGGTTCAATAAATTTCTCGAGTAAAATTATAAATAGAATCCGAAGGTTTAGCTCCGATGTACTCCGCCACGTGGTGGAGGGGGTAGCATTACGTCTGTTTACTGCTGCGCTATACATCAGGTGAGCTCACAACACTCATGCAGCAGAACCTGTCAAGCTTCATGAAACTCGGTCATGGCGAAGTGCATCAACCTCGGTTAAAAACGCAGTAATCATAGGTTATAAAACGACGGTTAAACAGCAGTCGTGGTTCAAATGTAATTTCTGTGCACCATTCATAATCACCGATTACACAAACATGGTTAGCTGTCACCTCATTTAACCAACGTAAAGTCTATGATGGCACACTGTTTCTACAAAATGACTAAAGGAAAGCATCCATATCTCTGCAAAGATAATAATCAACGTCTAAAAACGACTGCGCTTACTCTGTTCTATATCAAAACGAACGTGTCCTATATTTTCGCTTTGCATTTGTTTGTCTTTGGGCGCATAGACTTACTGAATAACCGCGTTTGAGCGCTGGTATGTTCGCGAGTTGATGCCCACGTGCATCAACGTCGGTTAGTGTAACCACCACTTAAAATTGTCATCTAACCTCTGGTTAAGAATTTTTACAGTGGATCGACCTTGGTTACGACTTAAATAGGAGGTTAACCACAGTAATCTATAACCGGCCATTTTCGAGCGGTTAAAGGAGATAACCAGTGATTAGTAGAGCAAGTAAAGCAAAATGGCGGCCAGAGCCACAGATGTTTACTTCGAAGACGATTATTATTGTACAGTACTTGAATTACTTGGATAGAGCGTGGGCGTGAAGTTTCTTTAGTGGAAAGAGAGAATCTTTACGAGGAATTAGGTGACAGAAAATTTCAGGAGGGATTTTGTTTATCAAAATCTACAAATGGCTCACATGCAATAACTCAAAAACAGTCATATTTCTTCTGTTGATCAGCTCCTTATGTTAAGATTCTATGTAACTGTTATTTTCTGTATTTTAAGAGGGAATACTTGAATATCTCTTTCTCTGTCACTGGCTGAACAAAGAGAGGTTATGGATGGATCTTAGGATAATGAACAGTAACCTGGTATAAATGGGATCTTGGGTCGTACACACATTTCTACTAATCTTCTGCATACTTTTCCTTTATGGATATTCCTTCTTTATTATATAATATATTTAAATCTATTAAGAAAGTCTATCGATACTTAACCTCACATTGGGATATAATCATTTTTGCATTCAATTTTCTATTTTGTACGATTTTAACCTAACAGCAATGAAAAACAAAGAAATGCAACTCGCAAATATAACAGCGCCCAAAGGCAAACAAATGCAACGCGAAAATGTAGGACATGTTCACTTCGATGTAGAACGGAGTGAGCGCAGTCGTTTTTAGATGTTGACTATTATCTTTGCTGTGGTATGAATGCTTTCCTTTAGTCATTTTGTAGAAACAGTGTACCATCATAGACTTTGCTCTGGTTAAATGAAGTGTCAGCTAACTATGTTTAAGTAATCGGTGATTATGAATGGTGCACAGAAATTACATTTTAACCACGGTTACTGTTTAACCGTCGTTTCGTAATCTATGATTACTGCGTTTTTAACCGATGTTGATGCACTTCGCCATGAGTTTCTTTGCTTTTCATTGCTGTTAGGTTAAAGTCGTACAAAATGGAAAATTAAATGCAAAAATGTTTATATCCCAAGTGAGTTTGAAGTAATTACTATATTTAAATCCATAACCTCTCTTCGTTCAGTCAGTGACGTAGAGAAAGAGACATTCGAGTGTTCCCTCTTAAAATACAGAAAAGATCAGCTGCATAGAATCGTAATATAAGCAGCCGATCCATAGGAGAAATGTGACTGTTTCTGTGTTATTTCAAGTGATCCATTTGTTGCAGCAGAAATGACACTGTAGATTTTGATAAAAGAAATCCCTCCTGAAATTTTCTGTCACCTAATTCCTCATAATAATTTTCTTTCCACTAAATAAACTTCACCATCACATCTATGCAAGTAATTCAAGCACTGTACAATAATAATCGTCTTCAAAATAATCAGCTGTGGATCTGGCCGCCATTTTGTTTTACTTGGCCTACTAATCACTGGTTATCTCCTTTAACTACTCGAATATGACCGGTTAGAGATTACCGTGGTTAACCTCCTATTTAAGTCCTAACCAAGGTCATTGCATCGTAAAAATGCTTAACCATGGGTTAGGTGGCATTTTTAACCGGTGGTTACACTAACCGACGTTGATGCACATGGACATCAGTCTCGTAGGATTTGCCCGCGCGTAATAATATGACTAACCATAACTTTTCAGTCTTTTCTGAAACTATCACAATTTTAGAATCACCTCAGTTACCCATGAATGAAGCTCTAGATAAAAGTGACAATATCTGACATATTCTTATGGCGAAGTGCATCAACATTGATTAAAAACGCAGTAATCATAGATTACGAAACGATGGTTAAACAGTAGCCGTGGTTAAAATGTAATTTATGTGCACCATTCATAATCACCGATTACTAAAACATGGCTAGCTGACACCTCATTTAACCAGAGTAAAGTCTATGATGGTACATTGTTTCTACAAAATGACTAAAGGAAAGCATCCATACCGCTGCAAAGATAATAGTCAACGTCTCACTATGTTCTACATCGAAATGAACGTATCCTACATTTTCGCGTTGCATTTGTTTGCCTTTGGGCGCTGTTATATTTGTGAGTTCCATTTCTTTGTTTTTCAGTACTTTTAGGTTAAAATCGTACAAAATGGAAAATTGAATCCAAAAATGATTATAGCCCAATGTTAGGTTGAAGTATCGATAGACTTAATTACTAGATTTAAATGTAGGCCTATTATATAAAAAAGATGAAATATCCATAAAGGAAAAGGATGCATAAAATTGGTAGGAATGTGTGTACGATCTTGGACTACACCAGGGAATTGTGCATTATCCTAAGATCCATCCATAACCTCTCTTTGTTCAGCCAGTGACATAGAGAAAGAGATACCGGTATTCGAGTATTCCCTCTTAAAATACAGAAAATAATAGTTACATAGAATCGTAATATAAGCAGCCGATCCGTAGGAGAAATATGATTGTTCTTTTGTTATTTCAATTGATCCATTTGTAGATTTTGATAAACGAAATCCCTCCTGAAATTTTCTGTCACCTAATTGCTCGCAAGAATTCTCTCTTTCCATTAAAGAACCTTCACGCTCACGCTCTATCCAAGTAATTCAAGTACTGCACAATAATAATCGTCTTCGAAATAATCACCTGTGGTTATGGCCGCCATTTTGCTTTACTTGCTCTACTAATCGCTGGTTATCTCATTTAACCGCTCATATTTGGCCGGTTAGAGATTACTGTGGTTAACTTCCTATTTAAGTCGTAACCGAGATCGATCCACCGTAAAAATGTTTAATCAGGGGTTAGGTGGCAATTTTAACCGATGGTTACACTAACCGACGTTGATGCACGTGGGCATTAATGGGTTACCTGACGGACCAATTTTATTGTCACATACCTAAACATAAATTTGTTACATAGGTATTCAAGAACAATGACGCTGTGGTAATGGAATAATGTCGTCTATAATATCGAATAATAACTTTACTGGTTCCAGAGACGGAACCTGCAGGAATGTAACATGTGTGAAAGTTACTTCACTTACTTTAGATATGCTCGTGATGTGAAACGGTCCATTCCACGATACAAACCCTGTGTGAGTGAACATCGCAAAAGCTTTTCCTTTGAAACATTACGAATGTACAGGGACATCACTTTATTTTTACCAACATTTTTAACATTAACCTGGCTATACTCGGAAACACTGTTGCCCCCTTCCATTACAGAAGTTTGATATTACTAGTGCAATATGTAAACAAATCATTTTACTAGCTATAGGAGGGGAGAAAAGTAGTGTATCCATTTATGTTGTAGGGAAATACGATATTACGATTTTCAGTTTGATAATCACTTTTACGGAATTTATCAAAATACAGTAGAGTAGTAACATTTTTTTTTTCAAAAAACTCAACTTTTCAGGCGGCTATGTTCGTTATGTAATGTCTACTTTATTTAGCATATTAATTATTGATGTTAACATACAATATAGAGAGTGCATTTAAATTGAGGGGGTCATAAGTAAAGGGCTGGAAGTGCACTTAAGTTGCTTTTGAGAAAATGAGGTTTAAATATTTAAGCTTTCGTAAAATCGGTGAATTTTTTTATTTAAATTTTAATGTGTGATGCGATTAAAATATCCCTTTGCCACTAAAATTTGAGATACTTTTGCTTACACTGGATGCACTTAACTCATGTTATTACAAATGTCACTAGCATTCCTTTGCTTCTAAGCGCCTCAATTAAAAAAAAAAGCTAATCTGAACTTTTAAACAAGTTGCTGAAAATGGTTGCCGTTCATTGCAATGCAGGCTTCAATTCGGTACGCATATTATTAAAAACATTTTGAAGCATATTCTACGAAATTGAATTTATCGTTTCTTGAATATAATTTTTAGTACGATATTATTAATATAGGTTCTTTCTTCTATAGAAAACGCAATCATATTTATGAAACACACTATACACTGCAGTGTTTACTTCACTGCTTGAAGACTTCGAATGCAACAGCGGCCGTAAGTTTGTGTGTCTGACGGGAGCAAGGACATTAGTGAAGGGGTGAGAGTGAAGTACATTCAGAAATGCAGGTACAATAAAAATGCAAGTAAAAATAAAATGATGTCCCTGTACTTCTCCGTCGTAGTTCATTGCAATGCTTATTATAGTAAAAACAGAACATCGGTACAGTCTCGCTATTGGAAGACGTTCTAAGTTAAACAATATTAACAAGAATCCAGTGGTGTGAAATGTATATTGTAAGGTAAATATGAAAGTAATTGAAGATGTGGACTGTTGTAAAATGTAAAAGAGGCGTTCCGTAAGAGAAGGACGAACCCGCCTAATGTACCTTTAGAGATAATCGATGTTCAAAGTATTTTACCTGTAAACGAGATAAGGGCGAAGCCGCCAAGGACACGTCTGTAAATAATGATGATTACTTTGTACATTGAAAAACGAATATCTTTATTGAAAATTACAATTAAATGTCCAATTTAATATTCCAACTTAATAGTGATCATAGATGGCATTATGAATTCATCAATATTATGGGATTAATTTGAAAACATATTATAAAAAGCAAAGGGCGTAGAATAAACTCAACAGTGGCAGACGTTAATAATAATAATAATAATAATAATAATAATAATAATAATAATAAAAATAATAATAATTTTATTTTATTTATTTATATTTATTTAATGTGCTGTACAACAGCCAGTGGCCAATTACAGTTCCGCACAAATATAACAAAAACATAAAACAAAAATAATTATTACACATAAATATAATTACAATTAATTACAATAATGAATATGAATGGATAACTAAGAATACTATGAGACAATGATAATTGAGTATAATGCCTAAAAGAATACATAAATGATAAATCGTTGCCGAGAGCAAACTAAGTCTATACATTGAAGGGATCGAATTCGCTGCCATGCATGTTGGCATTTTTAATGCATCTGGAGACTGGTGAAAGGAATTTCGAATTTCTAATATAGAAAAGTTTGTGGGCTCTCATATCTTTTGTTGGAATACGTAAGGTAATATTGTTTAAGAAAGAGTCCGAGGATATATCACCTTTGAGGATAACAAGAACCTTACAAAAGAACACATAATCTAGCTCATGGCGTCTAGCATATAGATTTTGACAATTAAAATATTCACATTTTCTCTCATAACTATACCCGGAATTAAGGGGCAGAAATCTGAATGAACATAAGGATATAAATTTTCTTTGTATATTTTCTAATTTAGCCGAGTCCGTAGTTGTAATCGAGTTCCAAACTGCAGATGCATGTTCGAGTTTCGATCGCACCAATGTGTAGTATAGCATTAAAAGAGAATCGGGCGTGGAAAAAGAATAAGTTATTGACCGTATTATTCCTAGCATTCTGATTGCGTGATTGTAAATGTAATCAACGTGACTATGAAAATACAATTTACTGTCAAAGAATATTCCCAAATCTTTTACGCAATCCGTTCTGTTAATTAGTACATTATTTAGATAATAATTAAATTTCAGTCAAGAAGTTTTTCTAGAAAAGGTTATTACATTAGTTTTGGATACGTTAATTTTCATACCATTTTCTTCCGACCATTTAGCGACTGAATTAATGTCACATTGATAATAATAATAATAATAATAATAATAATAATAATAATAATAATAATAATAAATAATTAAATAAATAAATAAATAAATAAATAAAAACACTTAATCGCACTGAGATGTGACATTTACAAAGTGTCTGAAATTATTAATAAACAAAAATAAGTAGATGCCTGTCATGTTATTATCTTTGCTATCAAAAGTGGTCTCACTTCATCTGGAACAGAGGCGCTAATAATCCATTACATCATCTTCATGAAGATGTTCCTCTGAGTCAGTCACAGCTAGTTGCACGTTTTGTTTGCCGATCACGCCGTCCAGAAACGTTTTGTCGCACATAAATAAAGAGAGCTTTCAGATCCTTTACTTTATCAGAAGTGAGCTTCAGTGGCGTGACATACCTCTTTGGCAAAATCAGCTGAGAGACTCGGCCTGTTCTTAATACGACTTCTGTTCACATCAACACTGGTTACGAGCTTAGAAATATAGGCGTTCTGGAGATCATAATCATCCAACTCCCAGAAATTACGAAATACAGGTTGTATTTTCTCCATACCTAATGCGTTGAGTCGCAGTGCTGTGTTTAGGTGGCACCAACGTTTTTCGCAAGGGAGAGACAGTTTGGAGGATGATGTGCATACTGGTCGGCCACAAACGATTCGAACTGAACACAAGGTCGAAGAAGTTGCAATGTTGCTGCGTGTCAACCGCTCCCGACCGGTAGACAATCTCGCAGCAGCAGTATGGGTCAGCCATAGTATGTGTTACAAAATTCTGTCTGATGACCTGAACATGTCTCGTGTTACCCAGCACAGTGTGCCACGCATCCTGATGCAAGACCAACGTGATGATCGCGTGACGATTTGTGGTGACCTCATCAGTAGTGCTGACGATGATCAGATACTTCTCAACCGGGTCATAACTGGAGACGAAACATGGTGTTTCCTTCACGATCCGCAACTGAAGCGACAATCCGCTACTTGGAAAACACCATTATCGCCACGACAGAGAAAACCGCGACAAGACAGTTTAAAAGGCAAGGTGATGCTTGAACTGTTTTTGATCCAAATGGAATTGTTCACATGGAATTCATCCCACAAGGTGCAACTGTAAACAAGACCCGCTGCAAGGAGATCCTTGGCCGTTTACGCGATTCATTTCGTCATAAGTGCCCTAAGCTTTGGCGTAGGAAGAATTGGCTGTTGATGCACGACAACGCCCCTGCACATCGCTCTTGCAAGGCAACAGGTCGCCGTTTTGCCACATCCTACCTACTCACCTGATCTCGCACCATGCGATTTTTTTTCTCTTTCCCTGCATGAAAGCAATCCGACGTGGGCGTAGATTTCATTCGGCCGAAGAGGTCATGACTGCCACAAGAGAAGCCGTATGGGACCTTCCTGCCAACATCTTTCAGCGGTGCTTCCAGCAGCTATACTAACGTTGGCAGATGTGCATAGCGGCCAAAGGCGAATATTTTGAGGGAGGATGTTTAAGTGTACGCCGTGTTACACGGCATCTAGTGAGACATCCATATTCTTATGGGTGCCTACCCTCCAGGCGTTAGTCTCAGACCTTAATGATTTGTACCTCGTATGTACCATTCACAAAATTGGAGTCGCTTATCTGCATTGTCCTCATAGTGTACGGAGAAGTCTCGGAATGTAAGGTTTTCAATCTGAGTCCGCAAATTCTTTGAACACCGGCTTTATATTTCAGTCTCTCGAGAACATTGTGTCAGAGACTTCTTTGGGAATCGTGTGGAAGTCTGCATCACTGCAGCAACACTTTTGTTGTCAATCGAAGTCTCTTTCTTCCGTACTGTTCCTTCACATCTTGCACCGTTCCATCGACTTCAAACTTGTCACGGATTCTTGTAATTGTTATCCCGGTTGTTGATGTTCCAAAATCAGTTCTCCAATGTCGTTGAACCTCAGTCACATTCTCTGTGTTCCAGTAACATTTCAGTACTCACTAATGTTGATCAAACAATAACCATTCTTCCGCCATGTTTGATTAAAGTGCCTGCAACAAGTGGAAGGGTTGCTATGTTTCTCACTGCCATATTAATTATTTACCACAAGAGTTGTATATCTTCTGTTTTAATTAATTATATATATTGTTTCAAAGAGTACCTACATAAATTTGAGACACCGTGTAGTTGTTTCTTTGTCTTGCAGTCGAAGCCCGGGGAGGTGACCCAGGCCGTAATGGAAGCAATCGACGCTGGCTACCGCCACTTCGACTGCGCCTACATCTACGGCAATGAGGCGGAAGTAGGAGAGGGCCTCCGTATCAAGATGGACGCAGCTGTGGTGAAGAGAGAAGATCTGTTTGTGACCAGCAAGGTGAGTTCGAGTCAATGCCTGTTCTTGATCAGCTTCGCGAGTCAGAGAAAGTGCTGATGAGTTACGACCTATTTATGACCAGCCAGGTGAGTTCCACTCACGAGTGAGAACCTATTCTTGATCAGTTTGGCGAGTCAGAGAAAGTGCAGATGAGTTTGGACCTATTTGTGACCAGCAAGATGAGTTTGAGCCACGAGTCAGAACCTATTCTTGATCAGTTTGGCGAGTCAGAGGAAGTGCTGATGAGTTAGGACCTATTTATGACCAGCCAGGTAAGTTCCAGTCACGAGTCAGAACCTATTCTTGATCAGTTTGGCGAGTCAGAGGAAGTGCAGATGAGTTTGGACCTATTTGTGACCAGCAAGACGAGTTTGAGCCAGAGTCAGAACCTATTCTTGATCAGTTTGGCGAGTCAGAGGAAGTGCTGATGAATTAGGACCTATTTATGACCAGCCAGGTGAGTTCCACTCACGAGTCAGAACCTATTCTTGATCAGTTTGGCGAGTCAGAGGAAGTGCAGATGAGTTTGGACCTATTTGTGACCAGCAAGATGAGTTTGAGCCACGAGTCAGAACCTATTCTTGATCAGTTTGGCGAGTCAGAGGAAGTGCTGATGAGTTAGGACCTATTTATGACCAGCAAGATGAGTTTGAGCCACGAGTCAGAACCTATTCTTGATCAGTTTGGCGAGTCAGAGGAAGTGCTGATTGAGTCAGGACCTATTTATGACCAGCCAGGTGAGTTCCAATCACGAGTCAGAACCTATTCTTGATCAGTTTGGCGAGTCAGAGGAAGTGCAGATGAGTTTGCACCTATTTGTGACCGGCAAGATGAGTTTTAGCCACGAGTCGGACCTTGTTCTTGATCAGCATGGCGAGTTTGAGAATGTATTGATGAATCTGTAACAATGTAGGATTTGTTTGTGATTGTCAAAATGTTCCTTCATCATCGCACGTCTGGCTTTTGCAGCTCTGGAACACTTTCCACCGCCCCGACCTGGTGGAGCCCGCCCTGAAAGAGTCGTTACAGAAGCTGGGTCTAACATACCTAGACCTGTACCTGATACATTGGCCCTTCGCATTCCAGGTAACCACGAGACTGAGTTTAATTCCCTGATCACCTGTCAGGCTTGTATACGTGAATTTTATATTAAAAGGTTTTGACGGTACCAACGCTGCTTTATGGTGCTAGAATTTGAATGGGAAGCAAGACATATAATATAAAACCATTAATTTATGGCTCGAATTTCTATGGCCTGAAAGCTCTAGAAATATGCATGCATTTATGTTTCCCAAAAAACAAAATATAACATAAGTACTTAAAAATATGAAGCAAAACAAATTAAATATTGTCAAAAAATTACTTAGAAACTTCTTTATTCACCGTGCTAGAATTTTTTAATATTAGCTCTTTATATTGACCATAGCGGACTGTTCACTCTATCATTTTCCATTTGTTTAAAATCACAAAACCTTGTATCTCTAAATTGTGAAAGTAATGTTTCCAGGATGTCGCAGTATTTATCTGTTTTTGAATCAGAAACATTTGAAAGTGACTCCAGACAAGAAAAATGATGAAATTCGTTTTCTTTCAATTGCACTTTCCCAACATTTATCATCGTGGAAAAAAATTCACCGCGTCATACATATCAACTGTGTTCTGATCACGTCCTTGAAGTCGGCAGTTTTGTTCAGCTGTTCAGGAATATCTGTTATGACGCCAAATCACTGTTCAGATAGTACTGGATAACAGAATGAGCTACTGCTGACAGTACAGACAACGCTAGAGGAAGGGGTTCAGCGCAGAGAAGGGTGTTGTCAAATGGAACTTACGTCAGAGTTCAGGCGCTGTTTCACGAAACACAATTTTGCGATGCCTGGTGCAGACTTAAGTCCGGTTCAGACGGTGCTTGTTTCCGTAATGGATTCCAAGGTGCTTAGCAAGCTGGCTCCCGTGTTGGCTACGGTGATGGTTGTTGTTCTCACGGAGCTCGCGCTTTTCACAGTTCAAATTGGAAAATCATCTGCTGTTTCATCTGTTGCCAACACTCATGGTCAAAAAGAAACTAAACCGTGAGTGAAAAACAACTAAAATCCTACATTAACAGTAGTAAATGTCGTAATAAGGTACTTAAGCCATAAGTGCAAAACAGCTGAAGTCCGATATTTAATTGCTGTTTCTTAGAAACTAAAGAATATAGAAAAACAGGTTTACCGTAGTTGAAAAACAACGAACATGGCGACATGGTTTCAGTGATGATACTATATCATCATCTTTGGTTCCAGCCTGCAAACCAACACGAAAAATAGCAAGGAACCACTCCTCTTGCAAGGAACCTACCCTCGAAATCCAGCAAGCTAGCCACCAAAGCAGCCACAGAACGCATTACTTCCAGCAAGTGAACACGCAGCGCAGCCACGTTGGCAAGGTTTGTAGAGGACTTGCCAACTTAAGCTACACTTTGTGGTATGATATTGTGACAGCGACGTGAGATTCGAACTCACGACCAGCGTCCCGCAAGAAAGCAGATCGCGCGGGGACGGCTCGGGGACGGCGCGCGGCGGAGAGAAGTAAGGGGAAAGGGCCTACGCGGCGAGAGAGTGCGCGCGCATCTGTTGCTGGTAGAGAGGAGAGGGCTCTGGATTTTTCTGGAGTGCCGTCTCTAGAGACGCGTGGAACTTTCGAGTCTACGCCGCTGTGGTTATAAATTACGGACGCGAAGGAACGAGAGCAGTTTTCAGTTGATTAGTCAGCCAGTCAGTGAGAAAGCCAGACCAAGGAAGCCAGTCTTGTGTACCGGAGTTCGACTCGAGTGTGCGTCCGCAACTGTATCAGCATCCGAAGGCCTGACTTCGAGTGCAGTGGACCGCAGTTGGAGGGACCTGAGTTCGAGTGCAGTGGACCGCAGTTGGAGGGACCTGAGTTCGAGTACAGTGAACTGTCTCTGAAGGTCTGTGGTTCGAGATACTGTGAACTCGAGTGACTGAGCTAGAAGAACTGTGAACCGAGAACTGATAGTTCTGATTTGTAAATAGTGCTTTGTAAATATTAGTTAAGATTAACAGTTCATTGTTGTTCGTATAGTCCAAGTAAATTGTCATTATCGTCGGTGGAGTGCTATAACGAATACTGTGTTGAGTGAAAATCCAATTGTTGACGAGAGCGGTTAAGGTGAATTGTAGAAAGGAATTATTGTTGTGGCGAATAAATTACATTGTGAGTTAAATAAATTTACAATATAAAGCATGTTGTGCACTTCCTTCCCAGGAGGGCGGCGATTTGCTGCCCCCAGGGCCTGACGGGGCCATCATGCTGAGTGACGTGGACTACCTGGATACTTGGAGCGTCCTGGAGCGATGCGTGGACCGGGGCCTGGTGCGCAGTCTGGGGCTGGCCAACTTCAACAGTCAGCAGGTGGATCGCGTGCTGCGGGTGGCCCGCGTCAAGCCGGCGAACCTGCAGATCGAGTGCAACCCCTACCTGCTGCAGAAGGAGCTGGTGCAGTTCTGCAAGGACAGAGGCATCGTGGTGACGGGGTACAGCCCCCTGGGGTCGCCGGACAGCCCCTACTTCGTGTCCGGCACGCCGCGCGTTCTGGACGATCCGGTGCTCAAGCAGATCGCCGCGCGGCACGGCAAGTCGGTGGCGCAGGTGGCGCTGCGCTGGTTGGTGCAGCGGGGCGTGGCGGTCATCCCCAAGTCGGCGAGTGCAGTCCGCATCCGGCAGAACATGGCCGTGTTCGACTTCCAGCTGAGCGAAGAGGAGATGAGCAGCGTGGACGGACTGGACAAGCGGCTGCGCATCTGTCACCGCGACCAGTGAGTACTCTGCGAACTACTGCGAGCTTTTTACGTTGTTGTAATTTGTTCCAGGAACGAGTTCTCTCCAAGAAGTAATCCTTCAAGGATTATTTCTGAAAGGATAATATACAGGGACATCATTTTATTTTTACTTCAAATTTTATTGTACCTGAGTTTTTTTAATGTACTTCACTCCCACCCCTTCTACTAATGAAGTTCAATCGTCCTCCACACAGATCCAAGAACGCATATATAGTCATAGTAGTCTTACTGTCACAGTAAACAGTAGGCCTACGTTCCAAAAATATGTTCGCGTTTTCCAGTGACGAAAGAGCTTTCAATATTGAATCATTTTCGCACAGGTACTGTCGTCCATTTGCCTTCGTCGTATCCCGGTTTCCCCCACCAGCTTTTATTCGCCAGCTAGTGGCTGGACTGTCTTAGCTCTTTTGTGAGAACATTAATTTCTGTTAGGAATTGGACTTCTACATAATATAATACAACTGTTTAAAATAACTTAAATAAAAGGACTCCTTCCTTTCTACGAGCCTGCAACGGAACTGTTTGGATGGAATGTAGATAGCATATCTAAGTAATTTTATCTTTTCGGATCGGACAGAAGTGAAGATTGAATTTACAGTACGTCAGGTAAACTTTTATAGATTAAGTACAGAATTATTTCCACATGAGTTACTAGTACGAAGGACGAAACTGGTAATTGGAATTAGGTGAAATAGTCTATAGTGCGATAATATGCACAAAAGAACTGAAGCCTGTATCGAAATGAAAGGCCACCATTTTCAAAAATGTGTTTAAATATCCATATTATGATTATTTTTCAATTTAACTTCATTCTCTATATTGTACGCTAATGTGCTGTAGACAGTATAATATACACTGCATAATGAATACGTTCGCATGGATAGCTCAATTCGTGAGTAAAAACACTAAGTGTTAATACAGTACTGTATTTTGATTAAACAAAAACCTAATGAAAATTATCAAACTCAAAATCGCGATATTTCCTAGTTTACGTAAATGGATGAACTACTTTTCTTCCCTCCTATACCTAGTAAAGTGATTTGTTTTTATTTTACGCCAGTATCATCGAACTCCAGTAGTGGAAGGGGATAGCAAACGGCGTTGATCCAGAGGTATAGGCAAGTTAATATTAACAATTTTAGTAAAAATAAAATGATGTCCCTGTATAATATGATATAAGTCTCATCCGTTTGGGTATGAATAATATTAATTCATTATTATAGAGCTATTATCATAGTAGGAAAAATTTCTTGCTGGTTATACAGGGTGTTTCTGGACTAGTGTTACAAACTTTAGGGATGATGGGGAATGGCACATGTATCAATTTGAGATAAGGAACCCTGGTCCGTAAATAGCTCAGTCGAAAGTTATAAGCAAAAATAGTTGTGTGGGAATGGAATTGTAATTTGGCACCACCTTAACCTTTGGAGTCCACACCAGTGGAGTAACGGTTAGCGCGTCTAGCCGCGAAACCAGGTGGCACGGGTTCGATTCCCGGTCGGGGCAAGTTACCTGGTTGAGGTTTTTACCGGGGTTTTCCCTCAACCCAATATGAGCAAATGCTGGGTAACTTTCGGTGTTGGACCTTGGACTCACTTCACCGATGTTATCACCTTCATCTCATTCAGACGCTAAATAGCCTAAGATGTTGTTAAAGCGTCGTAAAATAACCTACTAAAAATTAACCTTTGGAACAGTCGTGGAAAGATGGTATGAACCGGATGGCTCCTACGTGGGTACTTGCACGATACAATCTGTGATCTTGTCTACTGTTCTCATTGGCTCTTGGGTATTCGAAAATCAGGTCTGCTTATTCCGCTCTCGTGTACTCCTCCATTTCACTAGAACTGATCGACTGGACACTGCAACTTGTACACATACACTGCTGTCTACAGACGTGCATATCAGGATCGACCATGTCCGTTACACATTACGCTATCTGCATTGCTTTAGTGTAGTTTCCTGTCCCCACCCCTCAGATAGCGCACTGAATGGAGTAGACAACGTAAACAACGTCAGATGAATACAGTATGTGTAAGATGTACAGGTAAATACACATAAATAAGGTGTACAGAGGAATAAAATTATTTCATTTCCACACAACTATGTTTGCTTATAACTTCCGATTTGGTCATTTCCGGACCAGGGTTCCTTATCTCAAATTGATACATGTGCTCTTCCCGCATCATCCCTGAAAGTTTGTAACACTAGCCCGAAAACACCCGGTATTATTAAAAGATGGGAGTTTCCGTATATGGCAATAAACAATGCATAACTGAAAGGACAAATGAAAATCGTAGATGATTAAAATGGCTATTACAAATCAACAGCGGGCACAATTTGTTCTTTGGTATGCTAAATTTGAGAGTGTTAAAAGAGTTCAAAGGAAATTTCGACGTATGGTAATGTACCTAAATACGATTCCATAATGTTTTGGTATCGAACATTTGTAGAACAGCTTTTGTGTTAAAAAAACATGCAGGAGGTCGCAGACGAAATCCAGTACAAAAAGCAGCTATCTCTTCGCTTGGCCCCCAGACTCCCCAGATCTAACCCCTCCTGACTTCTTCGTGTGGGGTTTTGTTAAAGACATTGTTATTCACAGAAACCAAGAAACATAGGTGAGTTGCGAGTAAAAATTACTCAAGCTTTTCAACAAATCACCCCTCTTATGTTACAACGGACATGGGCTGAATTGCACCACCGTTATGTGTTGTGCAGGGTGCGCAATGGGGGTCATGTTGAGCTCTGAGGAATCTCCCATCTTTCGGTGTTGTATGCACAAAGTTTCAACAAATAAAGTTCACTAGTAAATTTTTTACGGTGTTTTTATTTTATCCATACCCAAACGGATCACCCGGTATAATGGTCATTGTAAAAGTGAAATGTTATGTTATATTGTCTGCAACTTGAAAATTTTCATTGCAGCTATAACTATTGAACGTTTTGCGGACAATAATGAGAGTCTGGGGTTGCCAGAAGTGCGGGTTTTTTAAGGAACATTGTGGTATTTTTCGTTTTTGTTCCGCGGACGGTATAAAATAAGTATTATACGGCAAATGTTCCTTTATTTTACTATTTTAGTTAATGATGAGGATCGCTTTAAATATTTAAATTGAAAATTAGAAAATAAGTGATCTTCGCATTTTTCACAATAAATTATAATTATGTTATGTTAATATTATGTTTATTATTATGTATTGTGGGTCCCTATCACCACGACATGGCGCGTCCTCAGGTTACGGATCGAGGGACGGCCTCCAGATATGGAGGGTAGCTGTGAATATATTGAATAAGCAGTCGTGGACAGCCGATAAGGGGTGGTCCTCCAGCTTGGGGGTTGGGCGAAGGGATAACAACCCATCACCGTAAAAAAGAACAGCTTGTTACGAATCCATACAATAAAAACGCAGAATAAATATGGGAAATGCGTGTTATTATTCGGTTGAGAAGCTTTTATCATCCAGTCTGCTGTCAAAATATCTGAAAGTTAGAATTTATAAAACAGTTATATTACCGGTTGTTCTTTATGGTTGTGAAACTTGGACTCTCACTCTGAGAGAGGAACAGAGATTAAGGGTGTTTGAAAATAAGGTTCTTAGGAAAATATTTGGGGCTAAGAGGGATGAAGTTACAGGAGAATGGAGAAAGTTACACAACGCAGAACTGCACGCATTGTATTCTTCACCTGACATAATTAGGAACATTAAATCCAGACGTTTGAGATGGGCACGGCATGTATATCTTATAGAGTGTTAGTTGGGAGGCCGGAGGGAAAATACCTTTAGGGAGGCCGAGACGTAGATGGGAAGATAATATTAATAATACTTGACGCTAAAGCCCGTGAAAGATCTAGACCGACCAATCGGCTGCTGGCCTCACACCCACATGCCGAAGCAGAGTTGCACGATCATCCAACCAGAATGGCGGTGTCGTGTGGTTAGCACGATGTTCCTCCCAGCCGTTATAACTGGCTTTCGCAACCGGATTTCGCTATCTATCGTAGCTCCCCAAGTGCATCACAATGCTGGGTGGACACCGGTCCTATACACTGGCCAAAATTTCATGAGAAAGTTTCTTCCCCCATGAGGACTCGAATCAGCGCGCATTCCGTAACGCGAGTCCTAGGCAGGATGCGTTAGACCACGATGCCACGGCGCTGGACACTTGACATGATTAGGAACATTAAATCCAGACGTTTGAGATGGGCAGGACATGTAGCACTTATGGGCGAATCCAGAAATGCATATAGAGTGTTACTTGGGATACTGGAGGGAAAAAGACCTTTGGAGAGTCCGAGACGTAGATGGGAGGATAATATTAAAATGGATTTGAGGGAGGTGGGATATGATGATAGAGAATGGATTAATCTTGCTCAGGATAGGGATCAATGGCGGGCTTATGTGAGGGCGGCAATGAACCTTCGGTTTCCTTTAAAGCCATTTGTAAGTAAGTACGTTTATGTTGGTAGGTTGAGGTTTTCTAACAGTTTAATTTGCATCGTAAAGTTGTTGGTGTTGTTTTCCTTGAAGCGACATAAGTGCTTGCATCTACTCATGTTACTGAAAACGAGTTGGCAATACCGCTTAGCAAATGCTCGTCATTATGCGCGGTTTTTCACTGCTTGTGTGC
Source organism: Periplaneta americana (assembly GCA_025594305.2). Lineage (NCBI taxonomy): Eukaryota > Metazoa > Arthropoda > Insecta > Blattodea > Blattidae > Periplaneta > Periplaneta americana. The sequence continues at coordinate 6,636,567 of JAJSOF020000041.1, read as the reverse complement.
CTAACATCGTGATCGCCCACCAAAAGTGACTAGACACCAATTTCGCTACGTGGCCTGATGTCTTCCTTCCTGGCTAGTAGAATTCTACTCGTATCTCTATTGGCTAGCTCTCACAGCACAAACAATAACATTGATACACACATATTTATACTATCCTAGTTACAAAATTAGATCACTGTTAATCTCCTGGTCTTTTAATCTATCCATACAGGAAATAACATATGCAGGAGAGCGCATGGTTTTTAAACTGACGTTATAACGATAATATTATCTATCTACTTCGCTCCAATAGATGACGCAATAGTAAGCACATTCCTTTCACGGTTGATCTCTTGGTTGGAGAACAGTAGATTATACAGGGATATCACTTTATTTTTACCAACATTTTTAACATTAACCTGGCTATATTCGGCAACACTGTTGCCCCCTTCCATTACAGGAGTTTGGTGTTACTAGTGCAATGTGTAAACAAATCATTTTACTAGGTATAGGAGGAGAGAAAAGTAGTGTATCCATTTATGTTGTAGGGAAATAAGATATTACGATTTTCAGTTTGATCATCACTTTTACGGAATTTATCAAAATACAGTAGAGTAGTAACAATTTTTTTCAAAAACTCAACTTTTCAGGCGGCTATGTTCGTTATGTAATGTCTACTTTATTTAGCATATTAATTGTTGGTGTTAACATACAATATAGAGAGTGCACTTAAATTGAGGGGGGCATAAGTAAAGGGCTGTAAGTGCACTTAAGTTACTTTTGAGAAAATGGGGTCTACATATTTAAGCTTTCGTAAAATCGGTGAAATTTTTGTTTAAATTTTAATGTGTGATGCGATTAAAATATCCCTTTTCCACTAAAATTTTAGATACTTTTGCTTACACTGGATGCACTTAACTCATGTTATTACAAATGTCACTAGCATTTCTTTGCTTCTAGCCGCCTCAATTCAAATAAGCTAATCTGAATTTTTAAACAAGTTGCTGAAAATGGTTGCCGTTCATTACAATGCAGGCTTCAATTCAGTACGCATATTATTAAAAACATTTTGAAGCATATTCTCTGAAATTGAATTTATCGTTTCTTGAATATAATTCTTTAGTACGATATTATTAATATAGGTTCTTTCTTCTATAGAAAACGCAATCATATTTATGAAACACACTATACACTGCAGTGTTTACTTCACTGCTTGAAGACTTCGAATGCAACAGCGGCCGTAAGTTTGTGTGTCTGACGGGAGCAAGGACATTAGTGAAGGGGTGAGAGTGAAGTACATTCAGAAATGCAGGTACAATAAAAATGCAAGTAAAAATAAAATGATGGGGACATTACCGACGTCCGATAACATTTCAATAGCTTGCAGCATAAACAGAGATATAAATCCGACCTACTTGCAGCTCTACTCATTCCTCTGCGGAACGAGGGGCACTTCTTGGGGGTCCCAAACTGCTTTCCGTTGACCATCTTTATATTGAGTGTGTTTCCATCCAGTACATTCACTTAAAGAATATTTTGTACAGGGAAGTTCAAATGAAGGAATGACAGAGAAAGGAGTTAAGTGAATTAAAAAAAATGATTTGTATAAAGATTATTAATTGTTTGGTCCTACAGAATCATCTGTTATGGTAATTTTTGGTTAATAACATAGAAAAATTGCTCCGGCACCAGTAATTGAACCCAGGACTCCCAGTTCTACGCACTGGATGCTCTACCACTGAGCTACGCCGAGGCTCAATTCACAAGGGCCACAAAAGTGGGGGGAAAAAAAGGATAAAGATTCGATCCTGTGCTGTGGGTTGAGTCTCGTCGTAGCTCAGTGGTAGTACATTCAGTGCGTACAACTGGGGATCCTGGGTTCGGTCCCGGCGTCGGAGCGAATTTTTATCCATATTAACTAATTAAAAACGTGAAATGTTGACTTCTTTAAATTACAACAAATCATGCAGGAAATGTTATTATAGTATTAGTTTTCATTAACAATTTCAATTCATTGCAAGCTGTGATTAGCGCATTTCCATATCTAATTGACAAAAACAATATCTTAAAAGTTTCAGTAATACAAGTTTTGTTCATGTCATAAATTTTAGTGTGGCTTTATTTAAATTAAATATACATTTTCCCAAAGGGTTCCACTATTTGTAGTCACCTTCTCTAGTCTCTAGTTCATGGTGGTCATAAGTTTGTTCCTTATTTTCAATTTGAGAATCTGGCAACTGTAAGTGTTACATTATACCAATGGCAAAACTATTGTATGAGTACTACAGTTATTGTACGTCTGGCAAGGCTACAGAAAGCACGATCTGAATCATAGATCATCTTTTTACAAAATTAGCAACTGTGTCTATTAGTGGAATAAGTGGCGTACTCAGAATTTTGTCAAGGGGGTCATTATTAATAATGTTTATAGTTTATATTATCGGAATTTTAAACTTTGTGTAGGCCTATTATTATTATTATTATTATTATTATTATTATTATTATTATTATTATTATTATTATTATTATTATTATTACTCACAACTTACTTACTTACTTACTGGCTTTTAAGGAACCTGGAGGTTCATTGCCGCCATTGATCCCTATCCTGAGCAAGATTAATCCAGTCTCTACCATCATATTCCACCTCCCTCAAAACCATTGTAATATTATCCTCCAATCTACGTCTCTGCCTCCCAAAGGTCTTTTTTTACTCTCCGGCCTTCCAACTAACACTCTATATGCATTTCTGCATTTGCCCATACGTGCTACATGCCCTGCCCATCTCAAACGTCTGGATTTAATGTTCCTAATTATGTCAGGTGAAGAATACAATGCGTGCAGTTCTACGTTGTGCAACTTTCTCCATTCTCCTGTAACTTCATCCCTCTTAGCCGCAAATATTTTCCTAAACATATTTATTATTAATTATTATTACCGGTATTATGATTATTATTATTATTATTATTATTATTATTATTATTATTATTATTATTATTATTATTATTATTATTATTAATCTTGCTCAGGATAGGACCGATGGCGGGCTTATTTGAGGGCGGCAATGAACCTCCGGGTCCCTTAAAAGCCAGTAAGTAAGTATTATTATTATTATTATTATTATTATTATTATTATTACTATTATTATATTATTATTATTTATTATTATTATTATTATTATTATTATTATTATTATTACTTAAAACTACTTACAAATGGCTTTTAAGGAACCTGCAGGTTCATTGCCGCCCTCACATAAGCCCGCCATCGGTCCCTATCCTGAGCAAGATTAATCCAGTCTCTATCATCATATCCCACCTCCCTCAAATCCATTTTACTATTATCCTCCCATCTACGTCTCCACCTCCCAAAAGGTCTTTTTCCTCCGGCCTCTCAACTAACACTATTTGCATTTCTGGTTTCGCCCATACGTGCTACATGCCCTGCCCATCTCAAACGTCTGGATTTAATGTTCCTAATTATGTCAGGTAAGGAATACAATGCGTGCAGTTCTGCGTTGTGTAACTTTTTCCATTCTTCTGTAACTTCATCCCTCTTAGCCCCAAATATTTTTCTAAGCACATTATTATTATTATTATTATTATTATTATTATTATTATTATTATTATTATTATTATTATTATTATTATTATCATCATTATTATCATCATCATCATCATCATCATCAGCAGCAGCAGCTGATTTTTCACAGAGGGATGTCAGATTTAGTTCCGGAGAATGTTGGCAACAAATCCTTACCCTTCGGCTGCGAAGAAACATCTGCCAATGTAACATTTTCACTAAGGGACTTTTTGCTAAAAAAAATGTAAATTGAGCATTGCGGTCGCTTAGACATAGCAAAGAACCCGGAATGATAATGTGAAGTTTATATTAAAATATGAACTGTCAAATGCACAAGGGGTTAGGTACAGCTTACAGCATTAAAATTTTGGAAATATTCAACATTTTTTCACCCCATTACTGTATCTTGTGCAATAATTAAAATTATTATGTATAATACACTGTACTTTTGCTATATGAAAAACATATTTTTACGATTTAAAAGAAAGTTATTTACATTTTTTTTTTTTCAAAATTCAAATTAGTGGCAGTTCACTGTGCAGTGATGAAACATTTCCTTCATAACTCAAAAACTATCCAACATTGTGTGATGAATTTTTTTGTGTGCTTTTATGTATGTCATATATACAATATGATGCAAAATCACTTCTCTACCTTTGATAGATCGTCTGGTAAAATACATTTACTTACTTACAAATGGTTTTTAGGGAACCCGCAGGTTCATTGCCGCCCTCACATAGCCTGCCATCGGTCCCTTTCCTGTGCAAGATTAATCCAGTCACTATCATCATATCCTACATAAAAATACATTTATTTAAAAAAAATGGTCAAATATCAGTATTTTCTTTAACACAAAATAAAAACAATATTTATTAAAAAATATATAGTTGAAAGAGCATGATATTGTAAACATGAGTTTCAGCAATAAAATAAAAGAGATAGAACATGGAAAAGTTAACAAGTTTATGAGTTATGATGGAAACAAAATACATCAGGACTGTCGCTGAATACACGTTTCAGCGTCACATTGTTGACAAGTAACTCCATCTGTTAGCACGATCATAAAGCATCTAATAGATGCTATAGCGTTACCAACAACGAAAAAAAAAAAACATGATGGAAACGCTTCTTTACTGCTCAGGGAATTCTGAAAAAAATATATATATAAATGACAGAAGGACAGTGTTTTACACAGAGACCTAGCAATTTTCATTATTGTACAAGATACAGTAATGGGAAAAAATGTTGAATATTTCCAAAACTTTTTTTGGTGTAAGCTGTACCTAACCAATTAAACGAACGTTTCACAATAAAGTCAGAACTCAAACTAACGAACGGGTAAATAGCGCTCTTGAAATGAGTTTGAAATCGACAATGCACAATATTTAACATCTGCATTGCAGAACTGTCAAAACAACTTTTTCAATTTGTTTCATAACAAGTTAAATTTCATATTGTATCAGCTTCATTTTATTACAAGGTCGGTACAAGGCGGTAGATCTCTCTATAATAAAGATAGTATTGTTATAATTCGAACGTGCTGCAGCACCAAGCACAGGGATTATAATTGAAGGTGGGGTAGGAGGACTATGCCTTATGTCGATGTAGATTTTGTTACTCTGACAGTGAAAAATTAGAGAAGTGAAAACGATTATGGATTAAAAATACTCAAATATAAGTATGTACTTTTTTTTCAAAAAAGTTCAATCCCCTCTTGCGTATTCCCCTGGGTGAAACTAATAGCCTTAGTGGTAAAATCCAAAAATAACTCTTTAAGCTTATCTTTGACATGACAAACCTAGAAAAGTTATCGTTTGTAATCTCTGTGTAATAAATTAATGTACTCTTTCTGCGATAGTGCATAAAGCTATATTTTACCCTCTGTTATCAATACGTGAAGTGAACCTTTAAAACACTAATGCGTTAAGAAAGTAAGTAATCACTTTATACACTGCTTTCATTTTACGTATTGCCAAAGAAAATGGAATATTCGATGTACAAACTTCATTCCGTAAGAAATTAATGTATTACCTCGATTTTTTGTGGCGTAAATATTACACGTAAGACAAATAAGTAACACATTTAAAATTCATATTTACATTTTAGTCCGTATTATTCTGAAGTTACATAGTGGGCCTAGCCATTGCAAACAAGATGTACTATTCAACTTTTCCTAACCGCTTTTTTGGTTATGGCCGGTTTAGACGGCCATGAAATCGTGATCATAAATAAAGCAGGCTGTAATTATATGGAAACATTTCTTAATAACTCTGAATGTAGACGATCATGAAATTGTGATCATGAATAAAAACAGGTTGTAATTCCATGGTTACCAATCTCTTAATGACTGTGAGTTTAGACGGCCATGAAATCATGATCACGAATAAAACATGCTATAATTCCATGGATACCAATCTCTTAATGACTCTGAATTTAGACGGCCATGAAATAGTGATCATGAATAACACAGGCTGTAATTCCATGGATACCAATCTCTTAATGACTCTGCGTTTAGACGGCCGTAAAATTGTAATCATGTATAAAACAGGCTGTAATTCCATGGATACCAATCTCTTAATGGCTCTGAGTTTAGACGGCCATGAAATCGTAATCATGAATAAAGCAGGCTGTAATTCCATGGATACCAATCTCTTAATGACTCTGAGTTTAGACGGTCATGAAATCGTGATCATGAATATAACAGGCTGTAATTCCATGGATACCAATCTCTTAATGGCTCTGAGATTAGACGGCCATGAAATCGTAATCATGATTAAAACAGGCTGTAATTCCATGGATACCAAACTCTTAATGACTCTGAGTTTAGACAGTCATGAAATAGTGATCATGAATAAAACAGGCCGTGATTACATGGATAGGCCTACCTATTTCTTAATGATTCTGAGTTTAGACGGCCATGAAATCGAGATCATGAATAAAACAGGCTGTAATTTCATGGATACCAATCTCTTAATGATTCTGAGTTTAGGCGGCCATGAAATCGTGATAATGAATAAAACAGGCTGTAATTTCATGGATACCAATCTCTTAATGACTCTGAGTTTAGACGGCCATGAAATCGTGATCATGAATAAAACAGGCTGTAATTCCATGGATACCAATCTCTTAATGACTCTGAGTTTAGACAGCCATGAAATTGTGATCATGAATAAAACAGGTTGTAATTCTATGGCTACCGATCTCTTAATGACTCTGAGTTTAGACAGCCATGAAATTGTGACCGTGAATAAAACAGGCTGTAATTCCATGGATACCGATCTCTTAATGACTCTGAGTTTAGACAGCCATGAAATTGTCATCGTGAATAAAACAGGCTGTAATTCCATGGATACCAATCTCTTAATGACTCTGAATTTAGACGGCCATGAAATAGTGATCATGAATAAAACAGGCTGTAATTCCATGGATACCAATCTCTTAATGACTCTGAATTTAGACGGCCATGAAATAGTGATCATGAATAAAACAGGCTGTAATTCCATGGATACCAATCTCTTAATGACTCTGAGTTTAGACAGCCACGAAATTGTGATCATGAATAAAACAGGCTGTAATTCCATGGATACCAATCTCTTAATGACTCTGAGTTTAGACGGCCATGAAATCGTGATCATGAAAAAAACAGGCTGTAATTCCATGGATACCAATCTCTTAATCACTCTCGTTTAGACGGCCATGAAATTGTGATCATGAATAAAACAGGCTGTAATTCCATGGATACCAATCTCTTAATGACTCTGAATTTAGACGGCCATGAAATAGTGATCATGAATAAAACAGGCTGTAATTCCATGGATACCAATCTCTTAATGACTCTGAGTTTAGACAGCCACGAAATCGTGATCATGAATAAAACAGGCTGTAATTCCATGGATACCAATCTCTTAATGACTCTGAGTTTAGTCGGCCGTAGAATTGTGATCATGAATAAAACAGGCTGTAATTCCATGGATACCAAACTCTTAATGACTCTGAGTTTAGACAGTCATGAAATAGTGATCATGAATAAAACAGTCCTTGATTACATGGATAGGCCTACCAATTTCTTAATGATTCTGAGTTTAGACGGCCATGAAATCGAGATCATGAATAAAACAGGCTATAATTTCATGGATACCAATCTCTTAATGATTCTGAGTTTAGGCGGCCATGAAATCGTGATCATGAATAAAACAGCTGTAATTTCATGGATACCAATCTCTTAATGACTCTGAGTTTAGTCGGCCGTAAAATTGTGATCATGAATAAAACAGGCTGTAATTCCATGGATACCAATCTCTTAATGACTCTGAGTTTAGACGGCCATGAAATCGTGATCAGGAATAAAACAGGCTGTAATTCTATGGATACCAGTCTCTTAATGATTTTGAGTTTAGACGGCCATGAAATCGTGATCATGAATAAAACAGGCTGTAATTCCATGGATACCAATCTCTTAAAGACTCTGAGTTTAGACGGACATGATATCGTGATCATGAAGAAAACAGGCTGTAATTCCATTGATACCAATCTCTTAATGTCTCTGAGTTTAGACGGTCATGAAATCGTGATCATGAATAAAACGGGTTGTAAGTCCATCCATACTTATTTCTTAATGACTCTGAGTTTAGACGGCTATGACACAGTGATCTTATAAGTTCTCTAACTTAAAATATTTACTTAATGTAAATTTCTGCTATTGTAGAAAAACATTGAATGAAATACATTCGTAAACCTATCTTTTTTACCCCTGTGTCTTTGTGAAACTCGCTACGTTTAAAAAATTATACACTCATGCTAAAAGGAGAATCTTTACGAGCTTGTATCATAAATAACTATTATGTACACAGCGTATGGTTATACCTGCGACACTTAAACTTTGGTTGATATGTATGCCCTGATTTCAAACCCTTTGTTACAGCGCCCGGAACCACCGGCACTACCCTTTCTGAGAACGACTGAAGCTACAGAAGCAACCAGTATTTCTCCTGGAAATGTTCGTGGGATTTTTACCATCCACCCCTGGCATGTACTACAAAGCGGCGCAGATTGCCTCTTCGGAGAGAATTTCCATAATGTTGAAGTTAGAAACATCTCTGCCTTTCTCCTGAATCTCTCTGTGTTTTTACTTCTTCACTTTATAACAGTGGTTCCCAACCATTTGAATGTCACTGACTCTTTGAAGCTCATATTTCATTTTAGTGGGCCCCAAGAATGTTTTGTACAGGCCTAAATTAGCTTAATAATTACGTTCTATTCAAACATTTGCATAATCTAGTGAATAAATAAATTCACAGCGATATTATATTCTAGTTTAGTTTCTTAATATAATCTGAAAATACATCAATACAAAGCCATTTTACCAGCGTATTCCGAATCTCAGCGCTGAGCAATCTGATGGCATCACGGTGTTCCGAATTTCACCGATGGAATCACTGATGCTCCACCGGTGTCGCACCGGTGCCATCAGCTTGCAGAGGTGGTGGTGGCAGTCTCCATCAGCCGCCATCAGTGAATCTGATTGGTTCTTGTATAGGGCGGGAATTAGCAGACGAATAACATCGTGCACTGTAGTGTCATGGCGGTGTGTTCTGCTTTAGTTCTGCTGTATTGTTTGTAATGAGCACAACGTAAAAACAATATGTTAATGGCTTATGAGCGAACATGTCAACGGACCAGTTATTACTACCGGTTCAAGAAATAAGTTGTTGATGATCTCTTTTCTTTGAACGAGATGGCAGTACGGAAATTTCGCAAAATTTTGTTAGCGTAGCACAGACTTACACAGTCGCCATGACAGCCATCGATCCTTCCAGCAGTTTTGTTCCTATTTCGCTGCAGCGTGACGTCATTGTTGTCCACCGGTCCGGTGAGATTCGCAATACGCTGTACGTTAGTCACGAAGCTTGAGTTGATGAGCGTACCAGACTGTGCAGGTACTATTTCGCATTGTCTGTGATGAGGCGATAGTAGCGATCCTAGTAGTTGGAAACTATCTATGGATGCATATTTATTACGTATTGAGCTTCGTGACTGTATATACTAGACTGTGGTCATATCATGTCTTTGCTGTGAAAAATAAAACAAGTTTTTTTAGACTTAACTTATCATAACGTTATCAATGGGATTTTTTTAGTTGGTTATTTAACGACGCTGTATCAACTACTAGGTTATTTAGCGTCGATGAGATTGGTGATAGCGAGATGATATTTGGCGAGATGAGGCCGAGGATTCGCCTTGGATTACCTTGCATTCACATTAATTGGGGAAAACCTAAAAAACAAACAAATAAGTAAATCAATAAATAAATCGAACCCGCGCCCGAACGCAACTAAATCAGATCGGCACCAAGCGAAAATGTCTGAGCCACGTCGGTGGCTTCAATGGGATGATTTGCTTAGCATTGTAGTCGCAAGTGTACTTCAACATTAAGTTTACTGGTTCTTCTATACGTATTTGTTCTTCTCTCTGCATTTGTATTTTATATATGTCTGTTTGTATTCTAGTGGTGTGGTAGAGAAGACCTGATGACCTTAACTCTCCAAATTAAATAAATAAATAATTAAATAAACAAACAAATAGGGGAGGATAGGGCAAAGTGGAATGGATTTTGATATCATCTAATCCTGTCTTTGTGTTTAGTTGTATCACAAAGTTTTTATACACAAACAAATTTATACATCTGTCAACATTTAAACACAAAAATAATCTTATAATGAATGAAGACAACAAAGTAATTAGAAAAATAAGACTTAATTTTCCACTTTACCCTCACCAAGAGGGCATTTGGAAACTCGGATCAAAGTAAATTACATAAATAAATTTTCATTAATTGAAAATAGTGTTTAAGATACAGATAAAACATAAATTAAATGTCCGTATTTAAAACATTTTGAAGCACTGCAGTTGTCACATAGGCTAGCCTACATAGTCTGGACATTAATATCAGCACAAAGTTAATGAGTCCAGTCTTTGCATTTACAACACATAATCTAGTCTTCCGATGGTGGGTCATGAATATTGCCCAAACAGAAAACATCTTGCTACCTCAGGCGTGTGGTTTAGATATGGCATCGTCTTACCGGCCTTCGTTTTCAACTCCTTTAAGCCAGGTTTCCCATCTGCTTCTCGCATAGTTCTTAAATGGAAATGTCAAAATTTCAGTTTTCTGACAACGTCGTTTTCGTTTGTTTCACCATTTAAAGCAGTTCCATGTACAATAGGATACTAGAGCTGATGTTTGACGTTGAACATACATAATACCATGCTTTTGAATATTATACTGAATAGTGCTTATCTTTTGTTAAAGCATAACAACGATTTTCCACTTTTCATCCCCTTCAACTTTGCCCTCGGCTCCCCTAAGTAAATAAATAAATAAGAAAATAAAACAATAAAACCAGAGCAGAAAATGTACTCACACACAAGTATGCTGTTGCAAATGGCAACAAGTGTTGTATTGCAATTAAATAAACATCGCCAAGGGCAGGTATTTATGGAGATTAATTTTATAATTCGTGTTTTTTTTTTTTTAATATTGGTGTCGACGGAGATTGTTGGAGATTGATTTGTACTCTTGGCGGAGATTAATGGAAATTTTGGAAAGTACAATTATTTTGGAATTGGAATATTAACTCAGTATGAATATTACTCGTACTTTCCAAATAATTAACATTAAAGGTTCGTTGGATTCTGGTAAAGGTGCGGTATGGCCAATAGACAATATTTATCCACCTTGATTACACAACTTTTAACACTGTATCACTTCGGAATATGTATGGTAAGACTTTCCTGTGTTAAATATCAACGTACCTCGTTTACATGTTTCGACCTATTTATGGGTCATCTTCAGAACTGGTCGTTGTTGGTCTTGGCGCCACTTGTTCTGTTTCCTGTGAGGGTGTGTTCCTGTGGTGTAATGTAGACTCAAAGAGTGTGTGTGTTTTGAAGTTGAGCTGTGTGTTGAGAATTTCGTTGGGGTGTGTTTTCGTGTGTCTGTATATTTCATATTGTTCTAGTGTGTTTAGTTTCTGGCTTTTTGGTTGGATGTGTAGCATTTCCATGTCTGTGTTGATGTCTCTGTGGGTGTGGTTAGCATTTGTGATGTGTTCTGCATATGTGGAGGTCTTTTGTAATTTTGTTATGGCTGTGATGTGTTCTTTGTAACGTGTTTGAAACGATCTGCCTGTCTGTCGTATGTAGAAGTTGTTGCAGGTGTTACAGTTGAGTTTGTATACGCCTGTGTGGTTGTATTTGTTTGTTTGTGTTGTTTGTGCATTCAGACGTTTTTGTAGAGTGTTATTTGTTCTGTATGCGATGTTGTAATTTAATTTCTTGAATGAAGTTGCAATTTTGTGTGTGTTTTTGTTTTCATATGTTAGTGTGATGTATTTTTTGTGTTCTTGTGTTTGTGTTTATTCTTATGTTTTTTGTGATTATGTTTCGTCTTACGTATTATGTTGTCTATTATGTTAGGGCTGTATCCGTTTTCTTGTGCTATGTATTTGATTGTGTTTAGCTCTTCATTGTAATCTTGTTGGTTCATTGGTATGTTGACAATATTTCTTGGATTGAGACTGCATTTAACAAGCATTCATTAAAAAGGAAAAAAGACTTGCAGCCTTCAAATTAACACTTTCAAATTATTAGTGAAATGTTGAATTCTCCGTCGTTTGAGTAGTAATGTAATAATGTAATCAGAACACCTGGAATACTATGTAATGTAGCCTACTTGGATATGTAACAAATTCAAGTGAAAAAAATTCAGAATATGAAATTCACTATAAAACGACTCAATACTAATGTTTTCATATTTCGCTATTAGACCTGTCGCGATTGTTTTATCCACATATTATTAATCAGAATCACTTAATTCGTAAAGATTTTTACTAATCTATTGTATATCTATTATGTCGTGATTTTCGCGATCTCCGTAAATACCGGGCCCTGAACATCGGTATACATAGGTGGTGTCTACAACCAAGATTGCAACAAGGACGTTGTAGGAAACACAATTTTAAATTTGAATCACAAGATAATTCTAATAATTCCAACAGCTCTGTTCTATTATTTGTCACCAAGAAGGAAAGTAAAAATAATTGATTAAAGGGCGATCTTACTCGTGTTAATTATGTAAGCATCTGCGGCTTACAGCTGTTTCGGTGCTACTTGACACCATCCTCTGTGTCTTCTGTGTCTTGGCATCATCTCAACTTCGCTGCCTGTTGTGTGGGTGCGTTCGTGTGATGAAGAGTTGAGTCAAATAGTGTGTGTGTTCTGAAATTGATCTGTGTGTTGAGAATTTGATTAGGGTGTGTTTTAGTGTGTCTGTATATTTCATATTGTTCTTCATCACACGAACGCACCCACACAACAGGCAGCGAAGTTGAGATGGCGCCGAGACACAGAAGGCTGTGAGGATGGTGTCAAGTAGCACCGAAAAAAGCTATAAGCCGCACATGCTTACATAATTAACACGAGTAAGATCGCCATTTAATCAATTATTTATATTCAAGTGTTAAAAGTAGTGTACGAAAGATTCAGCATGGATTATCAAGAAAGAAAGATTTTTCATACACTTTCTTTCTGTCCATGTCAAACAATGAAAATGTTTTTTTAATACTTTCAAAGATGTCGGACCAGAGTTCAACATCATGTGTTACCAAAATCACAGAGAATGGAAAATAAATCGAATTTTCGATTAATAATTCAGCGAGATCACAATTTTAATTTTTTTTTGTCGTTGCTTCAGCCATATCCTGAACGGTTAACACAGTTGAATCCTGAAATTGCAGAAACCTCACATGTCCATTTGATAAATTTTTCAGGATGCACAAAAAACTGCTTATCTTCAAAAGCGTTTATTTTGAAGTGACTTTTTTTTTTATTAAACCACAATAATAAGTTCCAGTGTTTTATATTACAGTGTGGAAGTGGAATAACTGCAGATTTTCAGAGTGAATAGTTCATGTTGTATGTAACAAAATAGTGTAATACCATAGTGATGGAAAGTCCATAGTTTTCTCAGAAAAAAATTTAACACCCTCTTATTCCATAAATATTGCGAGTGGCATCGTGATTTTTGTCCATATCTATAGGAAATCTAAGAAAAAGTAATTTATGCGTCTGGCGTATTTCAATAGCGTGGACTGTTTTCCTGTAAATTTAATTTAAAAACCACTAATTTCAAGCCACTGAACGATGCGAGCAGATTGCAACGTCGTGACGAGAGAGAGAGAGAGGCTTGCGTACAGAGAGAGACTTAAGTTAGTGGACCTCTTACATCGTTATTACGAGAAGAAAGAGGACAGTATTAGCGGCGATGTTGCCGGACTGCTGGAACTTCCAACTTAATTTCCTAATTAACCTTGCATTTAATCACAAAACATAATATAGTTTTCTATTCGTTTAAGTGTACCCTATCGTCTTTCATTCTGCAAGGTTATTTAACTTCCACTCTGTATATGAATTTTAATTTTTTTTCGTTAATATTTTCTACAAAAAAATTTGAATTGCCTGGACATGTGGGGTTTCTAAAATTCACAGCTAGTAATAATCATTTTATTTCCTTGAAACAACTTTTAGGAGAATAAGATGTCGAAGAACAATTTTTTATCTTATAAAGAACTTTAAATGTATATTTATTACTCATTTACTTACTTAGTTATTCACTTACTTATTTACTTACCTACTTATTTACTTACTTACTTATTTACTTACTTATTTACTTAGTTATTTACTTACTTACTTATTTACTTACTTACTTGTTTATTTACTTACTTATTTACTTACTTATTTACTTACTTATTTATTTACTTACTTACTTTTACTTACTTACTTACTGTCTTTTAAGGAACCCGGAGGTTCATTGCCGCCCTCACATAAGCCCGCCATCGGTCCCTATCCTGAGCAACATTAATCCATTCTCTATCATCATATCCCACCTCCCTCAAATCCATTTTAATATTATCCTCCCATCTACGTCTCGGCCTTCCCAAAGGTCTTTTTTCCCTCCGGCCTCCCAACTAACACTCTATATACATTTCTGGATTCGCCCATACGTGCTACATGCCCTGCCCATCTCAAACGCCTGGATTTAATGTTCCTAATTATGTCAGGTGAAGAATACAATGCGTGCAGTTCTGTGTTGTGTAACTTTCTCCATTCTCCTGTAACTTCATCCCTCTTAGCCCCAATAGTTTCCTAAGAACCTTATTCTCAAACACCCTTAATCTATGTTCCTCTCTCAAAGTGAGAGTCCAAGTTTCACAACCATAAAGAACAACCGGTAATATAATTGTTTTATAAATTCTAACTTTCAGATTTTTCGACAGCAGACTGGATGATAAAAGCTTCTCAACCGAATAATAACACGCATTTCCCTTATTTATTCTGTGTTTAATTTCCTCCCGAGTATCATTTATATTTGTTACAGTTGCTCCAAGATATTTGAACTTCTCCACCTCTTCAAAAGATAAGTTTCCAATTTTTATATTTCCATTTCGTACAATATTCTCGTCACGAGACATAATCATATACTTAGTCTTTTCGGGATTTACTTCCAGACTTATCTCTTTACTTGCTTCCAGTAAAATCCCCGTGTTTTCCCTGATAGTTTGTGGATTTTCTCCTAACATATTCACGTCATCCGCATAGACAAGCAGCTGATGTAACCCGTTCAATTCCAAACCCTCTCTGTTATCATGGACTTTCCTAATGACATACTCTAGACTTCATTCCTCTTAGCCCAAAATATTTTTCTAAGCACCTTATTCTCAAACACCCTTAACCTTAAATGTATATTTAAGAAAAGCAATTGAAAAGGGTAAACAAATATACAAACATGCAAAATTATGTGAATAGCATATTTTTAATTCTTCAAATGCCTTCAATCTTATAAAAACAATGAAAAACGAATTGAAAATTGTTTAGTTTCTAAAAACAAATTCATATGTTCCATATTTGTGGTTCCTACAATTCACCGTAAAGTATTTCCACTGTGAAATGTACATTGAGTATTGGACGTGTGGGATTTCAGCAGCATTTTAAACTTCTAGTAGTAGGTTATTTTAAGACGCTTTATCAATAGCTTAGGTTATTTAGCGTCTGAATGAAGTGAAGGTGATAATGCCGGTGAAATGAATCCGGGGTTCCAGCATTTGCTCATATTGGATTGAGGGAAAACCCCGGAAAAAACCTCAACCAGGTAACTTACCCCGACCGGGAATCGTATCCGGGCCACCTGGTTTCACAGCCAGACGCGCTAACCGTTACTCCACAGGTGTGAACTTGAAAGGTCTATGTGTGAATATAACGACCATATGAAAAACTGAATTTGTGAAAAACTGTGACTTGTAAAATTTCTGCAATTCAGGATTCAGGTAAAGTTGGATTCCGAAAATTAAAATTTAAAAAATTAAAATTATCTGATAAGTACGCAAGGTCTGCAAGTCAATTGACAGAGAAGTTCCTCAGGCGAAGTCATTTCTGTTAAACTTCGTGTCTCAAAAGTCTACGAGAAACAAAAGATATTCCAGCAAGCTGATAAAAATCAGAGAATGTGATGAAGTTAAGCTTGGTTAAAATTCAGTTTGAAGCAGAGGTCTGCATCGGACGTTTTCGCTCGAGCGCCAAGTATTTCATAGCATAATCCGATAGGTAGCGCACATGCATGATGGGTAAAATTGTAAAATTGTACTGTAAATCCTCGAACGGTATAAGCCGAGCGTTAGACATTCGTTCTTGTTACAGTGATGAACTGTGTAGTAACATCATAGATGTTTATGATTTCAAAACTTTGCAGTGTTTAACTAACCTCTCCATAGTACAACTACAAAACTTGCTTTAAAATGTAATATAAATGTTGTAGGTAAATGCTTTTTTTTTTTTTTCCATACAGGAGTGATTTTGTTTTTATCACATCCGATAGATGTTATTGGATTTAAATGTAATTACAGGGAACGGATTTATATGGACTAAAAATATATGAAATATGTAAATATATATGTAGTTATTTTTACCAAAATATGGAATTAAATATGGATTTTTACCAAAATATGGAATTAAATATGGACTTAAAATTATAAAAAAATGACTATGTACGTTAAATATTGGTACATTTTAATCAAACTAAACAAAAATATAATGGACGTACCTTATCTTCCAATGTAGTTTCAACAAAACACAATTTTTATTGTCTGTTACCATAACAATAGGTTACAAACATTTCTTTCAAGTGCTGAAAAGTGAATCTTCTTCTATTGTCTCTGAGGATAGATTTATACTGACTAAAAGAGCGTTCGACGTCACAAGAAGTAACTGGTACATAATTCAATTTCACAATGTCTGCTGGGGATAAGTCCAAGTTAATCTTCACTGTTGATTCACCACTCATCACAGCAACAACCTTTTTGTAGTTCTTCATATCCAGGGTTTTTTGAAAGTACAGTGTCCACCTTAGCTCTTACTGCATCTGCAACTTTACCTCTACCACGATTCAGTTGTTCCACAGTACTATTTATAATTTCAAAACTTTCAGATAGTGAAAGGTGCCTATTTTGGAGACTTTTGAGCGTTTTTATGATGCATGAAAATGTATGCTGAATGTGAGCTAAGTCATTCTTCACACTTATGTCACAGGTAACTGTTTTCGCAGTATCAATTGAGACTGCATCTTCAGAGTCCAATGCAAGGAGAACATTGTTAATAGAGTCTATATGTTCGGCATAATATTCAACTGCTTCTAGCCATGTACCCCATCTAGTTAAAATTGGCTTTGGTGGCAATGGAATTTCAGGGTACATTTCTTTCAACACGTTAACTCTACTGGGAGCTTTGAGAAATACTTTTTCACTGATGAAATCAACAAATCTACTTTAGGAAATTGTCTCTGACCACTTCTGCCACACGATGAAATGCATGCGCCACACAAGTAAAATGAGTCAATTTAGGATATACAACAGATAATGCTTGTCCAGCTTTGACCATATAAGGGGCAGCATCGCTAATAAAGAATAACACATTATCGTACATAATACCCTTTGGCCACAGGATACCCATAGCTTCGTTGAACAGTTTAACTATAGTTTTGTTATTGCACTTTTCTAGAACATCACAATGTAAAAGAATTCGTTCAGAATATTGTTCACTTAACAAACCGATAACTACATTACCAACAAGTCTACCTTCTTTGTCGGGAGTCTCATCAATGGAAACCCAAATTGAACTATCTTTAATTTCATCTCTTATCTTCTGTATTGTCTCATCGTAGATGGATGGAGCATACGTCTTCCTAAGTGTTGACTCATCCGGGATTGTATGTTGAGTATATTTTTCAAGGAATTCCTGAAGACCTTATTCTTTAGTTTGTAGAGAGGAATATCAGCAGAGATGAGAGAACGGCACAGGTCGATGTTAAACTCAGATCTTACATTCGATGTTGTTGGTTGTGTTAAAAACAATTGTCTCTGCTTGGAATTTAGTTGTTTGTTGGCCTGATGTTTACTAGTTGTAATGTGTTGTTGCACCAGGAACTTTTGTGTAGATGATACTGCACACTGACACAAATTACAAAATAATATTTTATTGTCAGTTGATAAACCATCTTCTTTAAATTCTGAAATGTAACTTGTTAGTTTTGATTTTAAATTGACTGAATGACGTACTTTTGGCATATTTACCGTCTTTATAGTATGATTTACAAAACTGAACCTATGTGTACTCTGACTGGCATTTAACTGTTGAGCTGCACAACTGAAGTCTGTTAAAAATTTTAAATTAAATTAATACAGTTTTGTAACTTACTTTCCCATTGTTGATAGGACTGCTAATTTTCAAATAACTCTGATGTTAAAGGGATTACTGAACATGTGTTTAAATCTCTATTGTTGAAATGTATTTTTAAAAGTTAATGGAATTTTGTTTTGTTTTATTGTTAAACCTAATATAATATGGACTGTTTTATATGAAATATGGAAAATATATGGAAATTAACGAAAATATGTACTAAACTCTAAAATATGGAAAAATATGGAAAATAAAAGTAGGATTTTTCAACCCTACACATTGTGAAACATAAAGATAATGCAAAATATAAATTATATTAGCTTTATAAGTAAATATGTATTTACATATAAATCCTTTCCCTGGTAATTATTATAAACGGAGAACACAATCACGATAATGCAAGAACTGTATCAAGTTTTCTAGTAATAATAATAATCTCTAATAATTAGTGTATCAATCTTTGCGTCTGTAACAGTTGTGCAGCATGATTATTCGTTTTATTATATTTTCTGTGACGTTATCTCTGTACTAATGTTGTTATTAATCTACTGCTATATCAATAATATTTTGTAAAACGTTTCTAGCCTACACTGTCGCAGTATATAGGCGGAACACTATGTATGGACCTATCATATTATATATGCGGTAAATCAAATATTAAATAATTATTAATTAGCAATAATAACTGTATATCGAAGTTTTTCATACTATTTTATTTATAACTTCATGTTACTGTTTTGGTACGTTCCATTAAACGTTTGTCATAAACGCAGAAAATAAGGCGTTATTTTTACCGTGTGAGCAAAACATATGTGTATCTTATCTGTCGCCTTCCATACAAGATAAGAGATGATCTTGTACTGTGCTTCTATTTATTACGAGCGTATCACGACCGATCTTATCTCATTCGAGGGTGCGACACTCGACCGATTTCAAGCAAGCGATTTAACTCCAATGCAGCACTCTGGTTTGAAGACACTCTTTTTTCCGGTGAGCCCTTCAGATCACTTTCTGAGCCGAGGGATTTGCGAATCACAGGTTGGTAACCGCTGCTATAAGCTAAACATGTCTGTTCCATCGTTACGTAAAGTATAACCTAAATAATAACCAGTGCAAGAGATTTGGCTACTATAAAGTAATGGTACAATATTTTATATATAGCGAAAGTTGTTGTGAACTTGAACCGAGCTGCTGCACTGATTAAGAGAAGTATAGTTCAGGCAATGAAAATTACAGCAACCTGTTGCGAAATTATTTCAGAACCGGCACAGTACTTGCTCCGCCAGAGTATAATCAACTAAACAGTGCAGTTGTGTTCAAGTGTGTCAGTCAGTCAGCAATTCGTGCACATTTCTTACAGAGATATGCCGAAAAATAGAACAAGTACAGTGTATACGAAATAAGAACACGTATTTCAGAATTTGATGACGTGTGTATTATTTAAAACAATAAACTATTCTGCAAATTTTGTAAACGTTATGTGCCAGGTCCTAGGAATTTAACGTAAAGTGCCATATAAGTACTATTAAACACAAACGTGCTTATGAAACTCGAGCTACACTGCCTCGGCTGCTGCGCGACCCGCCAATTCGTGCCTTAAATTCCCGCGTATCGTTGGATGACATCACCCGCTCCAACTCAAGGTTATGGTGGATACATTGATTCTTCATTTGAATTTGTCGTGTAAAATAGATATAAAATTATAGGCGCGACAAAACTCGTCTGAAAATGTGTCGGTCGACATTCTGGGATCGCATCCTAGTACTGGACCGAACTTAGAGACATATTCACGTCCAAACAGTGGATATAGCACACTTAGTGAAGTTTCAAATGTGTTATCGAGCACATATCCTAATGACGTCATGGAAGATGTACATTTAAGTGGCGTGGCTAATTTCAGATATGCTACAACTGTGTCAGCCAACTTGGAACGCAGTTTTTTCATGTGTATACCTAAGTTTTTTCCTTCCATGTAACAGGATGTCGTTTTCAATGATATTCCCTGTGTACTATAAAAAAATCACAAAAGGATTATAAGGTTTATATTTGTTAATATTTAATGTGCAATATTGTAACATTTGCAATGTCGAGAAAGTATAGGCCTATGTATCTCTGTTTTTTTTTTTTAAGGACATCGGTCAGTTGATGTAAAACTATGTTAAGAGGTTAAAAAAATTGTATTCTTTCGATTGTTAATAATGACCCTGTGTGATGTTAATGATTTATTTTTTAAGAATTCACTTAATTTTCACACGATGGAAATTAGTAAAAAACACAAATGGATTCAATTATTTAGCTTGAAATGAAATTGAGGAGCTACGTATTTTATTGGGTTATTTTACGACGTTGTATCAACATCTAAGTTATTTAGCGTCTGAATGAAATGAAGGTGATAATGCCGGTGAAATGAGTCCGGGGTCCAGCACCGAAAGTTACCCAGCATTTGCTCGTATTGGGTTGTGGGAAAACCCCGGAAAAAACCTCAACCAGGTAACTTTCCCCGACCGGGATTCGAACCCGGGCCACCTGGTTTCGCGGCCAGACGCGCTGACCGTTACTCCACAGGTGTGGACCGCTAGGTATCAAAGTTTGACAACTTCACTTTTGCTTTTTTTACAGGAGAGGCGAAACACTAGATCCTTGGAAACTAGTGCCACTGTTATACGTACATTTTTTTAAACATTCTCATCGGTCTTAGAAATATTTTCCAGTGTCGAAATGTGATTAAAATTAATATTCAGGTAAAAATTTATGCTTAAAAAGTAGAGTTGTCCATGTCTGAAACAAAGTCATGGAGTTGTTTGTTTTTGAAACCAAATAAAGCCATATTTAAAGTGGAGTTGTCTGTTTTTTAAACAAAAAGAAGCCATATTTAGAGTGAAATTCTCTACTTTTGAATCTAAGTAACTTCTAACTCGGTTTCAAAGCAAACTTACGTAAAACAAACTGATTATATAAACAATCAGCCATGTTGGATTCGCGATGCTTGATGGGAAAATGTGGTACGAATGTGGGCTTCTCATTGGCTACTGAAGGAATTGTCCTAATTTGAAACCAAGGCACAGTGGGTCTACATTTTGATTCAAAAACACACAATTAAGTGCTATTTTCGCTTTTTTCTGTCCGTTTTTTAACCTAAACAATTCCAGAATCGCATTCAGCGCACAAAAATCTATGAGAAACAATCAATATCTCGAAATCGCAAAAAATGGAGTTGTCTAACTTTGATATTATGCTCCTCAATTATATTATATACTAGCCGTACCCGTGCGCTCCGCTGCACCTGTTAGAAATAAATATAAATTAATTACGTAATTAAAGTAGGACGTTTGATCCAGGGAACAACTTTTACAACAGCGCAAGATAATCTGCTTCGCTCATTACCCAATTTTTTTGCATTGCATTGCATTTATTGCATATATATTTTATGTATTTTAACACGATTCAATTGAGCATAGTTAAAATTTGGATTATAAAATAATGGATTGCTAAGGTAACGTACTATTACTGCATACTAAATCAATACACTCTCGTTGTTCGTTAATTCTCTGAGATTAAAATGAGTGTACATAAATATTATTTTAAGAAATACAGAAAACGACTGTACAAAATAGCCTATCAAATTTTCTGTGCATAAGAAGCTATTTTAATCTTACCTGTCCTCGATTTACTCAGACGTTACTGTAATAACATTATAGCATTATGTCCATCTAGAGAAACTACACTTTCCAATGGTGAAATAATAATTAATTATACAAATCGGTTAATTTAGCTTCTGATATTACTTCATACAAACACAGAAACATTCTGTAGGCTATGTTTAATAGCTTTCGATTGTTGTTGTCCAAGGCCCCTTATAGACGAAGTCATTTGTTCTTAATTCATTGCACCGTCTTAGATGGCGTTATTTTAATTTTAAAACTCATTTATCTCATTAAATATCAGTCCTATCAAAATTTTGTAAAGAATAAAACTTATCGGAAATCATTTTTAAAGAAACTTTTGTTATTGTAACATGTTTCACGAAAATCAATAATAAGCGAGATATTTCGATTTATTTAATTTAGGCCCCCTTATAACCCCCCTTTTAAATAAAGTATATTGAATGCCATATAGCCTAAAATCTAAGTTACAACGAACTTAATTTATATTCCAATTTTCATATAAATCGGTTCAGCCATTATCGCGTGAAAAGGTAACAAACATACAGACAGACATACAAACAAAAATTTAAAAAATGCGATTTTCGGTTTCAGGGTGGTTGATTATATATATTAGGACCAATTATTTTTGGAAAATCGAAAATTACCAGAAAAATTTCGGCTACAGATTTATTATTAGTATAGATGTAGACCAACGTATTTCTTTAAACTACCGGTAGCTATAATTATAATACTTTCATTTGTTCTCAAATAATTTTGTAATAAGTTGCGTATAATTTTCGATGACTGACCTGTACTCCTGCTTTGTCAATGCAGTAACTCGGTTCCAGTTCGCTAAACCTTGGGCTATATTCGTATATACTACGTTTCAGCATTATCTAACTTATAGTGCTCCAAACCCTTGCTCTGATAATAGCAATGCAAGATAGTGTCGACCTTGACTTTAGAATTCCATGTAAGTATAATGTAAAACAGAAATGTCTACATAGAATAATATGATGCGTAATTTGCAACGCCTCATGTTCCAATTGACATGTCAAACTCAAACCGATTTGTAAGAAATATTTAATCATGCTCATTATCATAACAAGAAATATGAGAAAGATTACTTTGAAATCGCATTCAAATATGCCATCGAAGAAGAAACATATAGGCCTGCATAGTGTTCTGCCCAAGGACAGATCTTTCACTGCAAACCCAGCATTCTCCAATCTTTTCTATTTTCTGCCTTCTTCCTAGTCTCTGCAATCGATCCATATGTCTTAATGTCGTCTATCATCTGATATCTTCTTCTGGCCCGAACTCTTCTCCCGTTAACCATTCTTTCCACTACAACCTTCAGTATACGCAGTTTCTTTTCAGTCAGTGACCCAACCAATTCCTTTTCCTCTTCCTGATCAGTTTCAGCACCATTCTTTCTTCACCTACTCTTCCCAACACAGCTTCATTTCTTATTCTGTCTGTCCACTTCACACGCTCCATTCTTCCCCATATCAATATTTGAAATGCGTCTAGTCGCTTCTCTTCACTTCGTCGTAATGTCCATGTTTCTGCCTCATACAGTGCCACACTCCACACAAAGCACTTCACTAGTATCTTCCTTAATTCTTTTTCCAGAGGTTCGCACAAGATGCTCCTTTTTCTATTAAAAGCTTCTTTGGTCATTGCTATCCTCCTTTTGACATCCTGCCAGCAGCTCATGTTGAAGCTGTCCACTTGCTCTACTGCCTTATTTAGAATTCGCAAGTTCACCTTCTTTATTTTTTTTTTCCTATGACCATGATCTTCGTCTTATTTGCATTTATTTTCATTGCTAACTGCTCACAGCTGTCATTTAGCTTCAGTAGCATATCATTTAGTATCATCTCCTCTTCTGCTAACAACACCATGTCATCAGCAAACATAAGCACTTTATTCTTCTTCCTCCTACTATCACTAAATCCTCCAAATACATGTTGAACAGGGTGGTTTCTTCTGTGATAAAGGGTACAATAGCGTTGACGTACTGCCCTCTTTTCTAGGATCACCAGACATCGGATTTCAAATGGTTTCTTTAGGAGAAAAGTAAAAATAATAATTAATATTTGTGTTTCATGGCATTTCTTCTAAAACCCTAATTTGTCCTGACTTTTATTTTACTCTTACTTTTTATAATTTATACATGTTCACTCATATTTAAAAAGAAGTTTGCTTCATTGATAAAGATTAGATTAGATTAGATTAGATTAGATTAGATTAGATTAGATTAGATTAGATTAGATTAGATTAGATTAGATTAGATTAGATTTATTTATTTAACCTGGTAGAGATAAGGCATAAAATCACAATTTTTGGAGAAAGAGTGTTTTTGAAATATTTATGAAAAGTCGTCAGGCCTTACTCTGCCCTCTACCACAGCCTCTTTGAATTTTGCTCTCTTTCCAACAAAAGGCAAAGGTTAACTGTGGAGGATCCTGATAATTATAATAAAGTCTGAGTTTGTTCTAATCCACACAATGCCAAAATATAATATAGTATTCGTTTAAACTTTTTTTGTGCTAGGATCACAAATACTATAATATGCAAAATGCTTTTTCTTTATTCTACTTATTTTAGGCGAAGTATCTTTGTTCGATATTGTATCTTTGTTCGATATTGTTCGTATGTATGTATGTATGTATGTATGTATGTATGTATGTATGTATGTATGTATGTATGTATGTATGTATGTATGTATGTATGTATGTATGTATTTATTTATTTATTTATTTATTCACACTTCAAATGGGTATATACCCGGTGGCAGTGGTAACTAATTACACTCAATAATGACAATTAATAATAAACACAACTAATAAAAAACATTAATAATAATGATAAATAATAATAATAATAATAATAATAATAATAATAATAATAATAATAATAATAATAATAAGGAGCATCCTAAATTAAATGAAGCATGATCACTTAAAATAACATTTAAAGCCAATATAATTTGTATCTTAATCCTAAGTTCGAACTAAGGCCCACGAGTGTGACAGGTTTATACCTGCACAAGTACCTTCCGGCACTACACTTATTTCGCTGTCAACTCACTCACTGCACTGATTCTATCCTGATTTCACTAATACTTCAAAAACATTTCACGATTCAGATACTTTGCACAGCCAATTCACTGACACAAACACACTTCACTTACAGAATAGACTTCACTGACACTACACACTTCACTGACACAACACACTTCCTCACTGATAGAACACTTCAAATAACAAGATATCAATTACACCCTTTAAATATACTACCATCTATTAGTAAATTGCTTAAGCCCATTTTTAAATACATTTTTGGTTATTGGTAAAGCCTTTAGTAAGTCTGCAGGTAAAGCATTCCAGTCCCTGGTAGTACGATTGAGGAAAGAAAACTTTCCAGTGTCCGTCCTCTGTCTTCTTTCCATCAATTTATATGAGTGATCGTTCCTTGAAGAGTAATTTGGCGGCTGCAACCTATTTTTTATTTCTCTCCAGGCAGGCTCACCTCTGTACGTTTTGAACATTGCGCATAATCGAATTCGCGTTCTCCTGTCCGTGAGTGTGTCCCATTTTAATGATGAATTATTACAACACTTGAGAGCCCGTTTTTTTATATTTTCCAGTGTCTTAATATGATCTTATCTGTAAGGATCCCAACATGCAGCACCATATTCCATTACGTAGTAGTAAAAGCCGTTAATTCAGTTTCTTAGTTACGCAGATAAAAGCGTAAATGTACACAAGGCCACCTACAGATATCAGGAAAGCATTACCTTGTTGTACAAGAACGCTTGTTCGTAATGAGTGAATTTCGTGGCTCTACAGAGAATGAATGAGCTGGAACGTTTTATATCAATTAGTGCGTCGTACAGACTTGAGTTTCATGTTTTGAACTTTAAAATAGCCTTAGAAGGACGACGATTCCCAAAAAGAAACAAGAACGTTACAGATACTGTATGCAAATGGCTCCGCTAATAGTCGTACAATGATTTCTGTGTCGACACCTGATCATTTGTAAAGCACTTCGACGATTTCGTCCAACATAGAATATTTTCCATGTACTTCTACAAGTAACATAATATAAAAACGTTTAGGCTGTATCGTTGGCACTGCCCCGGACTTTTGTGGCGTGATGACGTCAAACAGCAACTTACTTACTTACTTACTTACTTACTTACTTACTTACTTACTGGCTTTTAAGGAACCCGTAGGTTCATTGCCGCCCTCACATAAGCCCGCCATTGGTCCCTATCCCGAGCAAGACCAATCCAGTCTCTACCATCATATCCTACCTCCCTCAAATCCATTTTTATATTATCTTCCCATCTACGTCTCGGCCTCCCCAAAGGTCTTTTTCCCAACAAACAGCAACTACCTTCTCAAAATATAAGTTTATTATATTATTTTTAGTGTTCAAGACAGATCATAAGTTAAATTAGGAAGAGTACGTGGCGATGTTGTGCAATTAAAGAATTTCAGTTTAGTTCAATATTTCTAGTCTTTTAGTGTGCCGAGTGGTATAGAAATTTCCATGGTTATACAATCAATCTTTCTGAATTCAGTGGTATAAAGGACAACTAATTAGTTTCTTATCCAAGTGCAAAAGAAATGCCTAAAGCATAACCTGTTTTCCCACTTCTGTTAAATGTAGGCTACCACAATCTTCAAGTGCAAATTACTTACTACAATCTTCACTCATATGTTATGTATTTTTTTAAAGTTATCAAGTAAAGTACGGGTATGTTGTAAATTCTAAAGCAAAATTTAGTTAAATATTTCACCCTTAGTGAAACGGAAAAAAATATTTAACTTTGATTAACAATTTTTGCCATTTTTTCAATGCATATATATATATATATATTTTTTTTCTTTTCCTTGTGTTATGCGTGTGATATTCATAAACTCCTAGGTCTACTTTGTATAACACAGGCTGCAGAAAACACTAAAAATTTCTTGCAAATTGATTCAGTAGTTTCAGAGAAAAATGCACTTAAGTTGGAAAAAGATCAACTTACGGAAAACTGCTTTAAAAAAAGAGAAGAATTTAGGAATTACAAGCGGTGCCAAATTTAAAGAGAACATTTAGAGGGCTTATCTGCATAGACACCCCCACAAAAATATGCATATTGTTTTAAAGAGCAAGTTTTGTACTTTTTAAAACACGAAATTAAAAAAATCGGATTTTTACCCTTAATCACTACCCGGTCCCTAAAACATTTTGGAATCGCCGTGAGATCTTCTCTGTTGACTACGCCATCTGGATATGTAATCGTTGGACATATGAGTAGTAGAAGGGTCACAGCGCTCGTACCAGTCTGAGTGGGCACCGGTCCCATACACTGGCCGAAAATTCATGACAAGACTACTTTCCCTTGACGAATCGAACCAACACGCATTCCGTAACACGAGTCTCAGGCATGATCCCTTACATGAGGACGCCACGGCAAGGAACTGAAACGTAATTGTAAAAGTGAAGATATCCTGTATATACACCATGAAGACATTTTGGAGGCATGGAGGTACAGTAGAGTCCTCTGCTTTCTTGAATGAGGTACGCCACCACGCTCCGACCGTCTTTTACCCCGTGAAATATCCGGTACTCAGGATATTGAGTGAACCTCAGGGCTTTTTTGTGGGGTTCTGGCAACGTGAAAATCTCTCCAACACCCGAGATCGAACCCTGGATCTTCCTGTTCGTAGCCACTTGCTCTACCAAGTGAGGTAACTGTAACTGCATACAGTTGAAGTATCTACAACATTTTATAGCTCATTCCAGGTTTTTTGCGCTTATTTTCAGAAAACTGGGAAGAACTGAACTACAATACTCCTGTTACTTCGGAACATTATGGTGGCCACGGGCGTGAAGTGTATGAGTTAACAAATGGGACTCGTTTTGCAAAGCTGAGTTCGGGAATGAAATGGATTCCCACTGACTGATTACCTTTCTGCATATTTTTCAATGTTCTCTCCGACAGTAGAGCGATTAATCCTTTGCTAATCTTCGTACTTAAATCTATTGGTCACCCTTAAGGGGAAGGGCACAAGTTGGGGGACTGTCGTCACACGTAGGCCGCTTGGGTGGACCCATTGTACTACCCAGAATTAAATAGCGTGCGTGCTCTAAGGCCCCCTCCGGGCCGCCCCCGAACTCTTCTACAGCCTACAGAATCCCTACGTAGTTATCATTGCAGTCTCTCAACTCCGATTCCACAAGGTACCATGAGCACCAGTGGAAAGTCCACGGTATATAGCACTACCAGCAGCAACTAATGACCACATACCACGGGGGTCCAAATTCAGTGGCGGCCCACAGTCGACTCTACATCGGAGCAAGCCCGAAATAATAATAATAATAATAATAATATTAATAATGATAATAATAATAATAATAATAATGAAAATAATAATAATAATAATAATAATAATGATAATGATAATGATAATAATATTAATAATGATAATAATAATAATAATGAAAATAATAATAATAATAATAATAATAATAATAATGATAATGATAATAATATTAATAATGATAATAATAATAATAATAATAATAATAATGAAAATAATAATAATAGTAATAATTTATTCATTCATTCATTCATTTGTTCATTCCTTGATTTATTGATTTATTTATTTGTTTGTTTATTC
Source organism: Periplaneta americana (assembly GCA_025594305.2). Lineage (NCBI taxonomy): Eukaryota > Metazoa > Arthropoda > Insecta > Blattodea > Blattidae > Periplaneta > Periplaneta americana. The sequence goes on along the minus strand of JAJSOF020000041.1, from coordinate 6,607,892 downwards.
ATTTATTATTTATTCACTTGTTCATTTATTTCTTTAATTTTTTGTTTGTTTGTTTGTTTGTTTATTTATACTGGCAAGTAATAATCTAAAGATCACAAAGTAACAAGCAGTGAAAATTTAACAAAAAGTTAAAGAACAGAATACTAACATATTACAAAAAAAATAATAGCATAACAAAATCGACATTAAACAACATGAAAATAATACCATAATAGAAAAAAGAAAGTAAAATGCTGATCTAAAGATTGGAATATAATAAAAGCAACTCAGTACAAAGAGTTAATAGGGAAAACGTAAGGAAGAATACAGCAAATGGAATGTAATAAAATAATAATAAAAAAGAAGAAAAAATACGAAAATTAAATAAAATCCACAATAAAAAGAGTGAGAACAAGAAAAGGGAAAGGAAGAAAAAGAAATATATACTGTAAATATTTTTATGAAACTATTGCAGAGGAAATGGCTTATAACGGAAAGGAATCTGAATTGAAAACGTGCAATTTCAGTTTATTTTTTAAATTAGATAATGTCCAATAGTCTCTGATACGTTGTGGTAGAGAGTTCCAGAGATTAGCTATGGGATACGGAAAGAAACAAAGAAGAAGAAGAAAAATAGAAGAAGAAGAAGAAGATGATGATGATGATGATGACGATAGAAAGAGGGGAAATGTAATTATGATGGCGAAATGAATCCGAGGTCCAAAGCCCAAAGTTACCCAACAATTTTGCTTCAGTTGGTTGAGGGAAAACCTTGAAAATAAACCTCAACCAGGTAACGTGTCCCAACCAGAATTTGAACCCATGCCCGCTCGTTCCACGGTCTGATATGCCAACCGTTGCTCCGCAGCTGTGGAACGAACTCACTTCGCTATCACCATCAATAACCATTCGTTCAATAACCGATTAAGAAACATAGTCAGTATACCTTATTTTATTTCAAGGAGTGCAGGTCGGTGGCTCCTTTGAACATCCACTTACAGATTTATGACTTCCTGCACAAACAACTCTGACAATTCCATCCTGTCCCCTCGTCCCAACATTGCACAGTTACCACAATCCTGGTGACCCTCGAAATGAGACTGACGGGATTCTTGGAATTCGGAAAAGATGCGACAACTCTGCCTCCACGTGGATTTGACGGGAGCCTGTCAATTCTTCTGAACGAGGGTTGTGATTGGTTACTGACAGAAGAAGACAAGATTTCCGTCACCGTAAGGAAGACATTTATTTATGACAACCAATTAGTAGGGGGCAGTAGAAGGTCTGTCGGCAAAGTCCTTTCTGTGAAACTGCACTCCATGAAATAAAATAAGGTATACCCTATTGTGTAACGCCCCATTAACTCACCGTAGTTCTCTTTGTTGTCAACAGGCAAGATGACGACTTGACATGTGATGGACGTTGTTTCGCTTCATTAGACGTCTCGTCTCGTCTCATTGGCTATGCAAACAGACTCGTTCAATGTGTTTGAACTGCAATTGACTTGCTTACTTTGGCTTGACGTATGTAACTAGGCGCAACTTTATCTGTCGGGATGAACAAAATTTTTGAACTTCGTCTTAAGTGACTTACACTTAAGTTATAGCGAAGTATATACGAGAGTTGAATAAAAGGTAATGGCAACAATGCTATAATTTTGAAATTACTTTGTTATCAGAGGAAACACCACTTATATTCCTTCAGTGTAATCGCCCTCAATGTTTACCATCTTCCGCCACACTTCTGGAAACTGTCGTACACCATCAGCGCGTCCATCTCTGTTAATGTCCCGAAGTGACTGGCCTATGGCATGAATAATGTGTTGTAAGGCTTCCCTTTGAGTGGCTCTTTCGTTTTGGGGAAGATATAAAGGGTTCAGAACCATAGTGGGCTAAGCGCCATTTACTAAAAACGGAAAAAGCAAGGGTTAAAGTTAAGTGAATACCATAGTTTAATGAAGATTGACATATCATTTAGTTTGAATGTGTATACTTTATATTACTTGCTATATGTTTCCATTGAATTATGGTGATAACTTCATTTTAACCCTTGTTTTCTACGGTTTTAGTAAATGGCGCTTGGTCCACTATGGTTCTGAACCCTTCGTATTATCTCACGGACTCGTATCAGGCGAGTATGGCGGATGTTCCAGTACTTCCCATCGTCACGGCGTTAGCAGTGTGGTTCCTCCCTTAGATCGGATTATGTTAACCCCGTGTGATAGGATGACGTATTATGAGTGTGGAAGTAGACAGGATGGATGAAGATGAAGGTGATAATGACGACGAACTGAACCCAGGGTCCAGCGCCAAAAGCTACCCAGCATTTGCTCTTAATGGGTTAAGAGGTTAGGTACAGCTTACAGCAGTAAAATTTTGGAAATATTCAACATTTGTTTCTTCCATTACTATATCTTGTACAATAATGAAAATTATTATGTATAATACACTGTACTTCTGCTGTATAAAAAAAATATTTTTACGATTTTTTTTAAATTATTTACATTTTTTTTTTTCAAAATTCAGTTTACTGTACAGTGATGAAGCGTTTTCCACATAACTAAAAAACTATCCAACATTCTGTGATGAAAGTTTTTGTGTGTATTTATGCATGTCATATCTACAATATGCTGCAAGGTCACTTCTCTACCTTTCATAGATTGTCTGATAAAAAATAAATTCATTTTTAAAAAAATGGTGAAATATCAGTATTTTCTTCTAACACAAAACAAAACAAATATTATTTATTAAGAAATGTAGTTGAAAGAGCATGATATTGTAAACATGAATTTCAGCAATAAAATAAAAGAGAGAGGACATGAAAAAGTTAACAAGTTTATGAGTTATGAGGGAAACGCTTCATCACTGCACAGTGAACTGCCACCATATTTAATTTTGAAAAAAAAATGTGATTGTATTTTTTTAATCATAAAAATATGCCAATTGAGAAAAGCGAAATATAGGTTTAACATTTTAATCACATGTACTGCGCTTTTCTCTTGTTATTATAACATAAATACAACTTCATTATGTCCTGAAATCATAATTCAATTTAAACATTTTATAATATAATTGCAAAATAATAGCCTGATTAATACATTAATTAAATGAACAATTGTTATAAAGGAGTTTCATTTTCTTTAGATAAATGGACATGCAATTAGAAGCTGGAGACGTACACATGGAATAGAATCTCGCACTTTATTTAGTACAATGGATTCATGTTCATCGTTTTACGGGGAAACAGTTGGCGACACTGACTAAACAAAAGAACGACCATGCGATAAATTGATAGTGATAAATCGAGCTGCAAAAATTACCACGATGTGTGACTGTGATTGATTGGAATTCAAAATTTTATTACACTTCATCGGTCGTAAATGGAATGACGTCATATACACGAAATAGTCACAATAAATCATTGCACATAAATTGAAATAACAAACTAAAAGAAAGTAGTGTCTCAGGTGCATTGCTAATAAAAGGTGTAATAACTTCTGTTGTTAGTCATTTATCACTGTAATATAATAAATTATAAATATTAATAGCAATTGTAATAATATTTAGTAATAACCATCATAACAACATTAATAACAATCATATAATAACAAATGTACAATTAAATACAAAACTTTCATGTTTTTAGTAAAAAGCCTTTATGTAGGACAGTATTTTACTACGTGTTATGAAACTCATACTGTTGTCTTTATGCCCCATTCTTCATTACATATCCTTGTTTATTTTCTTTTTATCGTACTGCAAAGACGCATAAGGTTATAAATTCAGACACTATCTACTTGTGATACCTGGCTTTATGTCAGCCATATTTAGGGCGGAATTCATAGTCAGCTCTTATCGTAAGGAAACCTTTAAGCAGTTGCTTATGATCATTTCCAGTTCATAAATCTCACTGAAGTGAACACTTATTCAAATAAGGTAGCTTGTCAGCTTACCCAAGTGTTTCCTCATATGCATTATAATCAGCTGATTCAGTATACAATGGATGATGATTATGATTTTGATGAATTTATTGAGTTCTATAATTAAAATTAAAATGTGTTTCGGCAAAACAAAAGATATATCAGAGATATGGAAAACCCTTTAGAGATGTACAATGACCAACAATAAGAGGAGATACAGTTTCGACAAGAACACTGTTGTGGATATTCTGATGCCTCTCATTTAAATCAGAATACAACAATGAGGCTTACCGATTTCACCACTGCTGAAATTACAGCTTGCTTTGAGATTTTAGCATCATTTCAGATAGGTTTGTGTAACAATACAGCAATAACTGATAATAATGTAATAATAACCTATTTTTGGCAACACATAAAGCTATTCTGGTTTTGTTATTATTTTGCAGTTGGTTTGTGAAGATGTATATTTATTTATATTACATAACTAGTTCTCTCAGCTCACTTCTTTCTTCTTCTGTAAAATGCTTTCTCGACATTCTGTAAAATTTTTAGCTCTATAGTATTTACTTCTGTATATGTCTATGATAATAATGCCGATTTAACAATTTGAAGGCGCTGGAAAACAATTGAATGTGCGAAAGAGCTCACATCTAGCCATGTTGCCATATTTCTCTCGATGTCAAGGGATGCTCAGTGCATATGGAAGAGTAGCGTCACAGTCTAGTACCTACCTGCACAAACAGCGCTCAACGAGCGCGCGCTCTCCTTCGGAGCGGGAGAGCCGTATTTACCGCTCGCCGAAACGGAGAGGAAGATACGTCAGAATGACATAGCCTTGCTATAGGTAGAGGAGAGGGAAACGACCACTCAGTTATCTAGTGGAGTGCAGTGTGTAGGCCTATTCTCAGTAACTGTTTCACGTTGCTTACCTACTGCTACAGTACGGTATGGACGAATCTAAAAGACGGAACATAACATTTAACATTTAACGATTTACAGCTCGAACTTATTGACCTTCAATGTGACCTCAGGGCTAAAGATCATTTGAATAATACTACTAGCCTGGTTGAGTTTTACAAGACTAAACATTAGCAATAATATCCACGACTACACAGGCTGGCTGTAAATATGATTGCTATATTTGACTCAACATTTATATTTGTGAGCAACTGTTTTCTATAATCAACTTTAATAAGGCAGGCATCGAACATCTGTAACTGATGTTTCATTACGATCAGTAGGCTACTGTTCCTTTCAGCTGCCAACAGCATAAAACCTCGTTTTGATGTACTGATAAATAAAAATATAACAAAATGATATTGTACATTTAAGTAGCTATAGAATTTCTTATATATTATGTAATGTACTGAAGTACATATGATATTTCCATGCAGATATTCTGCGTCATCATACGATGAAAGAGTAATGGAACAGAGAAAAATTCTCTCCGGCGCCGGGATTTGAACCCGGATTTTCAGCTCTACGTACTGATGCTTTATCCACTAAGCCACACCGGATACCACCCCGGCGTCGGACAGAATCGTCTCAGTTTTAAGTTCCAACTCTTGGGTTCCCTCTAGTGGCCGCCCTCTGCACTACGTCATAGATCCGGTGTGGCTTAGTGGATAAAGCATCAGCACGTAGAGCTAAAAACCCGGGTTCAAATCCCGGCGCCGGAGAGAATTTTTCTCCGTTCCATTGCTCTTTCATCGTATGATGACGCAGAATATCTGCATGGAAATATCATATGTACTTCGGTACATCACATAATATATATGATATGCGTAAATCACTTGTGATTTAAGACGGCGCTTATTCCGTCGGATCCCGGCCAACTAGTCACTCATAACGAGTGCACCTCAGCACATGTGTGGACTTCAGTCCTTCGTTCATAGACATCTATGACGTAGTGCAGAGGGCGGCCACTAGAGGGAACCCAAGAGTTGGAACTTAAAACTGAGACGATTCTGTCCAACGCCTGGGTGGTATCCGGTGTGGCTTAGTGGATAAAGCATCAGCACGTAGAGCTGAAAACCCGGGTTCAAATCCCAGCGCCGGAGAGAATTTTTCTCCGTTCCATTACTCTTTCATCGTATAGAATTTCTATTATTTTTGTAAAAATAAATATTTCTTTATTAATTAATAATAGTCCAAGATAGTTTTGCAAACACTGAACGGGAATTCATTTCATAAACACTCGTAATAGTACTTCCTTTTGTGTATATTTTGTACGAGATCACCCCTTCTTCCAGTCCACCCTTATACAGAGCGCAGCTAATATCTGCATTCCGTTCATGAGCTGTGAGCCGGCTCGGAGAGCGCAAACCTTGTGCAGGTCTGGTCTAGTATATACAGTCTCGAAGCTTGAGTTTATGAGGGTACTAGGAACAATAGACTGTGCAGGTACTATTTCCCATTGTCTGTGATGAGGCGATAGTAGCGATCCTAGTGGTTAGCAACTATCTATGGATGCATATTTACTATGTATTGAGTTTCGTGACTGTATATACTAGACTGTGGTAGCGTCTCTGCAATACGATCTAAAATAAGTGCTAAGGAAACGCTCATTACTTAAGTGTTTCCTCATTTTATAAATGACGACTATGAATTCAACCCTTAAACATTCATTCATATATCTAGGAGATGAAATAGTAATATGCGTTACAAGAGCGGTATGTTGATGTTTTCATGTTCTCGGAAATTAAAAAAGCTCAACTACGTTTCGCTTTTTCAATCTTTTCCTCGAGCATGAAAAAAAACATACCGCTCGTGTATCGTACATTATTTTGTGCGAAGATCGTTTATTACATACCTGAAAGACGAATTTCTAATTAGTTGCAATGAAATCTCCATGTTGGTTTCTGTTTAATGACGCCAACTTCGGAACACCAAAATATCTTTCTTCAACATTGTTGCTGTAAAATGTTTTCTGTGTTTACTATACTCCAGGAGGCCGTGATATACGTCTGTCTTTTTTTCCCCCAGTCTATAAATGCGAACTTAAAACAAACGGTAAGGTTATGTAATGATTTATTTTTCATTTTAATATTTTAACAACATTATTTATATAACATATTGCAGTAATAACATCGGCATCTGGAATCTTGTTGATCTTTTCACGGCTTCCTTAATGTTACTTGTATCAGGAATGCAATAAGTTTCGTGGAGTAGTAGACTTTACTTAATTTTTGCAAATATTTAAAAACAATAATTAACATTGCAATTTAGGTGAAATTTCAGTGGAAAGTTTCCAATTTATAATTATTACTATGTTAAACGTCTCTAAAAATAATATGTTAAAAGCCTAAAGCAGTAAAATGAATATGGCGCTTAAGCGGTAAGAAGAGGGAAATTGTTATGTGTGTTACGTTGGAAATACTGAATGTGGGATTTCACACTTACCGCGTATTGGTTTTGTGCGGAAAGCAAACAAATACGCACGATCTCGCACAATAGTAATATACGTTACAAGAGCGGTATGTTGACGTTTTCATGGTCGAGGAAAAGATTGAAAAAGCGAAACGTAGTTGAGCTTTTTTAATTTCCGAGAACATGAAAACAAACATACCGTTCGTGTATCGTACATTATTTTGTGCGAAGATCGTTTATTACATACCTGAAAGACGAATTTCTAATTAGTTGCAATGAAATCTCCATGTTGGTTTCTGTTTAATGACGCCAACTTCGGAACACCAAAATATCTTTCTTCAACATTGTTGCTGTAAAATGTTTTCTGTGTTTACTATAGTCCAGCAGGCCGTGATATACGTCTGTCTTTTTTCCCCCAGTCTATAAATGCGAACTTAAAACAAAAGGTAAGGTTATGTAATGATTTATTTTTCACTTTAATATTTTAACAACATTATTTATATAACATATTGCAGTAATAACATCGGCATCTGGAATCTTGTTGATCTTTTCACGGCTTCCTTAATGTTACTTGTATCAGGAATGCAATAAGTTTCGTGGAGTAGTAGACTTTACTTAATTTTTGCAAATATTTAAAAACAATAATTAACATTGCAATTTAGGTGAAATTTCAGTGGAAAGTTTCCAATTTATAATTATTACTATGTTAAACGTCTCTAAAAATAATATGTTAAAAGCCTAAAGCAGTAAAATGAATATGGCGCTTAAGCGGTAAGAAGAGGGAAATTGTTATGTGTGTTACGTTGGAAATACTGAATGTGGGATTTCACACTTACCGCGTATTGGTTTTGTGCGGAAAGCAAACAAATACGCACGATCTCGCACAATAGTAATATACGTTACAAGAGCGGTATGTTGACGTTTTCATGGTCGAGGAAAAGATTGAAAAAGCGAAACGTAGTTGAGCTTTTTTAATTTCCGAGAACATGAAAACAAACATACCGTTCGTGTATCGTACATTATTTTGTGCGAAGATCGTTTATTACATACCTGAAAGACGAATTTCTAATTAGTTGCAATGAAATCTCCATCTTGGTTTCTGTTTAATGACGCCAACTTCGGAACACCAAAATATCTTTCTTCAACATTGTTGCTGTAAAATGTTTTCTGTGTTTACTATACTCCAGCAGGCTGTGATATACGTCTGTCTTTTTTTCCCCCAGTCTATAAATGCGAACTTAAAACAAACGGTAAGGTTATGTAATGATTTATTTTTCATTTTAATATTTTAACAACATTATTTATATAACATATTGCAGTAATAACATCGGCATCTGGAATCTTGTTGATCTTTTCACGGCTTCCTTAATGTTACTTGTATCAGGAATGCAATAAGTTTCGTGGAGTAGTAGACTTTACTTAATTTTTGCAAATATTTAAAAACAATAATTAACATTGCAATTTAGGTGAAATTTCAGTGGAAAGTTTCCAATTTATAATTATTACTATGTTAAACGTCTCTAAAAATAATATGTTAAAAGCCTAAAGCAGTAAAATGAATGTCGCGCTTAAGCGGTAAGAAGAGGGAAATTGTTATGTGTGTTACGTTGGGAATACTGAATGTGGTATTTCACACTTACCGCGTATTGGTTCTGTGCGGAAAACAAGCAAATACGCACGATCTTGCACAAAACTCATTACGTGTTATGGACTGCAATTTTATCACATTATCTCTCTGATGCAATATAATATTCCTGCCAAGTAACAAAACACTATCACAGAACTTACGAATGAATTTTTTTCCAAGACCTAAAGTCATAAACGTCAAGAGGCTGAACAATCGGAGTTGTGTGCTTTGGAATGTTAACACTTCCACCCTTGAGATTGAGATTTTCTTTAATTGATTAACATTATTTCATTCAAGTTAGTAATTCCTCGTGTATATGGTGAAAGATTCCATCACGCGAACTTGTATAGTATTCAATTTCTCTCAAATTAAACCTATAACTGTATATCTACAGTACACTGTTATATTCGATGTCAGACTCTGTAGTTGCCCGCCATTGCCTCGTGATACAGCTACTATACAAGATCTTTTTTCCGAGCGACAGCATCAGGGCTTTCGAACTACCTAACTATTACTACTAGGCCTATTCCAAATACTATTTAACTGTCTTAAAGGTCGATTTCGAAAGAAAAAAATTACAGAAAATTTGTTATAAATGCGACCTTTCAATGTGCAAAATTTGAAGTTCCTCTCTAACCTTCCAGTGTTTGAACGTAAACGTAACAGCTGCCATTAATGAAGAGAGAAAAGTTAGTTTGCTGTTATGCTATGCGTACACAGTCTGATCCGTTTGGATACAGATAATATTTATTTATTATTATATAGTACATTACGCAATGAGCCTATAATGGTAGTAATTAAGACGCGAGCATGTTTATGAAACGAGCGCAAGCGAGTTTCATAATTTTCATACGAGCGTCTTAATTACCATTATAGTCAAGTTTCATACGACTTTTTATGCTCGACCATATTTCTAACTTGAAATTATTCATAATTATTCATGTTATTCTTATCTGACTGGGGAGGGGAACTGACCTTGTGCAATATCTCGTAAATTGTGCGCAGACGCGAAAGTATTGATATTTTCCTAGAAACAAATGTCATTGACCTTGATATAATCTAGAAAGTAAAATAAAGATTAATCTTGATATAAGCTTGAAATTGATTTAGACATTGAAAAACGAGATGAAAAATTGAATTTATTTGAATATTATTTTCTTTTCCTTTTTTTCATTTTTATTTTACAGTGAAATTTGTTTTTAAAACACCTGTGATAAATCTTTTCTGAAGTTCGTTCTTGGACACCTAGTGAAAGTTGGATATTGTTTTGTTATCGCATTGTCGTGGACGTGGTGAGAGTAAAAGGAAAGTGTGCAGCTGTATAGTTATATTGTAATGCCGATATCACGTTATTATACTATGAAAGTGCTTAAATTTAACTGATTGTATAAACAAGAATGCATTGTTGGAAATCAAATTGGATGTGTGTTTATTTTATTGCTATGAATAATAACCACAACTCTCAGTTACATTTCCAATATAATATATATCGTCCACCATACTAATTAATCACTTTCCAGTATGTGCACTATATAATTCGATATGAAAGGTTTATTCCGCAAAGAGTTGGAGTTTATTTTTCAATTTACTTTATACTTCCTGTCGAAGTAAGAAATGCTCGTAATAATTATACCATAACAAAACCAATGCTTAAAAATAAACCACAGCCTGCCTTTCACAAATCAATTTTGTTTCAACAATGAATAAGTTTGAATTTGTTTCTTTGCATCGAGTCTGATGTGCTTCGTCAGATAGACTTTGATGACATCATCAAGGCTTTCTCTGAAGAAAGTGCGAAGGAAATCTTTATAATACACAACTAAGATGCATGTATTTTGAGTCCAGCAATTTATTGTTTTCTGGATTGTAATATTTCAAGGCACTGGTCACCTGGCTTAGTTTCCTTCTTGTCTTCTTAGTATCACTTGTGAGGTTCAGACCTCTCTTCGGGCAATAACAACAACAACAACAACAACAACAACATTTAAATAGTACATTATGCAACGAGCCTATAATGAAGGTAATTAGGAAGTGAGTATGGATATTTATGAAACGAGCGCAAGCGAGTTTCATAATTTTCATACGAGCTTCTTAATTACTATTATAGGCGAGTTTCATACGACTTTTTATGCTCGACCATATTTCTAACTTGATATTATTAATTTTAATTGTATCTGACCTTCAGCAATGTTCCGTATGTTGTGAGATGTGCGCAGACGCGAAAGTATTGATTTTTTCCGAGGAACAGATGTCCACATTGACCTTGCTAGGCCATAAGAACCTACAGAGATAACACTGAAATTAAATTAGACATTGAAAAACGAGATGACAAATTGAATTTATTTCAATATTATTTACAATTAACGCTAATTATTATAGTAACAGAACATAACCTTCTGCGACAGTATTGGATTTCCAGCCTCCGTGACGTTTCGCTAGTTGTCTTTCGATTGCATATCCGAGAATAATCGATACTTGCGCTTTCATATTGCTACAAAGGTGTTTTCTGATTGGTGGAACATCTGAACTTTAATGAATAGGTGTACTTTAATGAGGTCCATTAAAGGGCTGCTACCAGGTGTATAATTACTACATTTCGGCATGGTCGAGCATAAAAGCTATTATGATAGTAGGAAGAATTTCTTGCTGGTTATATTATGACTAAAAGATGGGAGTTTCCATATATGACAATCTCAACAATGCATAATCTCAAAGGACAAATGAAAATCGTAGATGATTAAAATGACTACTACAAATCAACAGCGGGCACAATGTGTTCTTTGGTATGCTAAATTTGAGAGTGTTAAAAGAGTTCAAAAGAAATTTCGACGTGAGTATGGTGTGCGTAATGTACCTAAATACGGTTCCATAATGTTGTGGTATCGAACATTTGTAGAAACAGGTTCTGTGTTAAAAAAAAAACATGCAGGAGGTCGCAGACGAAACCCAGTACGAGAAGCAGCTATCTCTTGGCTTGGTCCCCAAACTCCTCAGATGTAACGGGGACAGTATGTTTGCGGCAGGACGGCTAATCAGGAGGATTAAATCATAGCCAGTTTGCGTTGGTTTTGGAGAACCCGATTGCGGTATATCGAAAAACATCTTTTAAGCCTGATAAACTGAAAGGATGTCCAAAAAGTAACAGCACCACCGATATCGTAATGTTCGCTTGACTCAAAAACTAACATTTAAACTATCGATAAATAAAAAGAATGTTGATATTTTTAAACTAAGCTTATAAATTAAAGTTGGCATCACTGATATCGAAATTTTAGAAAAAAAAATAACACTTAAACTATCAATAACAAAAAGGAATGTTAATATTTTTAAACTAAGCTTATAATTAAAGTTGGCACCACTGATAGCGTAATGCTCATTTGTCTGTTTCAGTACCTATATCTACTCAGGAACATTTTCTACAGCAACATGGACATAAAAGTTGACAGTTATTAAAACCAAAAGAAAAAATAAGTGTTTAATTATCGAAAATTATAAATTTGGCAAAGTTGTAAATTTTTATGAACATCAAACGAGGTGGCATTATTGTCACTAAAGTATGGCCATATTTTTAACCAAGCTGTGGACAGTCCTAAGCCTGTGACAATTGGGAAGGAAAATGTGGCTATGTTTTACAACAAGAATTTACACACTCCTAAGTAAGTCACTACGTGTTCCGCAAATATGCCCTTGAAACTAGCAAAACCATGCTGCAAACGGGTTGCCTTTTTCTGACGCAAAAACATAAGGTTTCTAGAAAATTACCGCAAAGGTACTTCCCCGGATTTAACCCCTCCTTTCTTCTTCGTGTGGGGTTTTGTTAAAGACATTGTCTATTCACAGAAACCCAGGAACATTAATGATCTGAGAGTAAAAATTACTCAAGCTTTTCAACAAATCACCCCTCTTATGTTACAACGGACATGGGCTGAATTGCATCACCGTTATGAGTTGTGCAAGGTGCGCAATGGGGGTCATGTTGAGCTCTGAGGAATCTCCCATCTTTCAGGGTTGTATACACAAAGTTTCAACAAATAAAGTTCAGTAGTAAATGAAGAGTCCACTGTAAGAATGATGGATATCACTTTCTTGTCGAAAATGAACCAAGACTGTCAATGCATAGCTTAATACATATAGAATGTACATACAGAGATATATGGCATTAACACTGATAGTCATTGTCCAGTAATGATCGGAAAATCACAGTTAAGCTTTGAACACTAAGCATTTCAAACTTTCAATTGCTTCTGCTGCAAAATGTATTCCAACTGACATCCATCATTCTTGCTGTGGACTCTTCAAATGTTTTATGGTGTTTTTATTTTATCCGTACCCAAACGGATCACGCTGTAATATTTGACTGTTGAGACGAGCTTTTTAACTTTATTAACTACTAAGGTTATTTAACGTGGCTATTACACTCTTACTACGTCATACTACTTTTGACCAATAAAACGGTACGAAAGGACGTATTTCAACCAATCATGGCTGCTTATCGCACAATTTTATCGCGTCCCTAGCATTTGTTTAATTTTATCGCGTCCCTAGCATTTGTTAAAATTTTATCGCGTCCCAGCATTTTGTTTCTTTGTTTCCAACATTTGAAACTGCGCTGGTCTGAACGTCAAAAAAAAAATATATATATATATGTATATATATAAATAATAATTACAAATCACTCCAGTTGATGCACAGCAGTTTCAAATATGACTCGCATTGGCATTCAAGAACAGAATTAATAAAATCATTGATCATACCTATGCATCTTCTGAAATCCGATTTACAAATAAATGAAGAGCACCATTCGGAAATTCTGAATAAGTTGAATACACCATGTAGGCCTAAATCAACGAGTTCCACTTCTATTACGCACACGTCCAATATAACATCAATTGAACCACCAACCACATTCAAATTTGAAAATTGTACATTCAATAATTATTCCTTTTAAAATTATTCATTCGGAAATTCTGAATAAGTTGAATACACCATGTAGTTAAATCAACGAGTTCCACTTTATTACGCACACGTCAATATAACATCAATTGAACCACCAACCACATTCAAATTTGAAAATTGTACATACAATAATTATTCCTTTTAAAATTATTCATGTTTATTTTTTATGTCATCGTCGTTAATTAAAACTTTTCTAACACTTGTGTATATTAGTTAGGTTATGTTATAGCTTCTGCTATATGATATTATGGATAGTCACGTATCAGAGATTGTTTAATATTAAGATTTATTGAAAATCATCTGTCAAGTGACGTTGATTACTGGAATTCGGATAATTGAAGTGGAATGTTGCATTTTAATAAAAATGAAACTGAATCAACAAAGCCTTTTTGACTAGTAACAATGCCATCGTGTATAATAGATCGAGAACTTCTCGACGAGAAGGCATTACTCACTACTGCCATCTAGCATGCATCTAGTGTAATATTTGTAATGTTGAGATGGTACAATAATACATTTGAAGACAGTTGTATTTTCGTAAGTCAATTAATATTTTATTGTATTGGAGTACTTCGTTACTTCTAATCTTTATATACTTTCTTCTAATCGTGTAATAGTCAATTAAATCCCACTCGAGTTTTGATTTTCTCTAGATAAATCAAAACGTCTAGTGAGATTACTGTTGATAAAATGAAGGTGATAATGCCAGGGAAATGAGTCCAGGGTCCACTACCGAAAGTTACCCACCATTTGCTATTAATGGGTTGAGAGAAAACCTCAACCAGGTAACTTGTCCCAACCGAAATTGAACCCGCCCGCTCACTTCATGGTCAGACGTGGTAACCGTTACTCCTTCACAGCGATGGACATGAGACGAGTTCGTAAACATGCTGTCTGTATATGACTGATTTTCTTGCTGCCCAACCGCTTCAGGAAGTAAACACGTTAACTCTATCACAGATCCTTTGTTGTGGTCTGTGTTTGTTGGCGACATCATCAATTTCACGTAGAAAGATGTGTGCATGACTTATTGCAAAAGCTGTACGCACAGGACTGTCAGCTGTGCAGTAGGGGAACTATTGCAACACTGCTCCAATGTAATTATCTTCATTAGGCCTAAGCACAGTTTGTACAACTGGTTTACTTTTATGGCCATTTTTATTTGTTTTGAAGCCTAGTTCAGAAACTCGCAGAGCAAGGTCGGTCATTGGGGAAAGCTGGTAGAATAATGATGATGATGATGATGATGATGATCAGGGCCGGATTTAGGTATAGTACCGCTCCTAGGCAGTGCTAAAATTTACCGCCCCTAAACTCTCACAAACAGTTTGAACAGCTATTGTGCAGGTCATGTTTAGTTTAAATTAGTTTATGCTCGACCATGCCGAAACGTAGTAATTATACACCTGGTAGCAGACCTTTAATGCATGTCATTAAAGTACACCTACTCATTAAAGGTCAGGTCTTTCAGCCAATGACGACTCAGGTTACAACTGTTCAGCCAATGACAGGTCAGCTTTCTACCGTTAAAACCGCAAGTATCGATTATTCTCGGATATGCAATCGAAAGAGAATTAGCGAAAAGTCACGGAGGCTGGAAATCCAATACTGTCGCAGAAGGTTATGTTCTGTTACTATAATAATTAGCGTTAATTGTAAATAATATTGAAATAAATTCAATTTGTCATCTCGTTTTTCAATGTCTAATTTAATTTCAGTGTTATCTCTGTAGGTTCTTATGGCCTAGCAAAGTCAATGTGGACATCTGTTCCTCGGAAAAAATCAATACTTTCGCGTCTGCGCACATCTCACAACATACGGAACATTGCTGAAGGTCAGATACAATTAAAATTAATAATATCAAGTTAGAAATATGGTCGAGCATAAAAAGTCGTATGAAACTCGCCTATAATAGTAATTAAGAAGCTCGTATGAAAATTATGAAACTCGCTTGCGCTCGTTTCATAAATATCCATACTCACTTCTTAATTATCTTCATTATAGGCTCGTTGCATAATGTACTATTTAAATGTTGTTGTTGTTGTTGTTGTTATTATTATTGCCCGAAGAGAGGTCTGAACCTCACAAGTGATACTAAGAAGACAAGAAGGAAACTAAGCCAGGTGACCAGTGCCTTGAAATATTACAATCCAGAAAACAATAAATTGCTGGACTCAAAATACATGCATCTTAGTTGTGTATTATAAAGATTTCCTTCGCACTTTCTTCACAGAGAAAGCCTTGATGATGTCATCAAAGTCTATCTGACGAAGCACATCAGACTCGATGCAAAGAAACAAATTCAAACTTATTCATTGTTGAAACAAAATTGATTTGTGAAAGGCAGGCTGTGGTTTATTTTTAAGCATTGGTTTTGTTATGGTATAATTATTACGAGCATTTCTTACTTCGACAGGAAGTATAAAGTAAATTGAAAAATAAACTCCAACTCTTTGCGGAATAAACCTTTCATATCGAATTATATAGTGCACATACTGGAAAGTGATTAATTAGTATGGTGGACGATATATATTATATTGGAAATGTAACTGAGAGTTGTGGTTATTATTCATAGCAATAAAATAAACACACATCCAATTTGATTTCCAACAATGCATTCTTGTTTATACAATCAGTTAAATTTAAGCACTTTCATAGTATAATAACGTGATATCGGCATTACAATATAACTATACAGCTGCACACTTTCCTTTTACTCTCACCACGTCCACGACAATGCGATAACAAAACAATATCCAACTTTCACTAGGTGTCCAAGAACGAACTTCAGAAAAGATTTATCACAGGTGTTTTAAAAACAAATTTCACTGTAAAATAAAAATGAAAAAAAGGAAAAGAAAAAGAGACAGAAAATGTCGCCATCCTGGAAATTACCGCCCTAGGCAACTGATGATGATGATGATGATGATGATGATGATGATATTAACGCAAAGAGTAGAACTCCGAGACAAACCTTTTAACACTCTCTTTATCAACTACAAAATTCTTCCTTGACCCAGACGAGGATCGTACCCTGGTCGCCACGGACAAGATTCCCACTGACTGCTCCTATGAGACCTACGTTCACTCGATTGTCAATTGTTGCAGAAATTCTGAAAGACTTTTATACCATTATCAAGGTCTCAAAAAACTGTAGAAGGTAAGAAGTTAGATTCATGATACATATTACGTAGGCCTATATGCAGCTTGAGAAGTTACCAGAAGGTCATATTTTTTAAATAAGACATTTATACAGGGACATCATTTTATTTTTACTAACATTTTTAATATTAACCTGGCTACACCTTTAGAAAACTGGAAACACAGTTTGCTACCCCCTTCCACGACTGTAGTTCGATGATACTGGCGTAAAACACAAACAAATCACTTTACTAGGTATAGGAGGGAAGAAAAGTAGTTCATCCATTTACGTAAACTAGGAAATATCGCAATTTTGAGTTTGATAATTTTCATTAGGTTTTTGTTTAATCAAATACAGTACTGTATTAAGAATAAGTGTTTTTACTCACGAACTGAGTTATCCATGCGAACGTATTCATTATGCAGTGTATATTATACTGTCTACAGCACATTAGCGTACAATATAGAGAAAGAAGTTAAATTGAAAAATAATCATACTATGAATATTTAAACGCTTTTTGAAAATGGTGGCCGTTCATTTCGATACAGGCTTCAGTTCTTTTGTGCATATTATCGCACTATAGACTATTGCATCTAATTCCAATTGCCAGTTTCGTCCTTTGTACTAATAACTCATGTTGAAACAATTCTGTACCTACTCTATAAAAGAGTACCTTACGTACTGTAAATTCAATCTTCACTTCTGCCCGACCCTCACAGATAAAATTACTCAGACATGCTATCTATCTACTGTCCGTCCAAGTGGTTATGCCGCAGGGTCGTAGAAAGGGGGGAAATCATGTGAGAGTTAATTACTTAACGAGACCCTTTTATTTAAGTTGTTTTAAACAGTTGTATAATATTACGTAGACGTCCAATTCCTAACAGAAATTAATGTTTTCAGAAAAGAGCTAAGATAGCCCAGCCACTAGCTGGCGAATAAAAGCTTGTGGGGGAAATAGGGATGCGACGTAGGCAAACGGACAGTATCTGTGCGAAAATATGATTCGATATTGAAAGCTTTTTCGTCACTGGAAAACGCGAACATATTTCTGGAACGTACTATACTCACTAACTCAGTGCTGTTTGCTATATGCGGCCTTGATTCTGTGTGGAGGACAGTTGGAACTTTATGAGTAGAAGGGGTGGGAGTGAAGTACATTCAAAAACTAAGGTAGAATAAAAATTGAAGTAAAAATAAAATGATGTCCCTGTACAAGTTGTAAGTGGTATAAGTGCCATTATTTTAACTGATGATTATTCATGTCATAAGGAAGAAAAAATGTCCTTACAATTTTTTTCTAATTGCAATATTTAACTAATTATTAAAAATTACAATAATAGACTTTTTGCAATGTTGCTGGATGGGGAGGAGGGGGGTTTGTAAGTAGCTACACAGTACAGCTCAAGCGGGTACAGACATACCGGTACAGATGCTCTGTTCTAATGCAGGAGCGGACCATGACAATACTGTTGTTTACATAAAACGAGCAGCAAATATAAACTTTCAATCTCATTAATAGAACATTATGCTAAATTTACATTTTATGTAACAATATTGTTCCATTTTTATTGTACGTCTAAAAAATAAATAATAACGATTTTCTGTACAAAATCACACCAACTTTTTTTCTAATGCAAAATTTTAATCTCTCCCGCTTCCGTAAAGCAATATCATTTTCAAACAAATTTCTGGTTGTGTGATTTTCGAAACGGGGTAAGAGACTGCTACAAAAGTTCGCCGATTAGGTAACCTTCTTTGAGGAAAACGTTGACGGTACATCCTTCTTGCCTCACTTGAATTACGACGACTTTCTCCATAAATTAATAACAAATGATATTCCTGAACTGTAAATTACATTGTAAGTTGTTTATCGAATACCCTGTACTGAACTGTCATCCGCCTTCGGCAGTAAAGCTATGGACAGGGAGCTTGAACTCAGCTGACTCGTAGGCCTACTTACGTCTGTGCAGAGTATTGCCTGCTGAACACGTTGCCACGTCTCTCACGTCAGAATATTAACAAATTTAAGCATGCATTTTTATTTAATTTCACGAAAACGTAATAGAACACACAAATATTTATTTAAACTAATATTAACTCTTTGCTAGATGTAACTACTGATGTAATTGTTTTCGTAATTTTATATAAGCAGTATAATGCAAATAAAATAAGAAAATAAATATTTTTTTTCTGGGAAAACTATCAAGTTTTGACCCTATGTTGTATGGACATTTTTGACCCTGTAGACGACTGTGGAAAGGACGACACATATACCCCTTACACCCTGTATACTGACAATAAATAATTAATATAGACTTTGTTGTTAGCGGGGGGATTTTCCATTAGGCTATCCTAGCCTAAGGGCCGCAAGTCCAGGGGGCCGCATAAAAATGAGGCACTAAAGAGGCATAACTGGTAAATTTTGTTAATAATAATTATGTTAATAATAAAGCTCTTGAGAGATTTTTGAGCTTCCTACTTAAAAAATTTGAATTATTATGCCTAGTAACAGGAGGCCTATAAATTCATAATAACGATGTATCGTAACACTTTGTTTCTCTCCGCTGCGTCCATACCTTAAGTTCACTATTGCCCTGTACCGCAGACTGCCCTGTACCGCAGACATACTCAAGGCTGCGCTTTCTTTCTCTCCTTTGTCACTTAATGTTGTTCACGTGAATGCTCAAAGTCTGTTGTGTCATTTTGACGAATTTTCTTCTATCTTCTCACCTTCAGATATTCACGTTATTCTTATCTCCGAATCTTGGTTACATCCTAATCTTCCTTCCACTCTCGTAAACCTTCCTGGCTATACGCTTTGCCGTAATGACAGAGAGGGCAAGAGAGGCGGAGGGGTGGCTGGTTATATTAGATCCGATTTGCGACCTAAAATTATTCATCATTCTCCAAGCCAGTACTCTGCCAAACCCGAGTTCATGTTCATTGAAATTTGCACCTTATTTACAAAATGTCTAGTGTGTGTCGTATATAAACCCCCACATATATATGACGTAGTTGATTTCGAAACCGCCTTACTAAACGTAACGCCGCAATATGAGAACGTTATAATCATGGGTGACTTCAATTCAAACTTACTTGACTTACATTCTAGTACGACTAAAAGACTTAAATCATTCTTTCAGTGCCTTGATATGGTAATCCTACCCCTAGCTCCCACACATCACACGGAAGGTACAGACACATTACTGGACTTGATAATTACTAACAATGCCGAAAAAATACTGACGCATGGACAGTTGCCTGCACCAGGACTATCAGGGCATGATATCATTTATCTATCATTTAATCTGCAGTGTCCTAAATCGGCTCCCAGAGTAATTACTTACAGGGATATTAAAAGAATAGATGATATTGCACTGAAAGAAGACGCTGCACTACTTCCATGGCACATGATCTGGACATTACGAACTGTAGACGAGAAAGTAGACTTATTCAATACGTTAATACTTCAACTTTATGACAAACACGCACCATTAAAGACCAAACGTACCAGAAAGACCCCAGCCCCTTGGATGACGACTGAAATACGTAGCCTGATGTCCGAACGCGACTTAGCCTATAGGAAATACACCCGCAATAAAAACGACGAATATTTTAACTTATATAAACACCTAAGAAACAGAACGACTCAACTAATAAGAAACGCTAAACTGAAATACTCCTACAAACTTATAGAGCCCAACACAACCCCTTCCGAGTTATGGAAAAATCTGAAGGTTATTGGACTTGGAAGGGCTAGTGAACAAGCAGACATACCCATTCCACTTGACCGATTGAACGAACACTTTGTAAAGGACCCGACCTTAAACAACACAACGAAACAAGACACAGTTTTGCCTGACTCAGCTCCCCCAACTCGAGACAAATTCTATTTTACTGACGTCACTCCTATTGACGTAATGAAAGCCATCCGACGCATCATGACGAAAGCTCAAGGGCCAGACAACATTAGCATATTACTCATACAGAAAATACAAGACATAGTAATACCTACAATTGCACACATATTCAATAGTTCCTTAATCACTTCAACTTTCCCTAAAATATGGAAGCAAGCTTTCGTTCTTCCTCTTCCAAAAGTCAAAGTTCCCACCGACCCGAACGACTATAGACCAATCAGTATCCTGCCAGCCATATCAAAAGCACTGGAAAGAATCGTACACAGACAAATTACTAACTACATGAACGAACACAAACTATTCGACAAGTATCAGTCAGGTTTCAGAGCTGGACACAACACAAGCACTGCTCTACTTAAAGTGACAGAAGACATTCGTGAAGCAATCGACTCTAATAAAGTAACAATACTAACACTTCTTGACCTTAGCAAAGCTTTCAACTCTGCATTTGTCAGAGACTGCTGTGAGTTGGTTCGAATCCTACTTACGGGAAAGACAACAATGTGTTGTATCCGGGAATCGAAGCTCTTCCTGGCTTAATATAACATCAGGTATACCACAGGGTTCGGTACTCGGACCATTGTTGTTCACAATATATGTCAATGATATTTCTCATGTAAGGCATTGTAACTATCACTTGTATGCTGACGACCTTCAATGCTACATCTCTTCCCGCTTAGATAGAATAAATGACGCTATAGATAAATTGAACGAAGACATTGACTCGATTGTGACATGGACAAAGAAACTCCATCTTAATATCAACCCTGGAAAGACACAAGCAATCATATTAGGACACAAACGGCAAACCGACGCTGTAAAGCACCTCGACATTTCCCCCGTTAAAGTAAGTACAGTGCATATCCCTTTCAGTTCTTCGGTAAAAAATCTTGGCATTCACATGGATAATAATCTCAACTGGGACATGCAAATCACAGAAACCTGCAGAAAAGTATATTCTATTATTCATGTGCTAAAAAGTATAAATGTTCATCTTCCCTCTTGCTTAAAAAAGTCCCTTCTGCAGACCCTTGTATTTCCCTATTTTGACTATGCTGACATTTTACTGACTGACCTTTCCAGCGACAATAAAATGAAACTTCAACGTGCTCATAATTTGTGTGTACGTTTTGTAAGCAATGTTCGTAAATATGATCATATTACCCCATCCCTGGAAGCAATAGGTTGGCTTAAACTAGATAAGAAAAGAAATTTACATTCACTTCTCTTTCTCTTCGAAATCTTGAACTCTTCTATTCCTTCGTACCTGTCGTCTCGCTTCACTTACCTTTCTTCCCACCACAATCTGAACACACGCTCGATATGAAACAATACAACAATACCATCCCATCGCACCTCCTCATACTCATCCTCTTTCACAATAGCCCTGCCAAGACTCTGGAATTCGTTACCTGCTAGCATCAGGGACTGTCGAAATAAAATTCAATTCAAACGCAAACTTACTAGGCACTTGGTCAGTAATTGAGACTTTCAGACATGGTTTCTTGTAAATAGTTCTTTTAATCTACCAAAAATATCTCAATATCCGGTTTTCATCACTATAGAATTTTGTTATTGTAGGTTTAATTTGTAATTTAGTAAATACAAAAATATTCTTTGTTCTTAACTTCTATGATAAAATGTCTAGCTTTCATTAATCAGGTATTCTTGACGTACTTTAATTTTTATTGTAATTGTAATTGTAAATTTAATATTAATTGTAATCTTATTGTTCATGTTATAGTTGTAATCCCCTGGTAGAGGGGCAGAAAAGGCCTGACGGCCTTATCTCTACCAGGTTAAATAAATAAATCTAATCTAAATCTAATCTAATCATTCCAGGATGGAGAGTTCAGTGCGAGACCTGTGGCAGAAGCCTCCAAGCCACGATTTTTCGGTCAATCATTTGGGTCACTGAATTCTGTAACTAATTTCTTCGGTGGTATAAATACATAGAATTGTTATGTCATATGCACAAGTTATTCGTTATCGTCTTCACTATCAGTTTCTTCACCATTCTCGCTTGGATTGAATTTCAATGTGTAAGCTACAGCTCTCAGGTAAATATCCATCTGTCCGCCATGTTATACTCTTCATATCTTTGCACTAGAGCTAGTAGTCGCTTCTGGTTGTTAATATACTTCTTGGTCTCATATTCCTCTGTCCTCCAAAGAGTCTTGTAATATCTATGCTGTGAAGACTCATACCAGTAGCACATCTTGCTGTACATGTTCCCCTGTCCTCACAGAGCCAGTAACGATGAGTTTTCTGTTTATTGGACGTGTGAAATTAATAACAGATTTCATTTAAGGGGTTAGGTACAGCTTACAGCAGTACAATTTTTGGGAATATTCAACAATTTTTTCCTCCATTTCTGTATCTTGTACAATAATGATAATTGGTATGTATAAAACACTGTTTTTCTGCTACACAAATATATATATATATATATTATATATATATATATATATATATATATAAGATTTAAAAAAATAGATACATATACTTTTTCAAAATTCAAAATGTTGGCAGTTCACTGTGCAGTGATGAAGCGTTTTCCTCATAAATCAAACACTTATTAACTTTTTCATACCGATTCAGCTATTGCAGTGTGCTGGCTATATGTCAACAACTGCTAACCTGGATGCAGTGTGATGACACGGTATAATTAGTTAACATACATAAGTGTACGAAACATAAATACGAAAGTTATAGAATAAATTTAGATGTTTAAAGTAAAAAAAAAAAAAGAATAATTGATTTAAAAATATTTATGACAGTAAATTGTGAAAGGGAGCAGATAAATAAGGTTTAAAGTCTTAATGGTTATTACGATTGGTTTAAACATGCACTAAAACCAGACGTAAGTGCAAGTTTGAACCAATAAATTATTGAGAATTGCGATAAATTAATTAGTTTAGAAAATTGTGTATTTATTATGTATAACTACTTTCGTATATAGATCATTTTGTTAAATTATTAAGTTTGTACTTTTGTGAACTAATATCAATTAATCTATTAACCTTTTCATGTTCTCTCTCTTTTATTTTATTGCTGAAACTCATGTTTGCAATATCATGCTCTTTCAACTACATTCCTTAGTAAATAATATTTTTTTTTTTTTTGTTTTGTGTAACAGAAAATACTGATATTTGACCATTTTTTTAAATGAATTTATTTTTTATCAGACAATCTATCAAATGTACTGGGTGTTCAGTTCAAAGTGTGTCATGGCTCGCTGTATGCCGTCATGTGGCTAGCCGATGAGCCTAGAAAATTCAATCTTCCTACACTTCCGCAAAGGTGTATTACCTAGGAGGCAGAGAAGTTGCCTAGCAAGTACGGCGTTCATTCTGAAGAGTACGTACTGATGCATACGATAACGCCGGTAGTGGCAGAAATGTGAACTGTTTGGAAATACGTACTGTCGGGATATGGGGAGAGGGTTAAGACGATTACTTACGTATTTGTTGACATTAACTTCGACGGTCAACATGGACACGGAGTATTTGATTTGTGTTGTGGAATGTTACCGTACGCAACCGATGATAACAAATACTCTGCGCACGACTTGCCGGCGCAAAACACAGTTCGAAAGAGGTTATGGTAGCACACAGACCTTACAGACCGCCAACTGTTGCTACGACATTCAAGTTATACCGTTTACGTTCTCAAGTTCAGATTGAAGAACGCCTTGAATAATAGGCAACTTCTCTGACATATAAGCTGAAACTCGCTTCAAATCGGTGACTCAACAACAGTGACGTCATGACACACTTTGAAATGAACACCCAGTAGAGAAGTGATCTTGCATCATATTGTAGATATGACATGCATAAATACACACAAAGAATTTCATCACAGAATGTTGGATAGTTTTTGGGTTATGTGGGAAACGTATCATCACTGCACAGTGAAGTGAATTTTGAAAAATGGATGTATAGATTCTTTTAAATTGTAAAAATATTTTTTTTCTTATAGCAGAAGGGCAGTGTTTTACACATTCTAATTTTCATTACTGTACAAGATACGGTAATGGAGGAATTGAATATTTCCATAATTGTAAGCTGTACCTAACCCCTTAATACGAGAATTGATTTGTTCTTTGTGGACTGAAGTATTTGTGCCATTTTCACTATAGTAATTTTTTTATAACTCAGGATTTTGTATTAGTGACAGAATGAGAATTTATTCTAAACGGAACAAGAATCATGTACAGCTGTCAGAAGCTCTAGAAGCTAAGTTTCCTTCGGGTATCTTCGATACAATTCGGAAACAGGCGATGTTAAATGTTGTTGGACCACGTTGCCTGATATCTGCAGTTATAATGAAAGTATTTTGCGTGTTATTGTTGTTGCGTAATGGTAGTATTCCGAGCTGGTGTTCGTGAGGTCGTGCGTTCGAACACAACCTAGTACTTTTTATGTTTTTTTAAGAGATAAAGAGAGAAAATATGACTGTTTCTGTCTCTTTTATGGCTGTTTCAGTAATTAACATCAGGTTCATGAATGTATTATGCCATGACTTTATCATTATTTATTATGACATTATGGCTGCAAATGGAAAGAAAGAAAGAAAGATTATATTCTCAGCAAAAAATCTTTCGTGGCATAAACAAAACAAACTTACTGGCGTCTGCTTTAGAAAATTCAAACAGTTAAAAATTGAAAAAAACAAAACAAAAATCCACGATTCAATTTAGTCCATCTTCCTCTCATCTCGATCACTCTTCCTGCTGGAATCGACTAGTCTTTTCAAACAGCAACTGTTCTCAGCCACGGAATCCCAGGCATCCTGAACCAGCTTCCACAAATCATCAGGACTCTTGGAGGGGGATTGGGCCAATTTTTCCGGATATGCTTCTTTACTTGTAACCCCGTAGCTCAGTCGAAAGAACGTCTGAATTTAAATATCAACATCTCAGGTTCAAATCCTCGTCACTTCTTTTCATTTCATTGTTTTACGGGATAGTGTAATGTAATAATACTGTATAAGAAGGAAAAACTAACACATTATGCAACTGCAGACGTATTGTTCAAAATCTGACATTAAATTTCTGTTATTTATATTCGCTAAAGAACGATAACAGAATAAAAATGATAACTTGAATATTATTTATATCGTTAAAGAACGATAACAGAATAGAAATGACAACTTGAATACGTAGCTATTATTCATATAACTAAAGAACGATAACAGAATACAAATGATAAGTCGAATATTATTTATATCGCTAAATAATGATAACAGAATATAAATGATAATTTGAATAGGTATTATTTATATCACTAAAGAACGATAACAAAATACAAATGATAACTTGAATATTATTTATATCGCTAACGAACGACAATAAAATAAAATTATAACTTGAACAAGGCTCGAACTCACAACCTTCGGATCATTAGTCCACACCTGTCTGGCACTAAAGAACGATAACAGAATACAAAGTTACCTGGTTACTTTTTTCCGAATAATATGAGCAAATATCGCCCCGGACTCATTTCACGGCATTATCAAAATTCAAATAAATAACCTTAGATGTTGATAAGGCGTCGTAAAATAACCTACTACTCACTCGAATCATTAAACGAACACTATACGCTCGTCTACAAGGCGCACATGTCGATTGACTCCAGCTTAAACATCATAGTTCCGGAACTGCTTCTATAAGCGCATGCATCGTGTAACATCACCGTGGTCCGAAGCGGGCTTAGAAAATATTCGCTGTTCATGAGTACGGCCAGTTTTTTGACATCTGTACATTGCTAAAATACAAACAATACATTCGGATGATGGGTACTGCAATGATACAGCCAACACGGATGACCATCATGTCCGTGATAAGAAACGTCGCATTGTACCCTAATGTCGTAATGACCGAAATGTCTTGTTGGTCGAAATTTCGTACGACCGAAAAAAACTCGTGACCTAAAAGTAGGGACCTAAACCGCCTGAAACGGTATTCATGCTAGGTTAAGATTAATTCACAAATGTAGTTTTATATGCATGTAATAATATTTGGGTCATATTTTAAGGGAACATACCTGTAACTTTGCTTAAAAGTGTTTGGTATATGTGATTTTCTCTTGCACTCCTGCCTGCTCTCCCTCTCAAGAAACCAACAATAATCCCCCATCATTATTGGATCCTTACGACCTTGCTGCCTTTCCTACACAAATCTCGATTAAATTCGTTTTGACTTTCAATATCTGATTTTGATGTTTAAAGCTTGTTTTGTCTGTTAAATTTAATATTTTCCGCGTGCCTTTTGCTATTACAGTAATTTTTTTAAGAATCGGATTCTATCTATTCAAATATCTTTTTCGCACAATATCCAAAATGCAATGTTTTTCCTTTAATAAGAAAATATTCCTTTCCTAACTTCTCTATAAGTTCGTTGTGAAGGAAACGCTTGGTGCTCTTAATTTCCGATACGTTCCTCAGTACTGTGAATTATAAAACAGCGAAATTAACAAGATACCACCCCACCCCACGGGTCATGATGTCATTTAGCCTTAACTCCGTGCGTTCCAAAAACTTCAGTCTGATGACTCGGTGATCCTAGGCCGAGGCCTGGTAATCACATACATTTCAAAATCATTCTTAGGTCTCCATTTTCTTACTTTAGCATTCTATATTAAAGGGTGCGTCAGAAAAAACGGATGGATTTCAAACTATCGATACGCAACGAGGAGAGAGATATAGTGAGGGGGACCACGACTGTTGGGTCAGTCAGAGAATGCAGTTTCAGTTGAGAATATGGTGTTGGTCTGGTGTACAACGTGCTTTCATCGTAGATACATTTTTGAAAAATGAATAGTCTGTGATCGCCACTCAGGACTCATTTCGACATCGGATGTCACGCTAGGATTCCAACTCGGAATACAATTT
The DNA here is from genome assembly GCA_025594305.2 of Periplaneta americana. Lineage (NCBI taxonomy): Eukaryota > Metazoa > Arthropoda > Insecta > Blattodea > Blattidae > Periplaneta > Periplaneta americana. Next base: position 6,580,083 of record JAJSOF020000041.1, on the reverse strand, counting down.
TGCGGTGGGTGGCTTCATTTCGTATCACAGGTTCAACATTAAAGAAGAAATCACCTGAACGAAATTCTATTGCATTGAGATTGTCCGAGTCTACGGTAAGATCTCGCGCCCTGCGACTTCTTTTTGGGACCATTTGAAGGCGTAAGTTTGTAAACATCGATCACATACACTGGACGAACTGAAGACAGCGATTCGTGAAGAAATCGTGGCAATTGCACCAGCTATGACTGTGAAAGTGATGGCGAACATCAGAAAACGCCTCGATGCCTGTATTGAAAGCCAAGGACATCATATGGATTATGTTGTTTTCCATAAATAAACTGCATGTATTGGTGAATATGTTGATAACAATAAATTTTTGATTTGATGAATCTTTACAATTTTCTTGCCATGTGAAATCCATCCGTTCTTTCTGACGCACCCTGTATATACCAGACGTCTCCCATCTCCACCTGTAGTCTACTGTACTCAATGTTTATACGCAAACGAAGAGCAGTGGCGGACTGCCATTATCATTGTGTTGGTCGGCGTGTTCCACCGTTTCACAATGTCTTCTAATCGTGGACGTAGTACATTCAAGGATGAATAGGAAGAGAATTTTTTTTGTGTTAGTGGGGAGAATGTGAAATGCTTAATTTGTTCGAAAATTATTAAGGGTGTGTTAAAATTCAACATGCGACGACAATACTCGACTCTTCACAAAGAATATCATACAATTACAGGCATGTTGGACATGTGAAAATAATTTATTTTGGGGCTATCTGTATGACTGTCGGTTATACATAATAATCAGTACAATATATTACAATACTTTTACACTCAGTTCCGCATGACAAAAATGTAGTTTTTCGTTTAATTTTAGGTGAAATGCGTAGGCCTACAAATATTTGATAAATATAAAACCAGAAAATACAAACAGAAATAACACACGTGTTCTCAGTCTTAAAAAAAAAAAAAAAAAAAAAAGCTTCTTGCTAGCTATGTTTTAGCTTGGAATATTGGAAAATCAATGAAGCCCTTTACAGAAGCATCATTTGTAAAATCGTGCATAAAGGACGTTACTAAAATACTGTGTCCAGAACAAAGCCAAAGTTTAAGAAAATGAAATTGTTTCCAATTACAGTCCAGAGAAGGAATTTCAAGATTGTAAATGTAATTGAATCTGAAGTCGAAACCACAATTAACCAGTTTGTAGCTTACTCACTTGCATTAGACGAAGCACAGATAGAAATGACAAAGCTCACCTAGCCATTTTCATCCGAGGAGTTAATGAACATTTTACTGTGTCTGAATGTCTTCTAGATGTAATTACAAAATACAACTGGAGAAGATCTTTTCCAGGCACTAAAAGGCACCATAGAACAGAAGAGGTTGAATTTGCAATGGCTTGTGTCAATAGCAACAGATGGGGATCCAGCATCATAATATGTCAAAATAATATATAAACGTATGATATTTTTTATTCTTTTGATGTTGTTATTTGTAAACATAAGCAGACCGTTGCTGCGATCCCCCACTGATCGCTTCCATCTGTTGAGGTACGAGTCTCTTCCCCTTCTCTAGACTTACAGCACACTGTGTTCGGCGGGCAGCATCGAGAGCACGAATGACGATACGCTTTTTGGAGACCTCTGGTTAAATGTAATATTTTCCGCGTGCCATTTGCTATTACAGTGCTTTTTGAAGAATCGAATTCTATCTATCTATATATCTTTTTCGCACAATTTTCAAAACGCAATGTTTTTCCTTTAATAAGAAAATATTCCTTTTCGAACTTCTCTATAAGTTGGTCCTGAAGGTAACTCTTGGTGCTCTTAATTTCCGATATGTTCCTCAGTACTGTGAATTATAAAACAGCGAAATTAACAAGGTACCACCCCACCCCACGGGTCATGATGTCATTTAGCCTATCTCCGTGCGTTCCAAAAACTTCAGTCTGATGACTCAGTGATCCTAGACCGAGGCCTGGTAATCACATACATTTCAAAATCATTCTTAGATCTTCATTTTGTTACTTTAGCATTCTATATTATATACTATCCGTAGTCACATCAGTATTATGAAAATTAATATCATGGTACATGGAAGGCGGGATATATTATTGTAAATTTATAACGTAGTCCACCCAATATCTTTCAAAAGTTGGCGCGCCACCGACGACCAGTACCAAAAAAACGTCAAATGCAGCGAGTCCATAATCCAATACCCGTGCGTTTTTTTTTTTTAAGCAAGACGTAAAGCGCTGCAGCAAGATCGTTCTTTTATTACATTTGCTTCACCGTCGCTGCAGCAAATAAAAAAACACCACTTTACGAGTTTGCTGCACGATCCATCATGGCGGAATGCGTGTTTTGGTCTTTTGCAATGTTTATTTTTGTTAAAATCGTCTAGTAATAATAATTCCATGTCATTATCATGGAAGTCGAAACTATTTAACATGTTCGGTCCTTTTAAGGTTAAATTTATTACTGCAGTAAGTAATAGAAGCCAATATTAATTTCCACCATTTTGCAGTCAGCTGACATATTTGCTTTTTTTTTTCGACTCTCATTTTGCTGTAGCAAAGGTATGAAGCGCTTTACTGAAGCACAAGCAGTATTCAAATTCCGAACTGCAGTGGTCCTGTGATCTCAACGTAATAGTAATTCGTAATTTTCGAGCAAGCTTATTTGTTTTCCGAGTGTTAAACTTCGGTCAGCTGTATCCAATGCGACTCAAGGCATCGCTGATCTATGGTATAACTTTAAAATTGAAACGCGAGACATTTAAGGGTTTCCTCTGTGATTCAGTGCACGCCGGTACGTTTGGTCACCTTAAGTTGAATTAATAATAATCATAAGTTTTTAAGGATCATTCATCTGTGATGATGATGATGATGATGATGATGATGATGATGATGATGATGATGATGACTGAACGTAATAATATCAATATTTCTTTGTTCTTTCTTTTCTTCTTCTTTTTTTTTGTGGGGGGGGGGAGGAGTCTCTAACCTTCGTTAGTATGCTTTCGTATAAATACTTGGAATAAACAATAATATATTTCTTTTGTTTTCATTACAGTAGACCTACTCATGTGCAGAATTTATTGAAGAAAAAACATTAAGAAGTAATACTGAAACACCATTCTTATGTAGACTGCAGATTCAGATGCGCCTGCTAGATGAGCTTTCTGCAGTGTTGCCAACACATAAATTGTATTCCCGTCAGTATAACACCTGGAAATCCGTCAGAATCCGTCAAAATTAAAAAAAAAAGACCAAATAAATAAATTCATAAATAAATAAATAAATAAATAAATACAGAGCAAATTTTAACACAATTTACTTTCCAATCCTGATTAAAATAATAATTCGTCAACATCTAACTTGATTACGAGGAAATCTGAAACAGGGGATTCTTAAATACTGAGTGTTCAGTTCAAAGTGTGTCATGGCTCGCTGTATGCCGTCATGTGGCTAGCCGATGAGCCTAGAGAATTCAATATTCCTACACTTCCGCAAAGGTGTATTACCTAGGAGGCAGAGAAGTTGCCTAGCAAGTACGGCGTTCATTCTGAAGAGTACGTACCGATGCGTACGATAACGCCGGTAGTGGCAGGAATGTGAACTGTTTGGAAATACGTACTGTCGGGATATGGGAAGAGGGTTAAGACGATTACTTACGTATTTGTTGACATTAACTTCGACGGTCAACATGGACACGGAGTATTTGATTTGTGTTGTGGAATGTTACCGTACGCAACCGATGATAACAAATACCCTGCGTACGACTTGCCGGCGCAAAACACAGTTCGAAAGAGGTTATGGTAGCACACAGACAGTACAGACCGCCATCTGTTGCTACGACGTTCAAGTTATACCGTACACGTTCTCAAGTTCAGATTGAAGAACGCCTTGAATAATAGGCAACTTCTCTGACATATAAGCTGAAACTCGCTTCAAATCGGTGACTCAACAACAGTGACGTCATGACACACTTTGAAATGAACACCCAGTATAGTACGGAACAGGCAGGCTGTTCAAATAAAAAGTAAAATCTTCCAAAAATTAAAAAATTAAAAATGACAGCAGCTAAAAATGTCAAAAGACGATGTAAATCGTAATTTCCGCCAGAAAATCCGTCACCCGTCAAAGTCATTTTTTTCCCGTCCGCTACGTTGAAATTCCGTCAGTTTTGACGGAATTTCCGTCCAGTTGGCAACACTGGCTTTCTGTTTTCCAACACGTAAGCCTAGTCATAAAGAAATCGTGTTACATAATGCCGCCAGACAGCAACGACTGTAATGTGATACCGCGCGAAAACCTGCATTGCCGACCAAGCACTCTCCGTCTTGCCCATTACCGTAGTGTTTGTAGTAATCGAAACTAGAGGACAGGAATATCGATTAGTCCCGTATAGGCTCACTGCTAGCATATTTCAAGCGACGTAACGTTACGTTGTAACTAAATGCGAGTCACTGACTAACCGGTTTACCAAATAAAATGTACGGTAACATTTATGAACGTCCTAGACGGAATAATTGAGAAGCGTGAGGTGGAAGTGTGTGTTGAAAAGTGTAGTATATTTTATTTTACTGTTTGGTGTAAGAGAAATGGCTTCAAAAGTGATTAAAGCTCCGCATGTGAAGTTCAACAACGGTCATGAATTTCCTATTTTTGGGCTCGGAACGTGGAAGGTCAGTCAATTTAACAGCAGAGCTAAGATTGAAGTTTTTGGCATTTTTTTTGTTACTTCGAGAGTATGGCAACTTCATTATTTTCAGCGTATTTATTTGTATATATCAGCTCGTGGGATACCATTTCGTGTTAATATATAGGGTGGCTCACTTAACTCTTTCATCTCCGATAGCGTGTGAAATATTTCAGACTTACACAAACCGTACAAGTTAAATTACTTCGAAGGGGACATCTGATACACGTAATGTATTTTTCGTACATGAATAATTTTAAAGTTATTAGAATCAAATTTCTTTTTTTAAATGGGAACCAACTATGTTTTGTATTGCAAATGTTGCATTAGCTCTTGTTAATAACAACTGATTATTTTACAGACTGTTCGAATGTCACCGGTAAGAGTAAACATAAACATTGCCTGACACACCCTTTCATATAATGTTGACTTAGGGTAATTAAAGATCGAACACACCTATAGTACTGTACACTACCCAATATAACACTTATTTCTTCAGTTCTGTACTGGACAATTGAACGATAAGACATCGGCGAGAAATTTGATTGCATACTGGAGATTTTGTGTTTTGTTTTTTGAGAATAAATGTTTATTTTTTATTGTACACTACTTTTATGTCGTGCTAACCACACGATACCTCCATTCTGGTTGGATGATCGTCCACCTCTGCTTCGGCATGTGAACGTGAGGCCAGCAGCCGGCTGGTCGGTCTGAGTCGTTCAAGGACTGTGGCGCCACGGATTATTATTATTATTATTATTATTATTATTATTATTACTACTTTTGTCTCACTTCACCATGTGCAACATTTCCATTGTACTAAAATGTACAGTACATTGTGATTGTGATTTAATTTCACACAACTCTAACCAGAATTGTCCTTCCTCTGTTCGATCCTTGGTCAGTACAATGACATTCAAATTAAAGTGATTTAATTAACATGGTGTAAAGCCTAGATACTTATTTTCGCATTTATCTTGTCGTTTTTGTATACTTAAATTGCTTAATATGGTGGCAACAGTTTTTAGTGCTGTTGATCGATCAAAATATTTAATCGATTAACTAGCCTATTTGAATTTAATCGATTAAAAAACTTTTTTTCTGTCGAACACTTCTTTACGATCGTTCAATTTAAATCCAAACATTTCACCGGGTTTACCTCTCAAATTTTCATATGGCATAATGGAGTTTACCTTTTCACAAACCATAGAAAACTGATTTTTGTCTTTATCAAACTAAACATACAACCTTCATATAGAAAGTCAGTATAGAAACTGCAACTGCAAAACTACAGCGGTCGAAATAGAAGACTGGCCCCTATTGTAATCGAATTACCAGATTTTATAAAGAGAAGAAGGTAGTTACGCTCTCACTTGCACACAGTGTAGACATGGCTATTTTATAAGGCATTTATTTCATATGCTAGGAAGATGAGCTGACAATAAGGTGGAAATTTTCTTGGAAAACCATAAAACTTAATAAGGGTTCAGCATTGTGTTTCAACTTTGAATAGAGGTAGACGAGGTCACTGTCCTCATATCTCCATCTCTTTCTGAAGTGTTTGTGCAAAGATTTTCCCTACGCTACCTGGTTTACAGTTAGAAAATTACAGTACTATTGTGCTTTTAAGTAAGCAATTTCCGAGAGAAAAATATTGTCGGAATTTTTAGTATGAGATTGTATTAACAAAATAGTAATTAATATCAACTACAACTGATTAATTTTAATCGACTCGATTATTCGATTAAATATTTTGATCGATTAATCTTACAAGAGAAATTGATCGCTTAATCGACTAGATTAATCGATTAAATCCCACAACACTAGTTATTTTATTAGTTTTGAAATTGTACAAATTACAACTTAAGCAATCTTATTACATATTTTATTGTAAGATAATTGCTCAAGAATCGATGGACCTGAACTCATGACGTGACAGTGTATTTTAACTAGGCTAGAAAAGACAATTGAAGTTTTGTCGGGCAGTTGTAAGACTTGTCACTATATTTTTCAGTCTAAACCCGGTGAAGTGACGCAAGCTGTGAAGGATGCCATAGATATTGGATATCGCCATATAGACTGTGCTCGTGCCTATGGAAACGAGCAAGAAGTGGGAGCTGCAATCAAAGCTAAAATCGCCGAGAACGTCGTGAAGCGCGAAGATCTCTACATCACGAGCAAGGTAGGCCTAAGTAATAAATTATCATCTACACTGATCACTAGTGCAAGTGCTTTGCTTGACATCTGAAAGCAGGGTTGGCATAATTTTTCCCCTTGAGTTTTTGACTGAGAGAGGATTTAAAAAAAATTACATAAGTATTCTAATAAAGCTGCAAGTGGTATAAAATCTTCTTTTATTAACAATTCCAGTCATTTTTATTATTTTATGCTCGACCATGCCGAAATGTAGTAATTATACACCTGGTAGTAGCCCTTTAATGCACCTCATTAAAGTATACCTATTCATTATAGTTCAGTTGTTCAGCCAATGAGAAATCACCATTGTACCATTATAAAACCGCAAGTATCGATTATTCTCGGATATGCACTCGAAAGAGAATTAGCGAAACGTCACGGAGGCTGGAAATCCAATACTGTCGCAGAAGGTTATGTTCTGTTACTATAATAATTAGCTTTAATTGTAAATAATATTCAAATAAATTCAATTTGTCATCTCGTTTTTCAATTCTAAATCAATTTCCAGGTTATATCAATATTAATGTTCATGTTATTCTCTAGATTATATCAAGGACATTCGTTCCTCAGAAAAAAATCAATACTTTCGCGTCTGCGCACATCTCACAATTTAGAAGGTCAGTTCCGCTCTTCACTTAGATAACCATAACATGAATACTTATGAATAATTTCAAGTTAAAAATATGGTCGAATATAAAAAGTCGTATGAAACTTGCCTATAATGGTAATTAAGACGTTCTTATGAAAATTATGAAACTCGCTTGCGCTCGTTTAATAAACAAACATACTCGCGTCTTAATTACTACCATTAACTTATAGGCTCTTTGCATAATGTACTATTATACTGTGCAAATCATTATTAAGTAGGTATCTATCCTATAATGGTATACCCGAACAAAATTTAATTTATTATTGTAAGTATTTATTAAAATATCTTAAGTAATTATTATTTGTTTAATATTCAGTTGAACAATCCACCAAAAATTCGGGTCTATATGACTATAGGATATCGGTAGTTGTTTATGAGAATTTATGTTTGCTAGATTGGAAAATAGGGTGATGTAATAACTTAGTTTTTTTTTTTATGTCCAACCTGTGAAAGGGGTCACAAAGCTGCCCAATCGTTAAAAATGTATCCTTACAGTTATTCTTAAAAAATAAATATATATTTATTAAGGCAACATGGACCACGAAACTGACCTTTTCAAGAACCGAACTATTTCTCAAAATGTATAAGATTCGAAATGTTTGCTCCTTCCCCTTAAACATTATTTGTAGTTTGAATAAATTATTGTTACAATTAACATTTTATGTAATATAATTTGCCTTGATATAACTACATAAATTTCAGTTTTCAATAGATAAAAGGTACAATACACACACAACTTTTGAATTAAATTTGTTCAAACTTTATCAAGAACTATTTTAAAAGGTAACAAACAAAAAAAAAAAACAACATTATTTACTGGTACTGTTCCTGATTGCAATATATGACCAAATACTTTTTAAGATTCCCCTCTGAGAAGTTTTTTCTATTGTCTCTCAAAATAGGCCTACCTTTGAAGGACGAAAAGATTCTTTTGACAGCACATGACGTCATAGGTGCAAATTTCATTGCTGCCACTGCAGCAGATAACCCACAGTAACTGACAATTGAAGCTTTCCCCCTGGAGAATAGAACTCATTTTTCATTTTTTAAAACCCTGGATTCCTCTGCAATACTTCCTTCAGTTTTAATGTGACGGCTTCACCCACGGGTCCTGGTACTTGTTTCTGTGGAAGCGAGTCAATGATATCAATTGCATCTTTCAGTTGTAGCGACGAAGATTCCAAGTACTCAATATATTTTGGAAGGTCACTGAAATGCGCCTTGAGGAAAGCAAGGGAGCCACAGATGTTGTCACTCCTAAGTACAGATTTTACCTTGAGGATTGAGGCAGCCTCCTCCACGTTGAGTGTGTTCTTTCCTCTCTCTCTCTCTCTCTCTCTCTCTCTCTCTCTCTCTCTGTATTGATATTTCTTTCAAAATAAAACGAAATCAATATTGTAACTTTAAAATTCAAAACAATAATGTAGTTTTATTGTTACAACAATAACTCTTCACTTTCTACAATTCAATTCTACTCCCGTCAACAATGGGATTTCCACTCCACACAGTATACAGTATTCGTTATTGCACTCCACAGACGACAATGACAATTTACTTGGATTATTGAGAACAACAATGAGCTGTTAATTTTAACTAATGTTCACAAAGCACTATTTACAAATCAGAACTGTCAGTTCACAGTTCGTTTGCCTTGGCTAGTTCTTCTAGCTCAGTCACTCAGGTTCACAGTATCTCGAACCACAGACCTTCAGAGACAGTCCACTGAACCTCGAACTCAGGTCCCCAACTGCGGTCCACTGCACTCGAACTCAAGTCTTCCAACTGTGTTGCTTCCGCCTAGACCCTCAGACAGTTGCAGACACACACTCAAGTCGAACTTCGGTCTCGAAGCTGGCTTCACTGCTACACAAGACTGGCTGGCTACCTGACCAAAAACTGAAAACTCCTCTCGAAATCTGGTTTCCTTTTATTTGCCAGGCAACACTTCGCGAGCCTTCGATTTCTGGTCGTTTCCATCACTAGACGATTCGGTTTCGAGAATAATCTGGATTTCTCTCCTCTCTGTCGTGGTCGCTCTCTCCCCTCTCCTCTCTATACCACAGCACATGCCGCAGGAAGCAGATGTGCGCGCAACCTGCCCGAACCACGGCCGACCTAGCCTTTCCTCCGCCGGTCGTGAGATCGAATCTCACGTGGCCGTCACAATATATAATGCAGTAAATACAGGATAACGGTTATCAACAATGATTAAGTACTAAGGTCCAATTTAGGTTTTTTCAGATTCAACAGAATTCACATATATGACTCCTACGATCATGATTCGGAAAAGTATTGGAGAAATTAGGAGTTCAGAAACAGGACAGTTTTATAAAGAAAAATGTTACGTAATTAAAAATACATTGTAATGCACCAACAAACATTATTTCATTTTATTTTTAAGTGGAATTTATAAAACAGTTATATTACCAGTTGTTCTGTATAGTTGTGAAACTTGGACTCTCACTTTGAGAGAGAAACAGAGGTTAAGGGTGCTTAGGAAAATATTTGGTGCTAAGAGGGATGAAGTTACAGGAGAATGGAGAAAGTTACACAACGCAGAACTGCACGCATTGTATTCTTAACCTGACATAATTAGGAACATTAAATCCAGACGTTTGAGATGGGCAGGGCATGTAGCATGTATGGGCGAATCCAAAAATGCATATAGAGTGTTAGTTGGAGGCCGGAGGGAAAAAGACCTTCGGGGGCTGAGACATAGATGGGAGGATAATGTTAAAATGGATTTGAGGGAAGTGGGATATGATGTTAGAAACTGGTATAATCTTTCTTAGGATAGGGACCGATGGCTGGCTTATGTGAAGGCGGCAATGAACCTGCAGGTTCCTTAAAAGTCATTTGTAAGTAAGTTTATGATATTGATAATTGAGGTTGTGATGATTTTGGCATTTGTCTTTGTGACAGGAAAATCATGAAAATCCCCAGTTAGATTGGCCAGGCACGGGGTGTGAACCCAGGACCTCCTGAATGCGAATCTCAAATGTTACAATCTGAGGCAGCTCGCTTTTATTTTCTTAATAGGTTCAGAAGAATTAATGGAATTCTAAAATGTAATTTAATTTGCTTTATTTAACACTTTACGTTTATTTATTCTATAGTCAATTGTTTTTTATTTCTATTGCATTTTAACATCGAGTAGCAGCTGCCGGCATGGCTCAGTTGGTTAAGGCACTTGCCTGCCGGTCTGAAGTTGCGCTCAGGCATGGGTTCGATCCCCGCTTGGACTGATTACCTGGTTGGGTTTTTTCCAAGGTTTTCCCCAACCGTAAGGTGAATGCCAGGTAATCTATGGCATATCCTCGGCCTCATCTCGCCAAAACCATCTCACTATCACCAATCTCATTGATGCTAAATAACCTAGTAGTTGATACAGCATCGTTAAATAACCAACTAAAAAGAATCGAGTTTCATGAGGGCCATAGTCATGACAGAAATAACACAAAATTAAATTACCTTATTGATATAAGGAAAGGTAAAATTGAGTATATGGCCTATTCCAATAAAACGTTAACCACACACCAAAAATTAAACTAACGAATAAAATATGAGTAACCATTGAAGTATTATACTTCATACTACCTTTGAGTACTATTGTTTTCATGTTTAATTTAAAACCTTTTAAAAGCATCAAAATTAATGTGTTATTTTAGTCTGAAGATAGTAAAATAATACGCACTTTTCAGTATCACATCATCCTTACAATTGCTGAGATATAAATTCTGAAATGGTATGCTATGAAAGAACAAATCTTCACTGATAATATGGCGTAGATTATATTGATTAATTGTAACATTTACACATTCTAGTAAGACAATAGAGTTTCCCGTACACTCCATGTAATTACGTCACAAAACAGCAACAAATGTTTTTATTTGAAGAAAATACTTCAGTCGATTTGTTAGAAAATTTGTATACAAAGCTAACTTTTAAAGAGGTTTTAACTGGTTATAGTCATTACGTGGAAAATAATTAGAGTTTTCTAAGAATGGACCATTATCGCCCGTGATGTAATTAACAGTTCCCCTCTTGGATTTCTAATTGTGTTTATATTTAGTATATTTTAAAAGCAAATGAACGTACTTTATGTACTAATATCTGCGACAAGATAATACTTTTAAGTTATTAATGCAATATTTTTTTGTCATTCCTGCTACTTTTACAATAAATGAATATTTACCAGATGAAACAACTATAGGGAAACAACTCAGTAAACTCTGTTGGTCTGCGTATGCGTCAATCTTAAAGAGTGACACAATATACTATTAACCTCTTACTTCCTAATTGTCAGCCAATAATGGAAAAAAAGCGTTATTTATGTAGACTTTCAATGAAGCAGAATATTTTCGCATTTTTACAAATGGCTTTTAAGGAACCCGAAGGTTCATTGCTGCCCTCACATAAGCCCGCCATCGGTCCCTATTCTGTGCAAGATCAATCCACTCTCTACTATCATATCCCATCTCCCTCAAATCCATTCTAATATTATCCTCCCATCTACGTCTCGGCCTCCCGAAAGGTCTTTTTCCCTCCGGCCTCCCAAGTAACACTCTATATGCATTTCTGGATTCGCCCATACGTGCTATATGCCCTGCCCATCAGTAAGGAAAAAAGCATGTTGAAGAGCATTGTTTGCAGATTTTTAAGATGTTTAAGTGACCGCAATATAACGAATGTAATACTTCTTAATTGAGGTTTGTTTTATACTACTGTAGTGTGGGAAAATATATTTTTGAAGTAGAAAACTCTATCAGCAATAAGCTTTTTTTCTTAAAGAGGTAAGTGTGTAGTTGCAGTGTATGAAATCGTCTAAATAGATTCTACTTTATGTTGAAAAAAAACCATGTTAATAGAATGAGTCAACAAGATATCACTTGTTAAGTTTATGACTGACTGCTCGTTGTCCATCAAGTAGCGCGTACATAAACATTATTTGTCTTCAAAATCCAACCATGCTTTAAAAATAAGCATTTATTACTTTAATTGGTTTCATTTACTTGAAGGGACAGACTAAAATGTTTAGTCAGTCGTCTCCAGTTTTTTCAATTGTATTTTTGTAACCGAAATTGAGTCCCCACTTAACGTAAAGGATTGACTGTGTCGCACCTTTTCACAGAATACATAAAAGACAAGTGGAAGAAATGTGTTGAGCACGTTAAAAATAACGAAGAACAATATTTTTCTAGTGCTAATGTGATAGACAGTGAGACTGACAGAATAATTTCGTTAGGAGAATGTTTAACTGATAGCAGTGATGCATCAGATGACTTATCAATCAGTAGTTCAGATTAATGGTGGGAAACTCCACTTCCAGTACAGTGTTAAGGTTTAGTAACCTCCTATAACGGAGTTTTCCCAGTTGTTAATCAATATCTGTAAACAGTAACTGATTTATGACTTCAAGATTTACAACTTCTTTCCATTAGTGTTCATATCTTTCATAAACGTAGTGATATAGAGTTAAAATAAACAGTTATTTATACTTAGAAAGAACATAAAGGGGATGATGAAAATAGTAGTGTGTTGTTATATCAAATTGGTTCGTGAATAATTAGGTGTTTATCATTGTGTTGTGGATTATCTTCTTTATTTAGACTTATGGGTCTTACTCCATCCAGTCTGCTGTCGAAAAATCTAAAAGTTAGAATTTATAAAACAGTTACATTACCGGTTGTTCTGTATGGTTGTGAAACTTGGACTCTCACTTTGAGAGAGAAACATGGGTTAAGGGTGTTTGAGAATAAGGTGCTTAGGAAAATATTTGGGGCTAAGACGGATGAAGTTACAGGAGAAAGTTACACAACACAGAACTGCACGCATTGTATTCTTCACCTGACATAATTAGGAACATTAAATCCAGACATTTGAGATGGGCAGGGCATGTAGCACGTATGGGCGAATCCAGAAATGCATATAGAGTGTTAGTTGGGAGGCCGGAGGGAAAAAGACCTTAGGGGAGGCCGAGACGTAGATGGGAGGATAATATTAGAATGGATTTGAGGGAGGTGGGATATGATGATAGAGAATGGATTAATCTTGCTCAGGATAGGGACCGATGGCGGGCTTATGTGAGGGCGGCAATGAACCTCCAGGTTCCTTGAAAGCCAGTAAGTAAGTATGGGTCTTACTCCAGCAGAAAGTGTAACAGAAAAAAATTACAAGCAAAAACAAGTGAAAGGCAAAAGAGTAGAAAAATGGGCCTATGATTCCCACCTATCTGTTACATAGACACTACAGAAGTTGCTCTATGTGGTTACCACGCATTGTTACACATGCTTTAGCCGTTCTCAGTGAATCACGAACTTTTGCGACCACACCTGGTTGTTGTCGGATTTGCTCACATGCATCGGATACATGCCCCTGTAACGTTTGTACGTTGTCAATGGGTATGACATACACCAATGTCGTTAAATGCCCCCATAGCCAGAAATTCAAAGGATTTAGGTCAGGTGATCTGGGTGGCCATGCTACTGGACCTCCTCGATCAATCCATCGCCCATTAAACCTCCGGGTTAGGTATTGTCGCACTAACACAAATAAAATGATAGACTCCGTAGTATCCTGAACCTTTGTTTACTACTACATTCTCTGTTTACTTCTGTTGAGGGATACTATCCATTTTCAAAACATGCACCATTGTTTTGTGTTTTTAAATGAATGACGATCATAGACCACAATACAGCATGGCCCTTATCTCAACAGATATTTGTTTCTGGACACATGTTTATGGGAACTTTTTGTCTAGTTTCGACCTGTGCTACCTCCTGTAAAATATGAGACACTTTTTTAAAACACCCTGTATGGAAGATAGTACTTATAAATATTGTAATTTATTTCTCATGTTAAATTCCTAAGCCTAGTAAACTGTGTTATACTTAGTATGTATTCAGAGTCCCTAGAAACATTATGAATAGAGCCCAGATGTTTGGCAAAATGCCTTTTTTACTAGGTGGAAGTAAATCATTATTTGCACAGATATAAATGTGAATTGGAGTAAATCAAAGTGATAGGATCAATTTTTATTTTGCCTTTTTAAGGTGTTTCTTACTAATAAATGCCTGTTTCGTCATTTTAAAGCAATATTTCTTGTTTATTTGCAATTTTCTAATTAATGTAATGTAATGTGTATGGAATTTAAATATTTAAAACAATGACTAACTTTACTAACAATAGTAAATAAAAGTAATTTATTTCGGTGCTTAATCTGCTAATAATCGTGCTTTAATACTATTGGTGTAATATGAATAATGATCGACAATCCACAGTTACAAATATAATACTGTCATTTCTTCACGGTACCAACAATCATCTTTATAATTTTAAATATTAAGCTTGTTCTCATAAAAGTTATCACGTAGCATTTTCAGTTGTTTGCTTTTATATTTTCAAATTTTACTGTTACAATTTTCTGCTACACGTGTTTATTATTGTAGGAGAAGGAAATTTGAGTGAGGAACAATCAGTTATTGTCAGGTGACAGAAGGTGTAAGATCGGTTAGCTAGAATGCCTAAATTCAGTAAACCATTGCAAAGTAAACTTCATGCTTACGTTAGTGAATTTGATGCCCATGTGTTTTCAACTGATAGAATAGTTTTGTTATGTAAGGTTTGTGAAAAGACGGTTAATCACAAAAAAAAAAAAATTGTGCTCGACCATGCCGAAATGTAGTAATTATACATCTGGTAGCAGTCCTTTAATGGACCTCATTAAAGTACACCTATTCATTAAAGTTCAGGTGTTCCACCAATCAGAAAATACCATTGTATCAATATGAAAGCGCAAATATCGATTATTCTCGGATATGCCATGGAGGCTGGAAATCCAATACTGTCGCAGAAGGTTAGGTTGAAGAATCGATCGAAAATAAAATTGAAATCTCAAATACAATATTAAACTCAGTCGAAACAAATTAACATCAATTCACCGTCATCTTCCAGCCTTTCACAAAGCACATTCCCTTAAATTCATTTCACCAATTGCACAATAAATCACCTATATTTGAAATAAAGTCAGTTCTGTTACTATAATAATTAGCGTTAATTGTAAATAATATTCAAATAAATTCAATTTGTCATCTCGTTTTTCAATGTCTAATTCAATTTCAAGGTTATATCAAGATTAATGTTTATTTTACTCTCTAGATTATATGAAGGTCAATGTCGACATTTGTTTCTCGGAAAAAAATAAATTCTTTCGCGTCTGCGCACATCTCACAATTTACGAGGTATTGCACAAGGTCAGTTCCATTCCTCAGTCAGATAAGAATAACATGAATACTTATGAATAATTTCAAGTTAGAAATATGGTCGAGCATAAGAAGTCGTATGAAACTTGACTATAATGGTAAGACGCTCGTATAAAAATTATGAAACTCGCTTGCGCTCGTTTCATAAACATACTCGCGTCTTAATTTCTACCATTATAGGCTCGTTGCATAATGTACTATTATAAGTCAACGTGTCACCTACGAAGTAAATATGTGAGTTATGTTGATATACCTAATTTAAACTTATTGCTAAAATTTATTATGCCTTTTTAAAATTCATAATGCATTTTTCAAAGATTATTGTGCCTGTTTTTTTAAGTTTTTATTGCCTTTTCTGCCTGTCTATTTTGACTGTTATAATGCCTAAACATCCGGGCTCTAATTATGAAGCAATCTGCTGTACTCGTATTAGTAACACAAAAGCAGTGTCGGTGTTGTGTCATAACTTCACATGATGGAGACAATCTGGTCTGTCCACAGCTATGGAACACATTCCATCGCACCGATCTGGTGGAGCCTGCCTGCAGAAAAACTCTCAGCGATCTGGGCCTGGAATGCCTGGACCTGTACCTGATCCACTGGCCCATGGGTTACAAGGTATGACATCATCCAGATTCAGTTTAAAAATGTGTGTGACTTTGGTGTAAGTTGACTCTCTTGTGTTTACCGAGAGCTTTGTTGTTATCTTGACAAGATAATTCTAATGACCGGACAAAGTCTGGAATTTAAAACTCTTAATGCATAAGACTGAGATATGAGTTCCTTGCTTTTTATATATTGCATAAGGCAGATCCTGACCATGACATTCTTTTTTCTCTTTCATCTCTTTTGATTTCAAACTTCTTGAACTTTTATGTTCTTATTATACAAAGTATTAAGAAATACTGTTCCACTGTAAGATGAAAAAGTAGGGGTGTTTTATGCTATCATTGCTCATATAATAAGGGCAGTGGTTCGTGAGAGGATTTACAAAATAAAACAAAAAACCACCTTGTTATCATACATTTAGTTTGTGTTTATGGGGGTGTGATTTTTTTGGTATTAACGATATACGCGAAAGATGTTAAAAACTTAACTTGATGCATTTATTTATTTGTCTAATGGCTAGAACATGATATTTACTATCATTGACTGAGGGAAGAACAAGAAAGTGGTGAACAAAACTACGGATTAAGTAATTAAAAACATTCGGCTCTGGCTTCCCAGTAGCGGTCGACTTCCTTGGAGGATTTCAGAGCAGGGCATTTAGCAAGATGTTGTCTATCCATGTCTTCCTGTTGATTGCACAAAATGCAGGCTGATGATGGAAGGATGCCAAGACGATTGAGGTGTTTACCCAGGATGTCATGTTCAGTGTTAAGGCGAAAGCTTGCAACTGCCAGTCTTCTGGGTTCAGGAGGTATATCCTTCAGTAATTTCCTACGTTGTTACGAAATGTTTATGTCCAGTTCTTGTTGGTGATTATTTTTTTTGTAGTTGCTTGATATATTGTTTTACTGAGCTAAATGACAAAAGTTTCCGTGGGTTTATTTTGAGATTGGCACCCTTCTTTCTAATGTGTCAGCCTGTTCATTCCCATGTAGATTACAATGTCCTGGGATCCATTGTAACACAACTGTTTTGCCACGTTCTTTTAAAGTTGCAAGCATTTTTTGACAATTATTGATTTGTTCTGTATAGGGGTGGTCAGTTTTATTTATGGACAAAATGACTGCTTTTGAGTCCGAGAGGATGACGGCGTTTGTGAATTTATCCATATGGAATAAAAGTTGATTTAAGGCAACATTTATAGCTTCAATTTCTCCATCATAGGCAGATAGATTATAACCAACTGGGAGATAGAAGCAAAATAGATTACTAAAAATACCAGCTCCTACATATCCTTGAGGGTCTGTTTTCGAGCCATCGGTATAAATTCTTATCCAATAGTCTTCCGGATATCTGATGTTGACGGTTTCAAGGGCCAATTGTTTTAAGTTTTCTTTACTGTGTTGATTTTTGGTGATTTGTTCTAGGAGGTCTATTTCTGATTGAATTATCTATCTGAAGTGGGTTTTGTGGAAGCATTAGAGGTTGAAGGAGATTGGTATATCGAGTTCTTCTTTTAGTTTCTCTGCATATTGGATGAATCCGTGTTGCGTTTTCAGATACCTTTCTGTGTTAAGGTATGTGGACCAATAGTCGTCATTACTTCCGATCAGTTTTTCATAAAGAATAATGGCTCTTTCTTCTATTGTTGTTACAAGAGGTTCAGTATCTGTGAGGTAAAGCATACAGTTAATGGGAGTAGATTTCACTCCTCCTGTGATAAGTCTGAGTGCCTGGTTTTGTACTTTGACAAGTGGGTTTAGTGTAGTTTTTGGTGCAGTGACTAGAGATTCGCTGCAGTATAGGAGACTAGGCTCAATATACATCTTGTAGGTTGTTATTAGTTATTTATGCATAGAAAATGCAAATTCCTTCATGAAAGTCCAAAATAAGCGAAACATATCCGCGAAATTGATATAAATCCATGAAATTACTTCTTAATCACGATGTTTTTAACAAAAACAAGTTTCATGGAGAATTCGCACGAAAAATTACTCTTTCTTCCAAATAAAAAGTGAAAATTTTCTTCATTAAAAAATATACTTGAATATTTCTACATTTTTGATCGTCAGCATTACACACATCTGGATCTGGCAACAATGTAACTTACGCATAGTTTCAGGGACTACTTCGAGGAAGCAGTGCAAGTGGACAACAGTAATTGAAGGGTTCAGAACCATAGTGCGCCAAGTGCCATTTATTAAAAACTAGCCTTACCCGTGCGCTTCGCTGCACTTGTTAAAAATAAATATAAAGTAATTACATAATTAAAATAGGACGTCTGCCCCAGGGAACGTTCGTGTTTGTTAGAAGGATAAGTAGTTTAATATGTTACTTAATTTAAATTGTATTTAAGTAATTAAAATGCGATCATTTTGGTCCAGAGACCACTCATTTGGTGCAATGATAATTCCTTTAACTTATTTCTTATTTGTTATTACATGCAAATAATTAAAATATGATCATTTGGTTCAGAGAACATCTGTTTTTGATGCAACGATTTAACATTTTTCTAAATTAGTCTTGAACGCATCTTTAATAAATCACTCCAAATTAATAGAGTGGATTGTGTACGAAGATAATTTTTCTGTGCGTAAAGATCTATTTTCATCTTACCCCATTCCTTATATGTAGTATTACATCTATCTAGAGAAACTACAAATTTCAAATAGTGAAGGAATTATCCAAATTAGCTTCTGAAATTACTTCATACAAACAGACAAATTTAATATTCTCTGTATATTAATATTGATAAACGTCAAGGCCGCCTTAAATAGACGGAGTCATTTATTTTAATTTCATTATAGCCATCGATGTCGTTCCTGCAATAATTCCTTTGTGACATCGATTTTCAGATTTTTGCACTATTAAGTAACTTAAATAGTTATACAATAATACAATCTCCTATATGTAATTATATTTCCTTCTTTCGAAAATGTAAGAATTCACGATCTCCTATGTACCACTGCCATAGAATGAATAAATATGTTTTTTCTTCCTACTGAAAAATTTTATATTTTGCACATAGGAATTACGGAACAACGACTCTACAATCTGAGGGGGCATTGAAAATGTATTGTATTGTTATTTTAAAACTCTTGTACAGCCTTAAATATCAGTCCTATCAAAATTTTGCCTGGAATAAAACTTATCGGAAATCATTTTTAAAGAAACTTTTGTTATGTAACATTTACCACAAAAATCAATAATAAGCGAGATATTTCGATTTATTTAATTCAGGCTCCTTATAACCCCCTTTACAATAAATTATTTTGAATGCCATATAGCCTAAAATCTAAGTTACATCAAACTTAATTTATATTCCAATTTTCATCGAAATCCGTTCAGCCATTATCGCGTGAAAAGGTAACAAACATCCAGACAGACAGATAGACTTAAATATCAGTCTTATCAAAATTTTGCCTGGGATAAAACTTATCGGAAATCATTTTTAAAGAAACTTTTGTTATGTAACATTTTTTCACAAAAATCAATAATAAGCTATATATTTCGGTTTATTTAAAGTATTTTGAATGCCATATAGCCTAAAATCTAAGTTACAATGAACTTAATTTATGTTCCAATTTTCATCGAAATCCGTTCAGCCATTATCACTTGAAAAGGTAACAAACATCCAGACAGACATACAAACAAAAATTTCAAAAAAGCGATTTTCGGTTTCAGGATGATTAATTATACATGTTAACACCAATTATTTTTGGAAAATCGAAAATTACCAGAAAAATTTCGCTTACAGATTTATTATTAGTATAGATGGAGAAAGCAAGAGTTAAAGTTAAGTGAATACCATAGTTTAATGAAGATTGACATATCATTTAGTTTTAATGTGTATACTTTATATTACTTGCTATATGTTCCCATTGAATTATGGTAATAACTTCATTTTAACCCTTGCTTTCTAAGGTTTCAGTAAATGGCGCTTGGCCCACTATGGTTCTGAACCTTTCAATTTCTCATTCCCGCAATAAGTGTCTTTGTGTGATCAAAAAGGCAGTGCTGCCACCCCCTCACAGTGAAAGAAAATTGAATTATGAATTTAATTAATACTACAAACAATTTTCTGTTTGTTTCAAAGGGATTTTTTTTCAATAATAATTTTTAAAAAGTCAATTTATTATTTTTTTAAGTTTCTTTAGGGTGCGAAATAAGCACGAAATTACTCTTTTTCTTTTTACGAAATATTCACCGAAATATATGTCGACCTGGGTAGGTAGTCAGTATAATGCTGGCCTTCTGTGCTCGAGGTTGCGAGTTCGATCCCGGCCCAGGTCAATGTCATTTAAGTGTGTTTAAATGTGACAGGCTCATGTCAGTAGATTTACTGGCATGTAAAAGAACTGCAGAACAAAATTCCGGCACACCGGCAACACTGATATAACCTCTACAGTTGTGAGCGTTGTTAAATAAACCATAATTTAAATTTCACCAAAATGAAACCATTTTAATCACCAAAATCAGGATAAAATAATCACCAAAAATGACACCACTATATATTTAAAAACATAAATAACATTGAACACAAAAATCAACGTTTCAGTAGTTATAAAGTAAAAAAGAAATTAATGCAGTAAATGTGCCTGTTCCCCCCCTCCCCCACCCAGAAATAGCTTCAAGTTCAGTACGACTTTTCGCTTTTGTTTTGACAGCAGTCATAGACGAGAAACTTACGCAAAATGCGAAGTTGTAAATGGTATAAAATATTTAAGAACTCTTTTGCATTCTTTCGATCCAAAAGTGGTCTACATTTTGGGGGAAAAAAGTATAATTTCAACATTTCATCAAAATATATTTCAACGGGTTTTTCTTTCATATTTGTTGGAACTTCAGCCACTTGAACCTTGAATGCAGCTATCTAAAAACGGATTCGGTATCCATCTGTGAGTGTCGTAATCATCTTGACTTTTTTCCGCAAAATACTCAGAAAGCTTTTGTTTTAAATTGTGTAAACTTAATTACATATCTTGAAAAATTAATTCAGAATTTTTCGTATTATACTTAGCTAAGTTTTCTTGAATGCACTGGAATGAATCTGATTTCTTTTTATCAAGCGATTCTGTCGAGATATCAGGTTTATTTACAAATTCGTTGATTTAATCCTTGGGCATTTAATCACCTCACCTTGCACACTATTATTTAAAATGTTTAAGTATTCGAAAATATTAGCCGGAAGGCCAGTCCAAGAAACCAAAGAGAATTGAAAAATAGGTTTGAATATTCTAATTGGAGATTTATCCTTCGAAGGGGTGCAAAAATTCAAATATCTTGGAGCAACAGTAACAAATATAAATGGCACTCAGGAGGAAATTAAATGCAGAATAAATATGGGAAATGCGTGTTATTATTCAGTTGAGAAGCTTTTATCATCTAGTCTGCTGTCAAAAAATCTGAAAGTTAGAATTTATAAAACAGTTATATTACCAGTTGTTCTGTATGGTTGTGAAACTTGGACTCTCACTCTGAGAGAGGAACATAGGTTAAGGGTGTTTGAGAATAAGGTGCTTAGGAAAATATTTGGGGCTAAGTGGGATGAAGTTACAGGAGAATGGAGAAAGTTACACAACACAGAACTGCACGCATTGTATTCTTCACCTGACATAATTAGGAACATTAAATCCAGACGTTTGAGATGGGCAGGGCATGTAGCACATATGGGCGAATCAAGAAATGCATATAGAGTATTAGTTGGGAGACCGGAGGGAAAAAGACCTTTGGGGAGACCGAGACGTAGATGGGAAGATAATATTAAAATGGATTTGAGGGAGGTGGGATATGATGATAGAGACTTGCACACAGGATAGGGACCGATGGCAGGCTTATGTGAGGGCGGCAGTGAACCTTCGGGTTCCTTAAAAGCCATTTGTAAGTAAGTAAGTAAGGTTTGAATATTCAGATTTCTCGTCTTAATGTAAAATAAAAGTTCTGCTCTTAATTTGGAAAACACTTTTCAACATGTTACTCTCAAAAGCCATGTTATTTCCGTGTAATGAATAAGAGTTTCACATAATGAACCCATGTCTCGCAAATTTTTATGAAAATACGAGTTTGCAACACTTTGCCTTTGATGGGATTTATCACTTTAATGTAGATTTTATCAAACGTACTGCAAAGTCCAGAAAACAAATATAAATAAATTGTGCTACTGGGTAACATATGGCAAAAGCATCATTTGGGATTTGTATTGAACTATTTATCACAGTGCCATGGCAGTAATGATTCGAAGTGCTATAAATTATGTTTACGTAATATTGCCATTGTTGCACTATATACTTCTATTTTGAACCTTTTATGGATGATATATGTACACTGGTTTTGAGAAAATTGTCGTTTTTAGATTTTTACAGGGATTTTCATTTTTTGAAAAGGGTTAAGTACGGTAGTGGAAGGGTCACAGAAAGAAGTCTCGCCCAAAAGTGAGTCACATCTTCAAAAAGTTTGGAAACCACTAATTATGGTATTGTAATTTTTTTCGAAGAAATAATTAGCAGTGCGAGGTACAGAAGTCACATTTTAGAACTGTTGTGTGATGTGTTAACATATGCAGAAAGTTTCATAGCATATTTTTAGCAGGATAATGCCACAGTTCTTACTGCTAATGTATCCATGATGGAATTTTGTCGAGGGTTTGTGGAGATGAACCGTGGAAATGGTATAGGGATCTTATTGTTGCTTCCAGGGGCGGATGCAAGGGGGGGATTAAGGGGATATATCCCCTCCCGAAATTTTGAGAAAAATACGAAACAAGAAACAAAAATAATATTAATTTTAATTCGTGAATGATACATAGGAATTATAGAGTTTTCCACGTAAATTCTCTTTCCTAAAATGTTAAATTCCAAGAACTTCAGGAAGACTAACACAGCGTTCTTACTTCAAGACAGAGAGTCGTGAAGAGTATTTTAGGCCTTTAATTTTCCTTCTCTTCTTAGACTATTTCATTAGTTAGCTCAAGGACAGGTTTTTAAATCATAAGGGAATCCTAAAGTCCATACAAACTATTCTGCCTAAAAACATAGTGCGAGCATCAGATGAAGATTTAGAAACTACTATTGAGGCTATAGTAAATCAGTGGCCCAATGATGTTTATGCATCACCAGAGTCTTTCTTCAATGAATTGAAGATGTGGAGAAGAAATTTCCTTGATCAGAAAAATCTTCACCTAATACCTACTCATTTTATATCATCTTTGAACAGGTGCAATGAAATTATTTTTCCCTGCACTCGCAAGGCCGCTGAAACTTTTCTGCACGTTGCCTGTAACTACAGCAACACCAGAACAGTCGTTCTCAACATTGCGGTATTTGAAGACTTACTTGAGGAGCACGATGGGAGCAGACAGATTAAATGGACTGGCCTTGATGTATACATTTAAAAATGTATAAGTAAAAGCTCATGAAGTACTGGATGAAATGTCTAAGAAGCCTCGTCGCCTTCTTCTGTAAATGTCATTCCGTCATTGTTTTTGTATTGCAGTCATTGTAAATGTTAAAATTAAAAAATTATGGTTTATTTAACAACGCTTGCAATTGCCGAGGTTATATCAGCGTCGCCGGTGTGCTGGAATTTTTTCCCTCAGGACTTCTTTTACAGGCCAGTAAATCGACTGATATGAGGCCTGTCGCATTTAAACACACTTAAATGCCATCGAACTGGGTTGGGGTAGAACCCGCAACTTCGAGCACAGAAGGCTACACTGACTACGCTACTCAGGCCAACTTGTAAATATTTGTGACTCGGAAACAAATTGTGAGTATATAAACTTATTTCTCATTACTCCATTTTTATTATCTTCTCAAATCCCTCCCCGAAAAAAAATCTTGCGTCCGCCCCTGGTTGCTTCGGTTAACGTACATTACATCGACATTCACTAAGACTAATACGCCATGAAGGATAGGTTCATGTTATACCAGATTGAGTGGTGGAAGGGGAGTTTCTAGCAAAGGAAAATTGAGCACTGCATGAAAATCTGCTCCAAACACTGTCTTTGTCTACTACAAATTCCACTTGAACACTCCAATATTTGACTCAGGGCTCCCAGCATAAAAATCTGAAATCTAGCCATTTTGCTAATGACATCTCTGAAACACAGAGTACCACATAAGAGTCCACATCTCTGAGAGTAGAATATTCAGGACAGCCTTGAGAATTGCACTGAATGAGGTGAAATATCCGCATTGACCTTCTTATCAGTGTAAGAGGCCTAGACCAGTATTGTCTGCATCCACGCCCTTTGACACTGGCTTACATAACACAACGCTATCAATTCAGTCTGAATGTATAAAACTTTTCAAGGCCAGCTGTTTGTTTGCTTCAACTGGAAGCTTTGCATTTTAGATGTATTAATTATCTTTGCTTCCGAAGTTAGAGCTCCCATCTAGATTTTGTCATAATTTTCATCGCATCATTGTCGTCATTTGATCTGTCTCAAGTTAAGTCAGTGGTTCCAGACTTTTTGAAGGCACGACCGACTTCTTGGCAAGATCTATGTTTGCGACCTCTCACTACCATACCGGTACTTAACCCTATTCAAAAAATACAAATCCTTGTAAAATCGAAAACAATTATAATTTTACTCAAAAGTAGTGGATACCACCCATCTTCAGATGTACTAGTACCTGCAAATGAAAAATCAGTATATGAAAACCTATTTTACAATTGAGGGGTTAACAACCAGAGTGGATCAAGTCTTTCCAGAATAATTTTGAAAAATTGAGTCTTAAAGTTTCTGGCTCACGCTTACCAACCTTCACCTTCCATAGGAAATGCTGCCCTCTGTGGAGTAACAAATGAGTTATGGACTTCACGGGGAAGAAAAAGTTAATTAAAAATCAATGGGCCTACATAAGAATATGAAGTAATTCGGTAGAAAACATTGGTGTATATGATGACATCATCGAGGATCAGTGTAGGCCTATTGATATATAATTATTTTTTTGTTCCTCCTGAAAAATCATTTTCTGTACTGTCACATAGGGGCTATTCCATATGAAATCGATCAGTAAACCTCGCATTTTTTTCAATACTCTAATTTTTTCCCTATTTATACAAGGTGCTGAGGAGAGTGCATTTTCAAAAATATGCTATCGAAAGTCAAACGGTTTTCGTACTATAGAGCGACAAATTTAGCGTATTTTATAAAAACAAGCCTCTTTCAGCACTCAGAACTCTGGAACCGTTTACTGCAGAACATTTAATGGGAGCTCATTTTGAAGCTGACATTTGGTAGGTTATGTTAAGAAGTAATCCTTATTTTTATTGTATACAGAGGGACAGATAATCTGATTGTACTTACTTTTAGGCTTTTTGCCCATTTGTAAAAATGTAACAAATATTGAGAAAAACCTTGCATTATTAAGAGGGATTCGGCATTGTTTTCTTAGTGGTATGGCAATAAGTTTCGAGGGTATTAAATAGATTTTCACACGCCTGGACTTGAACGGTGCAGTACCGCACGCACTGGCCGAGAGCTGAAGATAAACGAGCGTTGGGCGTCATTTTACTCCTGTGTTTATGAAAACCTGTGATAAAGCTAGCACAGCCATGCGCTGCTAGACGACACATCATGTGTTTATATCTCCTGGCCTTGCTTGTCTCGGCTAAGCTCCCGCCTCACAGTCAGCTGGTTAGTTCACGTGCGTATTATTTATTTTCTTTATTTTATATTTTCAATACTTTATCAACATACCATCAGTAAAAAATATGTGTTTATTTGTACTTTCAATGCAGAATCTAACTATATATTTTTTTAATATTTTTTCCTAAGCAAAGGCGTCTTAATGAGGAAAAATCTTAATTTCTCCAGTTCCATAAAAAATAAGAAAATCTGTTTATATGTCAGTATAAACTTTAATTCTCAGCATCAAAATAAACCAAGATTTTGATCATTGGGTGAAAGGGTTTCGGAGCTACAACAGTTTAAAGTTGCTAATTTTATGAAAATACGATAAATTTAAATATTTTTAATTTAAACACTATGAAGTTCTGATGCCTCAAACTTTGCACAAAGCATTGTCAATGGATAGAAAAAGTTTCATTGTATTTAAAAACTGCAAGGTCAATTTTCTCTATATTTCGGTCGATTTGAGATGGAATAGCGCATAGGAGGTTTCATAAAAACAACGACGATTTATTGCAATTTCGAGGAGGGGGAAGACATCAACAAAATGACTGAGTGGACAGAAAGCGACTGAAGGCAGGTGTTAAGTCTCTCACATTGCTATCTCGGCGTTTACCAGACAAGAATGATGAATGACCAGAAAACTCCAGATATTAATTATTTCAAACTAGGTGATTAATGTCAATATTGAACACATTAAACGCTTTATCAATAAGATGGATGAGCTTGTCCTGGTTACATGTTTCAATAGTAAATAAATGACGCAACCCACAATGTGTGTAATCTCTCAGGATATACAGAATCATTAAAAAGTTGGTTTTATAGGTATGCATGCAGTTCATCAGTGGCGTAGTGTCAGTGTAAGCTAAAAAGCTTAGCTTCCCCAGTTAATAATAATTTCATAATAAA
Source organism: Periplaneta americana (assembly GCA_025594305.2). Taxonomy (NCBI): domain Eukaryota; kingdom Metazoa; phylum Arthropoda; class Insecta; order Blattodea; family Blattidae; genus Periplaneta; species Periplaneta americana. The sequence continues at coordinate 6,553,134 of JAJSOF020000041.1, read as the reverse complement.
CCTGCAGTTTATGGAGAAAATTATTTATTATTTTAATAGAATTTATATTTACAATTGTGACAAGCTCAGGATGATTTGTGATGTAGCAGTAATGAAGCCTGCAACACCAGCTTCCAAGCAGACTGGTTTCTTCTGTGTAATCCACCCTGCAGATTTTCCATCCCTTTCTAACTAAACTACCCTAGTCGCAAGGCTCTCAAGAAGCTAGCTTTAACATTTAAAATAAGTAGTTTCCGAGTTATCCCTTTTTGTCAGTTGTTTTCAGTTGAAATGTTAGTGTGCACTGTGGCTGATATAATAAATAATGATGTTCCTGATACTAATTTACTTGAATTTTTTTAGGACAATTGTATTATCAAAACTGACTCGAACAAAAGTGTGATTTAAAAACAAACGACCGATTTGCTGTCAATGAAAGACACAACCAAAAGACAGATGCATACTTACGTAATGATACTAATATTGTGATTTCTCTAAGTAGGACAGGGAGTGAGCTAATGTTATATGTCTACGTGTCTATTTGTTAGAGATATGTGTAAACCGTGAAATCATATTTTACTACGTATCATTTGAGGTCATGCCTTATTGGTGTTACTTACGATGTTCCAACCAATCTTCGACTGCTGACTTGAAATTGACTACTATTTATTTTAAGACTGTATTTTTGTAATACTTTTCTCATATTGCATGAAAGACAACTTGAGTTAGCTTCCCCTGCTCAAAATTTCATGCTACGCCACTGCAGTTCATACCCATATTTCATTAAATGTACGACCATGAGCTAAAGGAAAATAAACGCCAAAATTCAAAGTGCATGATTTATCTTTAACAGAGCTGCCAGCGCTGTTCATTTATCATGTTTGTTAATATTGAAACGTAAATAATTTTCGTTATCTTTATTTCAGTTTGGTTTGTGGTATTATAGAGCAAATCTGTCATGCACTGTGATCATGACGTGAACATCTGTAGGAATAAAATGTGCTTGATTACTAATTTCTCATATGCAGTAATAAAAATATGATGCTGGGAAAATTCCGTCTTGTTTTAACGGAAATAGATACTCAAAACTTATCAGCAGGGCCGCCGACATAATTTATGGGCCCCTATGCAATACTGTACTTGGACCCCCGTTGAAGAAAGTAACAATTACAAGTTACCAGTTATTCTAAAAGGTAAAGGTATCCCCGTAACATGCCATGAAGGCACTTGGGGGGCATGGAGGTAGAGCCCCATGCTTTCCATGATCTCGGCACTTGGTGTGGTCGGCAAACCGCCTTTTAAAAGACCCGGTAAATAGAAGGCTGAGTGAACCTTGGGGCTGTTCTGAAAGTTTGGCAACGAGAAAAATCCTGTCACCACCTGGGATTGAACCCTGGACCTTCCAGTCCGTAGCCAGCTGCTCTACCAACTGAGCTACCCGGCCGCCCCCAGTTATTCTAACCATAATAATTATTTGCAAAATAAATAAAAGATAACCCCATACACAGATACGAACTTAAAAATATGTACTTTTATTACGTTGAAAACTTTTAGCAAAACTTCACATTAGCACAATATATTATATTCATAAAACATTATTCCTTGACTTCATTGATGCAAAATCATCAATTAGGCTATATCATCAAAATTTGAAGACCTAGCAAGATCGCTCTCCAGACTAAGGAGGCCAAGGTTACTCAGTCGTTCTTGACACAATGTTTATCTGAATACATTTTTTATTTCCTTCATCTTGCTGAAGGATCTTTCAGCAACTGTCACAGGAATTGTATAGAATATTCTAATGGCTATGCAAATATTTGGAAATAAACTGTCCAGTTTTAATTCCCTCAGACTATTTAGAGATTCATAGGTTTCAGTGGGGTTGGCCCTAAATTAAATTGATTTTAAATATTTCGGCTCTTCATTGATCTCTTTGTTAATGCCTCCATAATATTTTTCACGCAGTCTAGCACCCATATTAATATCTTCCAATTTTTTCTGTCTCTCCTTGTGCTTCTCAGCTCCCGACTTATGCCTGTACTTGTCCATTGTGCAGTTAAACTATAACCGATAACACTAATGAACAGAATTTACTAGACAAACGACAACGAAAAGACAAAAGTTTTGACACGAAACATACAGTGTACTGAAAAGGAACTGTCATCCTGCGATTTCGGTTTGGGAGAGTCCACTAGCATATTGCAGTGGTTAAAAGGACAAGGTAAAAAATAATTGAACATGTTTGGTACAAGCGACGGGACCATAGTTCAGGCAAATGCCGGGGCCCTCAGGTTCGTGTCGGTGAATGTTAATATTCTATTATATAAAAGTCAAATATTTACATATGAAGTGGTAATTTGTATTAATTCTAATATTGTTGAGTTAATATGTCAAATTTATGTAACAAATGTTCTTACAAAATTTTATAGTACCCATATGTATCAGCAAATAATTATTCATGATAATAAAAAGTAATCAGATTCACTTAATCTGACGGGCCCTTACTGCTCATGGGCCCATATGCACTCGCCCCCCTTTGCCCCCCCCCCTTCTCGGCGGCCCTGCTTATCAGCATACCCCAGCTTGAACATTTGGCTTCTGCTGTATTTATCAGTTGTAGTTCATCTGCTTGTTATTCATTTGTGTATCTAGTTACTGCTTAATAATTCGCTTTAGATAGCATATTTTCCAACTTTATTTTGAATAGTTTGGAAGATTTCTTATTTGGTTCTTGAATTAGAACCTTTGAGTACTAGGTTTAGGTCCTGTAGATGATTTGTTTGATTCCTCCTTAAGCATAAATATGAATGTATGGATGTTTGTCATCAAGTGATATGCATTTTATACATCATCCGTGAATGGTGGGTAGTTCTGTCATATTCATGTTTTCCAGGTACTCGTCTTAACCAAATGTTTACTGGTATATTCTTTTTATCTTCGTTATTTTTTAACAAATCCACCACTGCAGAGTAGTGGTTAGCATGTCTGACTGTGAAACGAGTTGTTCATTCAGTCAGTGTTCTGCCCAAGGGCAGGTCTCTCACTGCAAACCCAGCTTTCTTCAATCTTTTCATATTTTCTGCCTTCCCCTTTGTCTCCTCATATGATCCATATATCTTAATGTCGTCTATCATCTGATACCTTCTTCTGTCCCAAACTCTTCTCCCATTCACCATTCCTTCCAGTGCATCCTTCAGTAAGCAGTTTCTTCTCGGCCAGTGACAAGTCAATTCCTTTTCCTCTTTCTGATCAGTTTCAGCATCATTCTTTCTTCACCCACTCTTTCCAATACAGCTTCATTTCTTTTTCTCTCTGTTCACTTCACACATTCAGTTTTTCTCCATATCCACATTTCAAATGCTTCTATTTGCTTCTCTTCACTTCGTCGTAATGTCCATGTTTCTGCCCCATACAGTGCCACACTTCATTAGTCTCTTCCTTAGTTCTTTTTCCATAGGTCCGCAGAAAATTTTCCATGTATGTATGCCAAAAAAAAAAATTAACACGTATTAGGCCACAGAATCTTAAAATAGGTGATGGTGGACAAAGTAGACATTTTAGGCACTATGAAATCCCTTCCAAATGTTCATACTTTATATAAAACGTGAATATATTTAACTAGTTTCAGTTTATCCATGTAGAAAAAAATTGGCATTTAGCCTAAAGGCCAAGGTATCGACTACTACTACTACTGCTACTGCTACGACCACCACCACCACCACTACTTCAGTAATGATTAGGCCTGGGAAGTTGATGACCTAAAAATCACAACAAAAAAAAGGCCTATAAAATGACCTTAAATTTCGAGAATATGACACTAAAATAAAAAAATTACCAAGATTTTTAATAATAATAATAATGTAACTTTTATTTCAACACAACAACAATCACTTTCTACAATTGGATGGATGGAACAATGGGATTTCCACTCCACACATCAACACAGTATTCAATTGCACTCCACAGACGACAATGACAATATCTTGGATTATTCTCAACAATGTACTTCTAATCTCAACTAATGTTCATCAAAGCACTTTTACAGCACAAAACTGTCAGTTCTCAGTTCACAGTTCGTTTGCCTTGGCTAATTCTTCTAGCTCAGTCACTCAAGTTCACAGTATCTCGAACCCAAGACCTTCAGAGACAGTCACTGAACTTCGAACTCAGGTCCCCAACTGCGGTCCATTGCACTTTCAAATGTCCGCTGGTCAGGATGCTAAAACGCTGACATACTATTCGAACTCTGGTTTCAAGCTGGCTTCACTGCTACAAAGACTGAAATTGGCTTTTAGTCCAAAACTAGCAACGACTGCAACAACAACTGCTGTCAAAATATGGTCTGCTATTTATAACTAAACTATAGTTTCCAGAAATACGATTTCGCGATCAATCTACAGATGCCGAGAAGATGGCTTTGTTTCTAGTTCTTGTTTTCCTTCAGTCGCCAACTGCATACTTCCCCCTGTTGCTGCGGCCCACCATGCCGCCATTCCTTCGTCGTGCCACACCATAGCAATCAGCATTTTGTCTCCTCCGGAAGTTGATCTAAAAATCACAAAAAAACCTATAAAATGACCTTAAATCTTCTCACGCGCCCCCCTTGTGTGGGACACGTGATCGACTCACGACGTGGCTATCACAATAATAATAATAATAATAATAATAATAATAATAATAACTCCTTTTTGCTTTAAATGACATCATGGGCGCATACTTGAAACGATCAAAGTCCTCTGGTGAAAAATCTTCATCAATAGTACTGAAGTCAAAATTTTCACTTTGCAGAGCTTTCTCGACTTTACACATTGACTGGTACCAATGTTGTTTTCAAATACCTTTTTAATTTTCTGTCTAACTTCTTGTCCAATTTTTCCTACACTTCTTTGCCAGTTGTTAACTCACAGTAGTTCATACACTCTATGAAGAGCAAGTGCCATGTATGTTGTGTGAACCATTTTTGTGTCAAATGATTTAATTGCCATGCCCGCTTTCACCATATACCTGACTGCATCTGCACTTCTTTAATTTCACACAACTTATAAAATAGTATAGCCTACTTCCGTCTGTGGAAAATACATTGTCACCAAACTCAGTCAGTAACTGTAGCAAAAAACTTTGTCTATTTTATTTCACTTTTGGGCATTTGTACGTCTTCACTTGTGAGGTACAATAAAATGCAAACTGCGGGCACTGTGGCTGCAGTATTTGTTCCGTTGCGTTGAATGAGGGGAAGCACTTAACACACATGATCAGGAGTCAAGGCTGATGCAACCATAAGGAAAATTCCTATATGACGCAATCAAATTGCATAAGCAATCTGCAGTAGGTTCCCGAATATGAACTACGACCACAACGTAAAAGCGAAAAAGGGCAAAAAATGCATAAAAAGTACTACATTTCCTTTAAAATGACCAATATAAATAGAAGATCGTAATATGCAGAAAAATGCAAAATAAAAGTAGGCTATATTAGTTCGTGTTGAAGTGAAACGAGTTTATATTGCATCCTGCATTGTCTGTGATGTCTCAGAAAAAAAGATGATATTTGATCAACTTCAGAGCAGTGTTATACCTACTGATTTAGCAGGAGAGTTCCTGTTTTTCCATGGACTCTACTGCTCTATCGCCAGATGTAGTTAGTGCATCGGGTTATTGGGATGTGCTGGATTTCTTTGTCAAAAGTCCGAATTTCTCCTGCCTTTTGGGCAAACAATAGATCACCATGGTACTATGCTGGAATTTCAATATGCTGAAATTAAATAAACACACACACACTAAACTAATCTCAAACACAATCCCTCTCCCCCTCCCTTCTCTCCCTTCCCTCCCTCCCTCTCCCTCCCACTTCCAATCTCCCCCTCTTAGCAAGTTCCCCCTATCCCCTCCCCCTCTCTATTCCATGGCCTGCACTCCTTACCTTTCCCTCCTCCTCAGCTGTACTGAGTGACAAGCAATTTCGCTGAGCTGAAAGATTTATTTAAATGATTTTCGAATTATTCCATTTAATTCATGACTAAACGGTTTAATTTGTAAAAAAGAATCAATACTCGTGGACAGTACTATTAACATTATTTTTACAATCTACTGTATAGCAATCAATCATTTCTCCCAGGCTGTTACTGCAATAGAGCGCTGTAAACATTGGGCAAAGACTATCTTTTTCCTGCCCATTAAAGGTATATGCTCCATCGAAGGAAAATTGTATTAGAAGATTTTTAGAATACAAAGAACAATCAAGTAGAATCAATTTAATTTTGCTGTATCATTCCTCTTTACTACGATATAGAAAAAAAATCAAGTTTGGAAATGCATGTGGAAACACAATAGCATTTGAAAAGATCATATCACTTTAGGACAAAAAACAATCAGTTTTACAATCTGATTTTACAAAAATAAATACTAACTGGCCACAAAAATAATAAACACTTAGGCGAGAGAAGCAGAATGAGACCAATCTGTTTTTGTAAAAACATAATTTGTTGATCAATATTATGGAGCAAAATTGTTCGTATTTTGCTTAACTGTTGATGGACTTACAACCTTGCATAAATTGACTAGAGATGGCTGTAGTTACATTAGCAAAATTGATCATTTCAGTAGTGGGGATGTATTGTGTAATAATACAACAGTATTACCTTTTTATAGTATACATTGTTATAAATTGATGAAATTAATCGTTAATTGATCTACTGTTATCTCCTGTTTTTTACATGATTTTTTTCCTGATTTTCGTGAGTACGTCGCAGCCAACACTGCTTCCAAGCCCTACTAATGATAAACAGAAACATCATTTATTTTCCCCATACACTTACAAAAATCTCAGCCTGGTAAACTGTAGTATACATCTTTGCATTTGTGCTTTATTTCTTTGTGATTGCTCTGCAGGAAGATGGGGAGTTGTTCCCAGAGAAGGACGGGAAGACCCTGTACAGTGACGTGGATTACGTGGACACGTGGAAAGAGATGGAGCGTCTTGTGAAGCTGGGGCTTACCAAGTCCATCGGTGTGTCCAACTTCAACACCGAGCAGCTAGACCGTGTGCTGGCTATTGCCACCATCAAGCCTGTCACAAACCAGATCGAGTGCCACCCCTACCTCAACCAGAAGAAGATGATGGAGTACTGCAAGTCCAAGGGCATCGTCGTGACTGCATACAGTCCCCTGGGTTCTCCCGACCGCCCCTGGGCCAAGCCAGATGATCCCCAGCTCCTGGACGATCCGAAACTGAAGAAAGTGGGTGATAAGTACAAGAAGACACCTGCCCAGGTCGTGCTGCGTTACCAGGTAATGGAGTTTGCTTATTTTGTTTAAGAGACGTTGGTGTTGTGTCGATACTACAGCATGGCAAATCCACTATATGTTAAGTGTTTGTTTATGTATGTTGAGTCCACACCTGTGGAGTAACGGCTAGCACATCTGGCCGCGAAACCAGGTGGCCCGGGATCGATTTCCGGTTGGGGCAAGTTACCTGGTTGAGGTTTTTTCCCTTAACCCAATATGAGCAAATGCTGGGTAACTTTCGTTGCTGGACCCCGGACTCATTTCACCGGCATTATCACCTTCATCTCATTCAGACGCTAAATAACCTAGATGTTGATAAAGCGTCGTAAAATAACCTAGTTAAAAAAAAATGTATGTTGAAATGGTCTCAAAAGCCAGAGATATCTAAAAAAGAAAAAGAAAAGTAGTGGGGTGCACCTTCAACTTATGTTCTTGATTTCCTTGACGGGAATGTGGATTCAACTTAAAAAAATTCTGTGCTGTATGAGGGATACACCGGTACATAGCATATGTCATTCGGTTTCAGGGATGAAACTACAGTTGTGATGGTTTGAATGTTTTATTTTTGTTTCGGTTTACAAATGGAGAATATGGGTCTATGACATAGATGGGCATCGTGCCTCATTTGAGAATTAGTGCCTCACTGACCTTCACAGAGCTTATCACTCCGAGTGACATCATTTTCACAGTGCCCGTTTCTCCCTCACGTACCTCCTAGGTGTGGGTAGGTTCTATATCAGTTTCATAAGCAATATCAGTGGTGGCATAATGGCATTATCAAAGCAGTGTGTACGCGTTAGAAAACGATTATTTCATGAGAAATGGGAGGAAGAGTTTTTGTGCTGTTTAGAAGGGGAGAACATATGATGTATGTTATGCTCGAAAATCCTATTAGGCATTAATAAATTTAATATACAACGACATTACTCCTTATGTCATAAAGAACATGCTGAATTAGAAGGTAAGACAAATTAAATGTTATTTTTCGTACTATTCCGAAGAAAATTTATGATCTTAACATTTGCATAGTATACTAAATACATTATACCTTAAACACGCTGCATTAAAAGGTACGAGGAATTAAATGTTGTTTGTACGTATTATTTCCAAAAGAAATTTATAAAAAAAATATTAAATGTGCGTAGAAAACGAAATATGATTTTCTGAAATTATTTTAGGTCGAGAATGTGCAAATCTATTAAGTAATCTTGATAAACGCCAGAATATTCAAGAAAATAAACGTAGACAACGTGATGGAATATTATTGGCTAGTTACGCAATTTCTCGCCTGTGATTTAAATCAACTCGATGGAGAAATAGTAAAGGGGTTTATGATTAAAGCTGCCAAATTAATTTGCCAAATCGAGTAAAAGTTTTTGAGTCACTCACGTTAACCAAGCACTTTCCTAATAATTTGCCACTGACCGCCTTAGCGATTACGATAAGGTGACGCAGGTCACAGCAGTTTATATTTCCCATCCTACTCTGCAGTCTCCTCTCCTAGTAAACAAACTATTTCAAATCGAGTGCCTCACGTAACTGAAAATTGTGCCCATGTATGCACTATATGTTAAGTGTTCGTTTATGTATGTTGAAATGGTCTCAAAAGTCAGAGATATCTAAAAAGAAAGAAAAGTAGTGGGGTGCATCTTCAGCTTATGTTTTTGATTTCTTTGATGGGAACCTGGATTCATCTTAAAAAAAATTCTGTGCTGTATGAGGGATACATCGGTACATAGAATGCCATTAAATTTCAGGGATGAAACTACAGTTGTGGTGGTTTGAATGCTTTATTTTTGTTTCTGTTTACAAATGGAGAATGTGGGCTATTCCATATGAAATCGATCAGTAAAAAACCTCGCATTTTTTTTATACTCTAATTTTTTCCCTATTTATTCAAGGTGCTGAGAAGAGTGCATTTGCAAAAATATACTATCGAAAGTCAGACGGTTTTCGTATTGTTGAGCAACAAATTTAGCGTATTTTATAAAAACAAGCCTCTTTCAGTGCTCAGAACTCTGGAACCATTTACTGCAGAACATTGAATGGGAGCTCATTTTGAAGCTGACATTTGGTAGGTTATGTTAAGAAGTAATCTTTATTTTTATTGTACACAGAGAGACAGATAATCTGATTTTATTTACTTTTAGGCTTTTTGCCAATCTGTGAAAATGTAAAAAAAATATTGAGAAAAAACCTTGCATTATTAAGAGGGATTCGGCATTGTTTGCTTAGTGGTATGGCAATAAGTTTCGAGGGTATTAAATAGATTATTTTCACATGCCTGGACTTGAACGGTGCAGTACCGCACGCACTGGCTGAGAGCTGAAGATAAACGAGCGTTGGGCGTCATTTTACTCCTGTGTTTATGAAAACCTGTGATAAAGCTAGCACAGCCATGCGCTGCTAGATGACACATCACGTGTGATATTTTCACTAATTTCTTATCAACGTACCATCAGTAAAAAATATGTGTTTGTTTGTACTTCCAATGTGGAATCTAACTATATATTTTTAAAATATTTTTTCCTTGGCAAATGAGGAAAAATCTAAATTTCTCCATTTCCATAAAAAGTAAGAAAATCTGTTTATATGTTAATATAAACTTTAATTTCTCAGCATCAAAATAAACCTTGATTTTGATCATTGGGTGAAAGAGTTTCGGAGGTACAACAGTTCAAAGTTGCTAATTTTATGAAAATACAATAAATTTAAATATTTTAAATTTAAACACTATGAAGTTCTGATGCCTCAAACTTTGCACAATGCATTGTATCACAGTTCTCTACGCACAAAAAAAGTTTTATTGTATTCAGAAATTGTAAGGTCAATTTTCTCTATATTTCAGTCGATTTGAGATGGAATAGCTCATTTGAGTCTATGATAAAAGAATGAAGGGTATACAATATACTTTCTCTCCATATGAAGCGACATCCCAAAAGTAGTTCCAACTGACAAGAAATTTTTTGTTATGGTTCATTCAAAGTGTATCATGTTTGTCTATTACAACTTTAATATTGCAGAACTCGCGATTACAAATCAAATAAGTGTTTGCACAGGTCTGTAGCTGCTCTCGATGCCAAGATATTACTGAGAGAAGTCGCATAGCTTGGCTAATTTTATACACAAATTCTGTCTTCATACCCATAGTGAGGAGAGGTATAGAGTGTTCGGAGTTGAGAAAATACCTTTGGTATATAGGCATGTTCTTAGCAAACATACCTCCTCTTTATACTATAAGCTGAAATAAGTTATTTATGTATTTAGACTATTAACGCCAGTACCTTATTGCAGTTAAAAGTCTTTAAGTATTAATGTAGATCGTTTTTATGCATGAATATTACAATTCTCTGACCAGATATCGATAATAATAAGTATACCGGTGCCAGAAAACTGTACCTAAAAATAAACATTCTAATATCTTTGCAAATAATCAACCAAAAATTCGTAATCAATGCGCATTAAATACTCAAGTCATTTCAAATAAGTGATCCAAGTTTCAGGCAGATATGATTAAAATTGTGGAAGATATGCGCATTTTTTATTTTTTCAAGTTTTCTGCTCATGTTTTCCCTTAACTACTAATACAATAGATTTCTGCTGTGGCTCATAGTGTTGTTATAGTAAGCATTTGAAATTCTGCAATATTTTGTTTCATCATGGATCCTGGAATTGAAGCCAAACTAAGTGATGTTTCTTGTATCTCCTAACCTTGAGATAATTGCATCTCATGGAATTATAATTTGGGAAGTCTTATAGATACCAAAATGGGGACATAAAATGGATTCTTATTCATAATAGGGGTTAGAAAACATTGTGACAGTATTCAGATAAGTCAAAATACAATATAATATACAGTAGAACCCCAATTATCCGTCACCCTATTAACCGATTGGCGGATTATCCGACTGTTTATTTCCTCGCTCTTTTTTTCTTGCAGTATATGAAGTAATGTTTTGTACATCATATTAGTAGGTTCTACATATTTTTTGCTAGAGAACGTCATTACAAGCCTTTATCGTTACACAGCATTGTCTACTGTTCCAATTGCCGTTCTATAATGTAATTTGTATAGCCTATAAAATGTCTTCCACAGGTGTTAACAGAAAACGTATTGTGCTAAGTATCGAAAAAAAAATGGAAATAATTGAATGGTTTGAGAAAGAAAAACTGTGGCTTATCTCGCATCAGAATACGAGAATGTAGTTACAACTGCGCGATTTAATAAAAACAACAAGCATATAGTGTTAAAAAGTATGTAAATCTACAACATGAGACCTCCTTTATTCCTGTCTTTCCTGAGACAGTCATTACAAATGGCTTCCTCGCCCCTTAAAAACCCGTCGTTTACAACCAGCCTTAAATAAGTGAACTTTTGATCCACTACCTAGCAAGTTAAATACAAGACCATGGAGGAAATTACTAAATCTTTCATGGTACGGATTATCAGATTTCTTCGATTAACCGTTCAGTCAGTCCCCTTCATTACCACGGATAATGAAGGTTCTACTGTAATATAAGAATATTTATTTTATATGTTCAGTCGAAATGACTTATCAATATTTAAAAACATCAACAAATATTTATAGCCTAAATATAAATAATTAATTGAAGTTAAAAGATTTAATGCTAAAATTTTCGTCTAAAATTGGCATCTTCAGGTATATATTCGAAATATCTCGTATGATACATTAATTTTACTGTGATTGGAATAACCATTAAATATATACATAAACAGTCTTAAAATAAACATATTAAAAACCATACATACAAATGAAATAGAATAATAAATTACTTACTTACTGGCTTTTAAGGAACCCATTGGTTCATTGCCGCCCAAGCCCGCCATCGGTCCCTATCCTGTGCAAGATTAATCCAGTCTCTATCATCATATCCCACCTCCCTCAAATCCATTTTAATACTATCTTCCCATCTACGTCTCGATCTCACCAAAGGTCTTTTTCCCTCCGGTCTCCCAACTAACACTCTATATGCATTTCTGGATTTGCCCATACGTGCTACATGCTGTGCCCATCTCAAACGTCTGGATTTAATGTTACTAATTATGTAGGTGAAGAATACAATGCGTGCAGTTCTGCATTGTGTAACTTTCTCCATTCTCCTGTATAATAAATAACAATTGAGTTAATTATTGTTTTTAATTAATTTATTTGTGTGATGGTTAAAAGCAAATCAATCATAATAGGGGGTTGGTAAATAGGCACAGTAAAGTTAACTTATTACTTGGTAATCTGAAACACCTTACACGAGGTAGGTCTACTTTTACTTATGGCATCTGTTTGCAAGTAAATTCAGCCCATCCCTTCTTTTGCACTGCACTGATTAGTGACAGTTTTAAGTTTAGTGATACCAAAAGCTCCTTCTTAATCGGACATATTGTAAATACACAAAGTTAGTCTTTTCCATTGTATTCCACATAAATATTTTCACTGTTTTGTAAATGGAGAAATATAACTCTGCTTTTCCAGTAAAAGGTAAAGTCGTTCCCATTACAGACCATAAAGACCCACAAGGTAGCAGGAGGTTAAGGTTCCTACCTCTACAGACAATCGGCACTAATAGCAGTAGGGATGAAGGTCTTATGTGGTGCCTGAAAATTTTGGAGTGTTGTCTATTCCTGATTTATCAGTAGTACTGAGCAAAAATTTGTATGACATTTAGAGCTTATGATAACAAAATGTGTTTAATAACTAAGGAGCAGATTCCTATGTAATTAAATATTATTTTTGCGTGTGATAAAACACAATTAACAAAGTTAAAAATTCCGAACATGAAGTTTAAAGTTTAAAACCCGAATTTTATTTCACATAAAAACACATATTTTCACAAAAAAATTATGTAAATACATATTTTCAGGAAATCTATTATAAACACATAAATCTTGGCGTTTTTTTTACTTCAATAATTTTTTTACAAGAACTTTTAAACATTTTAAAACTAAATCAATTATGCCACTCAGAAGTACGTTATCTTTTTAAGAATTTCATGGTTGCTTCATGTTTCTAAGTGCTGTGTGGTGTATCTGTGATCCATTTTTGTAATAGTATCGCCTCAAGTTCTGAAAACTGCTAGGCAGCATATCAGTGTTGTTATTAGAGAATAAATTAACATGGACGAGGAGAGATCTTGCAACACATAATTAGGAATGTTTATTGTTGCTGAAGATGATTTCATTCAACGCTTTGTTTGTGAAACACAACAGATAAGAGCTCGAATATGAACATTATTTAATTTAAACAAATCTCTTGCCCCTCGCTCATGTCCATCAAGTAAGGCAATATATCTTGTTGTGATTCCCTGTTATCGGGCTTCGTCAATCGATATCCGTCAAGTTATACTGAAAGATGGTTGTTTAAAAAACGATTTGGCTTTCCTATTAGCAAATCTAAGCTTTTTGTGTGACTCCATAAAAAAAACTCGAAACATCCAAAAACCTGTTGTCTGAAACGGGGAGGTGCGTGCTGTGAAAATTGAACTAGACTCGCTACCAGGTTCAGAAGTACAATTACTAAGAGACAAATTCCAGAATGTGTTTGGGAAAAACAGTGGATATAAAAAAATGTGTAAAATTGCTCAAGTATTGGAGGATGTGCCTGTAGGTGAAATTCCTCTCTTTAAATGTGCACGTCTGACGTCCTGTGATGTGGAAGGATAGTTTTCACAGTATAAGTCGTTGTTCAGAGATAATTGGCATGCATTTCTGATGGAGAATTTGGAGATGACCTTTGTTGTTCACTGCAATTCTCAGCCAACTACTAGCACTCAACTTTTTTTTTTTCCAAGCTAAGTAAGGTATTTTTGTCATACCGGTATTTAAAAAACATTTTTTTTTTATTTTTAGCAAACATTTTCGTATTTTTTAGCACATAAAAATCCGCTCCCTATTAATAACTTAGTGTAGGGGCCACTTCATCTTGCAGCTTTTGTTAAACTGCATTTGCCAAGATTGTAGGACTACTGGAACGTTTGGATGCGAGGTTTAGTCATGTTTTGTGGACATTTCGTGAATTTGTGGAACCTTGTACATTACAACCCACTGTAAACTCTTGAAAGAAAGCTTTGCAATAAGACTTCATGTATAATAATATATTGCTGCTGTACTACAGAGACTGATAAATGGCATTACATAAGAGATATGCAAGGTCAGGAAGAGGTCTGATTAAAATAATCCTACAAAAGTGTGCCAAGAGATAAAAACATTGTGTTATCAGTTTTTGGGAAGTGTATGAAAATATCATTATTGACAGTACTGAATGCAAAGATGATTCAGCAGTAACATATTATATTAAGAACTTGAATTATTTATCTGTAATTTTACATGCTTGGTTAATCAGTCATCAAAAAATCATTATGAATTACAATTACTATATTTAAATGTTTCATTAAACGTAGACACGACAGAAACCTCGAGTTACATACAGGGTAAATAATTAATTTCAGGGGAGTATTCTTTGAGATATTTCAAACAAAAGAATTTAATACAAGTTTGCTCCAGTTTGCTTCCTTTTCGAGATAAAAATTATTTTATTTGAAACATTTCATAGCATGTTTTGGGAAAGTCGTTGATTTAATTCCCGATATGCTCAATCAATTTAAGAGAGCAGTGTGTTATGATAATAAATGATTGAAAAAAAATTAGTTTTGTCCTTTAAATGTGCAGAAATTTGATCTAAATGAATAATTTATAACATTTTTTTTAATATTCCTTTTCAGAAAAAGAATGGTTAATCTATTCTTACTGAATTTAAATATATGATATAAATTCACCATATGTGATTCAGTACATATATAGTGAATAAAATTTTCAAACTAAAACATACAAAAATTATTAAAATATCTGTAATATTTTGGGCATCTCAATCTTCAATTTTTTTAAATTTATTCTATAAGCCCTATGCCCATAATATCACATTAATTTTAAGTGTTTGTTTTAGTATCTATTAGCAGTAAGTGGTCAACAATTCTATATGTGTTGTAATTTAGAGTGTACCTAATCACAGACATCTACTGAATTTATGAAAAAATTGTGCAATTAAAAAATTAATTTAAGGATATTTATTCTAGAGTCGCCATTCTTTTTCATTTTAAAGTTAATATGTATACACACATAGGTAACAAAAATGAAAGACCACTGATAAATAGTAGACTATTATATTTATGACTGCTGAAGATAGGCTATTTTTACGAATTTTGCAACAATGAACTGTTAAAATTTGATCTGAATAATTGTAACATTTTAAAATTCCTTTTCAGAACGAGAAGTTTATTTACTGCACTGAAACTCCATATGTGCTTCAGTACATATTTGTAACAAAACTAAACAACAATGTAACTTTATTATCTCAACAATAACTATTCCTTTCTACAATTCACATTAAACGCTTCAACAGTTCTTCTACAGTAACTATTCAGTCACTCCACTGACGACAATGACAATTTACTTGGACTATTACTGAACTGTTAATCTTAACAATATTTACAAAGACTATTTACAAATCAGAACTGTCAGAGTTCACAGTTCTTCACTGCTCAGTCACTCAGTTCCAGTATCTCCCACAGACCTTCAGAGACAGTCCACTGTACTCGAACTCAGGTCCCTCCAACTGCGGTCCACTGCACTCGAACTCAGGCCTTCGGATGCTGACACAATTGCGGACGCACACTCGAGTCGAACTCCGGTACACAAGACTGGCTTGCTTGCTCTGGCTTACTGACTGAACTAATCATGAATCAAACTCTGTCAGAGTTCCCTCGCGTTTCTTCTTTTATAACCACAGCGACGTAGCCTGGAAAGTTCGAATTCGCGATTTTTCCACTTTGACGGACTTCTCAGCCTCTCTAGGCAAGCAGAAGATGCACGCGCAAACTCCCTCGCCGCGTAGGCCCTTTCCCCTCTCTTCTCTCCGCCGCGCGCCGTCCCTCAGTGCTCCGTGGAACCCGCGCGATCTGCTCTCTTGCGGGACGCTGGTCGTGAGTTCGAATCTCACGTCGCTGTCACAATAGTAATAATGACCGGGAGTTTTAAAATATTATAAATTGACATATAACAGTAGAGACTTGGTTTAAAGGGACATCAGCACGTGCGCATGGAACTTCAAAAGGTCGCGTAACAGGCATTTAAATTACAACTAAGCTAAAGTACTTTTATTATATGATTATAAAAGAATTGAAGATAGTTAATATGTAAAAAACAAAAAATCTTGTATTTAGCCATTTTTGGCACTTTTCACAGGTCGATTCCATTAAATATGGTATTTTAGGTGTCTGGTAGGGTAAAAAAGTCTCTCCCTTTCCCTCTTCCCCTCTCTCTCCCTCTCCTTTCTGCTTCCCAATATTTAGATGTAAGGTCCATAAAATTTTCCAGAGATTCACAGATTTTTAGATGTTCCATGTCCATGGCATCTTCTTTATTGCACAATAAACATACAGCCAAGTCCAAAAGCAGATTCGATGTAGATCAGGGGGCGTCAAGTGACTACACTCTCGGGCGTGCGTGCAAACCCTCAAGCCCTGACGTACGGCTGTGGGCAAGCGAAGCTGCTTCCACAGTGGCGGAGCTAAGAACTTGTATGTGAAGCAAATTTGTGATAAGAATATAAATTAACTTCAGTTTTTAATTGAAGTACACTTTCACTGTTAATTGCACTATACTCAAAGCTCTACTCTACATAATTTGGTACAGGTAACTATATACGAAATAAATTTTTGCATGTTTGCACAATAATGAAACAAAACAAAATATACACTTTTATACAGATTAACATACTACGAAATAAAATTGTTCACTGTTTGTCTCCTTCTCATTGCTATACAATTCAATTAACAAAATAAAACAACAGTACAAACGTTATTATTCAAATACAATTCTGTAATATTAGTACTTTTTTTTATATATCAGAGATCCGCGGCGATTTTTGCAGTTTTTTGTTAGTAAGCAGCTTTTCAATTTGTGGAGCTTTTGTTTTAGTACCAGCCAATCGCAAACATGCTTTCAGTGTTCATCACTTAGTTGGCTTCTGTGACGTGACTTTGTAAACTTCATTAAAGAAAACAGTGTTTCGATGTTGTCCCGAACATGCACAACGTTCTTGCAGCGAGATTGTGCAGTTTAGGAAACCTTTCTCGTGGAAAACAAGTATAGAAATGGTTAATACTTTTCTGTTTTGATACTTCTCCTTTAGCTCAATATCGCTTTCTAAATCAAGTATTCCTAATTGTGGTTCAGCAGGAATATTCAGGACACTCACTGAAAAAGGTGTTGTAAATATCTGAAATTGTTATTCAAGTTCTTTAATTTCCTGATATCTACGTTCGAAGTCTTCGCACAATTGTTGTATTATTCTTAATATATTCTTTCAAGGCTTCTAACAAGTTTCCCATGTACATCCATAAATAACGCAATTTCATTCCTAAGTGGGAGAAAACGTTCCAGAACTTTTCCTCGACTTAACCACCTTACCTCGGTGTTGAAGAGTAAATCCCCATACTCACTGTTAATATCATCAAGCAGTGCCCTGAACTCCATGTTTAAGTCCTTTAGACCTTATGAAATTAATTGTTCAACAACATCCATTACATTGCTAAGGTTCATGTTTTTAGCACAAATATTCCTGGTGCAAAATGCAGTGCACCGGTGCCCCCAAGCAACCTCGATAGGTTCCACCACTGATAGACTGCAGTGTACAACTGTACTGCCCGCAGTGGAAGCCGTAAGCAGATCTGTATGCCCTCTCGCGATCTTGACTCGACCTGGCGGAGCCTGATGTAGATGTTTTGTAAGACAGTCATGACCAGTAATCAGTCTGAATATGGCCACAGCAGATTTTCGTGCTAGATCAGTTGTAGTAAATTGTTCCATCTTGAATTTTGACGTGCACTTGAAGAATTACTGTGATGATCGCTGTTAATTTTCCTTTTAATAACTCGTTTTATGGGGACTCGTATGAAAAACTGTAGTTCTTTACATTTATTTTGGTTCCTTTCTTGGCCAACATATCAGCTTTCTCATTACCATACAATGGGCTGGGATCCATTTGAGAACTAAGGTCTTATTTAAATTTTGAATCTGCCGTAACATACAATAGATTTCCTTAATTTTTTTCTGATTTAGCAAAAATAGTTGTGCTAACTGCCTGGATTGCAGCTTTAACATCAAGAGAACTATATTTTTGCATTTCTGTAACCAAGGAAAAACATTTTGAAGAGCTGCGTAAATAACTTCAAGTTCACCATCAAAATTTGTTCTACATTTGTCGACATTTTTATAAAATGAAAAATATGGACAAATTAAAAAAAAAAAAGTAATTGTGGAGGATTTAGTGTGTATTCAGAAAGAAAATGCAATATAAAGCTAACTGCCAGCCCTTAAAGGGTTACCAAAATGACACAGTCTACTATTTAGTCCAGCGGTCTCAAGCTTAAAACTGCACTGGGCAAAACATCATTAGTCTTTGTGAAACCGAAGGAATCCAATCATAGAATGATGTAACCTTGAGAGCGCTGATTGTAATGCTTCTGTGATAAGACGCACATCCACTTCACCTTTGATTCATAACATGTTATTAATGTATTATGTTTCACGTTAGGCATGTACATAATCCTTAGCGTGTGACACTGTGAGTGGTCTGTGCGTAAGGAAAATGAAAGTAAGCTTTCTGAATGGATATATTCCATATATGTGTTCATTCATATTTGGGAATGATTAATAACTTACTTGTACATTATAACATTCGGCTGCAAAAGGGTATCTGTCGGATACAGGGGGGAGAGCCATTAATCCTTCCCATTGAAGGCTTTAAGGAACCAACCTGGACAAATACCCAATGTCCCATCCCTACCTTCCCGTGGTGCAGCTGTTAGTAAGCATAATTTTACGAGCTGAACTAAAGGGAGGGGCTACTCATCAATTAGCACTGGTCAGCTTGATGAGTTAATGACTGAATTTGGTATAATTTTCCTCTAACCAATACCTAATTCCCTCTTTACCCTTTCCTATCCAGTCCTCTGACTGAACTCTTACTTTCTTCGACCCAACGGCATTAGAGCATTCGAGGCCTAGGGGTTCATTTCCCTTTCCTTCCTCCTCTTTCTACTTTTCTGTTCCTAGTGCTGACCTGCTATGGCACTAAAATCGTCCTCCAGTGGCTTAAGGAGGGAAAGTTGGTGATCAACAAGATCTCCCAGCTAGGTCCAGTGGACCCTTTGACCACCAGCAGGTGTGGTCCTCCAGACATTCTGGGGGTTGTGTGTGAATGAATTAGCCACCAAAACGTTAAAATATGGTGTTCACTTAAATCGGCTACAACTTGCCATTTTTCACTCCGATATGAAATGAGTATCTACCATTAAGGTAAAATTATCCAGAGGTAAAATAGTCCCCCAATTGGATCTCCGGGCGGGAACTACTTTAATGGTACAGAATCAACTGAACATCTTACAATGGAATGCTGGCGGTATAACAGTGGCTGGTCATGATAATATCTTTGAAAAATATTGGAGTGCAAGAGGTTAAATGACTTTATTGTCAAATGCTTGGCATTAGAAAACAACAACAACAACATTGTAACATTCATGTTAAAGAACCTCAGAATTAAAATTAATTGAAAGTGGTAAATATTAAAAATGACGAAAGCTAATCAACATAACATAACATAACCGAAAATGGAGCTGTAAACAATTCAAAATCATTTTTAAAAAGACGAAACTCCTTGCTCAAATGATATTCTAAGATCTTTCAAAATTTCGCTGTATCTAAGATGTTGCTGTTCTGTTAAACCAGATAACCCTTTAACATTCCTGAGTTTCCGATAACGTGAGCCTCATGATAAAAGATTTGATTTTATCATACATGTCAGTTATTAAGCTATCTTTCCCTTGTAGGCTTTTGACTAAGACGCGGTAATATGACTAAGAAAGACTAAATCTTGTATCCATTACTCATCAGTAAGCTTTGGTACTGGGTGCTTAAAGACTGTCTAAAAATTCATTTAATTCCACCTTATTAGTTCCACTCTCTGTAAACAAATAATCTTTTTCCAAACTTTCTCCTAACACATTGTTTTCAGATTTCCTAGCCACTTCAGACAGAGCCATTCCTCTACGGACGCTAACGGGAAGCAATAATATGTAATTGTAATGACCAAGTCGATCTGTTCATATTACACCGTGTTTGACGTCACTGTTATGAACATATCGGAACGCTTATCTAGTTGCCCTCATGAGGGCAGCATTATTCCAGAAGGAGCGAGGTCTGTCCGATTAGCTGATGTTTGAGACCACTGATTAATTAGTCCATCATAAAGGATAATAATTTTTTAAATAAAACATTAAATGAAGAGCTCAGGAAAAAGGTGGTACAAGTAACATTTCAAAAAACATAAGTCTGAGTAACATTAATATGATTAATAGTACACATAAAACCGAAATGTAATTAGTTGTGAAAATGTTGTTTCATGTGTTCAATATATCCCTGTTGCTTTTCAAAATTCTGTAGTAGACTGTTAGCATCACACTTAGCACTACGTCAGTCATTACAACACATTAGTCATTGTCTGTTTCGAAGACTGCTTCATGAGTCCGATTCAGTGTTCTTTGATAGTGTCATAGATGTTCTTCTTCCTCCCCTAGATCCACGCCCACAACCCCGCTCTCTACCCCCACCTATCACTTTTACTGATTTACCATCATGTTTAAGTGAGGTGTAAAGTTTATGATATACAGGAGGAATGAAAGGCAGCATTTCTGGAGATTCTTCTACTATGGTTTCTTGATTTTAAGAGGTTTCTGAACATTTGTTTGTATGCATCTGAAGTCTGATTAGTGGAATAATCGGTGATGTATGCATTGGAGGGAAAAAGGAACTGGCCACCCTACCCCATTATCTCCTGACGTAGTTGCCTCATGAGTGATGCCTTATTGGTGTTACGAGGTTCAAACCTGTTTTCGTTCGGACAGTTGCCTAAACAACTTGTTGAAATATTTCATTATTTCCATTAATAATAGTAATTATAGCAATAATAATAATAATAATAATAATAATTACAGTATTATATGTATCATTATTTATTTTATGCTCGACCATGCCGAAATGTAGTAATTATACACCTGGTAGCAGTCCTTTAATGCATGTCATTAAAGTATACCTACTCATTAAAGTTCAGGTGTTTTCAGCCAATGACAACTCAGCTTACAGGTGTTCAGCCAATAACGAGTCAGCTTTGTACCGTTATAAAACCGCAAGTATCGGTTATTCTCGGATATGCAATCGAAAGAGAATTAGCGAAAAGTCACGGAGGCTGGAAATCCAATACTGTCGCAGAAGGTTATGTTCTGTTACTATAATAATTAGAGTTAATTGTAAATAATATTCAAATAAATTCAATTTGTCATCTCGTTTTTCAATGTCGAATTCAATAATCAAAGTTATACCAAGTTTAAACGGATTACACAAGGTCAATGACATTATTGTTCCTCGGAAAAATTCAATACTTTCGCGTCTGCGCACATCTCACAATTCACGACCTAGAACAAGGTCACTTCCGATCTTGTCAGATACAAATAAAATGTATACATCTGAATACTATAATTTCAAGTTAGAAATATGGTCGAGCATAAAAAGTCGTATGAAACTCGCCTATAATGGTAATTAAGAAGTTCGTATGAAAATTATGAAACTCGCTTGCGCTCGTTTCATAAACATCCATACTCGCTTCTTAATTACTATCATTATAGGCTCGTTGCATAATGTACTATATTTAGATGAGTGAAGGGTTTGAATCTCGAAATGAAGAAGATATGTTTTCATTCATCACAATGACATGTTAGTAGTGGCCATTTATTATGAGATAAACATGACATTATTACTTACAAATGGCTTTTAAGGAAACTGGAGGTTCATTGCCACCCTCACATAAGCCCGCCATTGATTCCTATCCTGAGCAAGATTAATCCAGTCTCTACCATCATATCCCACTGCCCTCAAATCCATTTTAATATTTTTCTCCCATTTACGTCTCGGCCTCTCCAAAGGTCTTTTTCCCTCCGGCCTCCCAACTAACACTCTATATGCATTTCTGGATTCGCCCATATGTGCTACATGCCCTGCCCATCTCAAACGTCTGGATTTAATGTTCCTAATTATGTAAGGTGAAGAATACAACGCGTGCAGTTCTGTGTTGTGTAACTTTCTCCATTCTCCTGTAACTTCATCCCTCTTAGCCCCAAATATTTTCCTAACCACCTTATTCTCAAACACTTTCAACCTATGTTCCTCTCTCAAAGTGAGAGTCCATGTTTCACAACCATACAGAACAACCGGTAATATAACTGTTATAAAAATTCTAACTTTCAGATTTTTTGACAGCAGACTGGATGATAAAAACTTCTCAACCGAATAATAACAGGCATTTCCCATATTTATTCTGTGTTTAATTTCCTACCGAGTATCATTTCTATTTGTTACTGTTGCTCCCAGGTATTTGAATTTTTCCACCTCTTCAAAGGCTAAATTTCCAATTTTTATATTTCCATTTCGTACAATATTCTCGTTACGAGACATAATCATATGTTGTTATTGTTTTCTAATGCCAGGCATTTGACAATAAAGTCATTTGACCTCTTGCACTCCAATATTTTTCAAAGATATTATCATGACCAGCCAATGAAGCACAGATTTTGAAGTGTTCAGATCCATTTCTTGGTTTGAGTTGCACAATGGGCAATGGCTGCAAAAGGGTATCTGTCGGATACAGGGGGGAGAGCCATTAATCCTTCCCATTGAAGGCTTTAAGGAACCAACCTGGACAAATACCCAATGTCCCATCCCTACCTTCCCGTGGTGCAGCTGTTAGTAAGCATAATTTTACGAGCTGAACTAAAGGGAGGGGCTACTCATCCATTAGCACTGGTCAGCTTGATGAGTTAATGACTGAATTTGGTATAATTTTCCTCTATCCAATACCTAATTCCCTCTTTACCCTTTCCTATCCAGTCCTCTGACTGAACTCTTACTTTCTTCGACCCAACGGCATTAGAGCATTCGAGGCCTAGGGGTTCATTTCCCTTTCCTTCCTCCTCTTTCTACTTTTCTGTTCCTAGTGCTGACCTGCTATGGCACTAAAATCGTCCTCCAGTGGCTTAAGGAGGGAAAGTTGGTGATCAACAAGATCTCCCAACTAGGTCCAGTGGACCAATTGACCAACAGCAGGTGTGGTCCTCCAGACATTCTTGGGGTTGTGTGTGAATGAAGTAGCCACCAAAACGTTAAAATATGGTGTTCACTTAAATCTGCTACAACTTGCCATTTAACCGTTATATGTTCAAAACCAAGCTCTCAGACTCATTACTGGTGGAATCAAAACAACTCCAATAGATTCTATGAGATTCCTCACTAATATTAACAGCATCAAAATGACAATAGAAGAAAAAGCACTGATTCAATATGAAAAACTTACCAGATTACCAGGAAACAATTGGCATTCATACAGACATAATCATATACTTTGTCTTTTCGGGATTTACTTCCGAACCTATCTCTTTACTCGCTTCAAGTAAAATTCCCGTATTTTCCCTAATCGTTTGTGGATTTTCTCCTAACATATTCACATCATCCGCATAGACAAGCAACTGATGTAACCCATTCAGTTCCAAACATTATTACACAAATAAATAATAATGAATAAAAACATTTTTCTTTTCAAAATCGTTGATAATCCGTCACAATAAATCACTTTCTTCTTGTTTTTTTAGCCTCTTGTACAAGGCACATAAATATTTGCAGAGGACAATGCACTTGTACCATTTTTTTCTGAGCATTCCATTGTTCTTCCAGAGTCCAAACTTTAGGTCAACATATGACATCACCAATCGAAGATTCAACTGTACCACTTTTTTCCTGAGCTTTCCACATAAAATAGAGTACTTATATCGTATAAAATCAATTTTCCAGATTTTGTCACTTGAACCAACTTTTTTCTGAGCCCTTCAAATAAGCAATAACTAATCCCTAATTATTATTTATTAAAGCAAGTTTACTTTTTCCAAGGAGCACAGTATTCATCCTGTGTGATGTTTTGTTTCAGGTGCAGCGCGGCAACATCACCATCCCCAAGTCAGTGACCAAGTCTCGCATTGAGCAGAACGCACAGATCTTCGATTTCGAGCTGTCTGCAGAGGACATGGCCTTCCTGGACTCGTTTGACTGTAACGGACGTGTGTGTCACTTGAACTGGTAAGTGTGGCTCTGTACATTACACTTGTGGTGAAGGGTGTAGAGCGGTACTCATACCTAACTGTGTGTTGCAGGATCAAGGATCACAAGTATTTCCCCTTCAACATAGAGGTTTAGGCAGCGCCACGCTATGCAGCAGCAGGCTGAATACTCACCTGTGAGAACAAAACTGTGACTGAATACTTGATGCTAAGTCTTTATAACATTCAATATATTTGTTACAATTACAGTTACGTTGGCTTCTTCATTCGGCAGTTTTCCTTCATTCCATTTTCTATTATCCTTGACCCTGATTTCATTTCCACTCAGTGAGGTTTTAGTTTTAGAATAGGTAATGTTAGATTAGACTTGAAATGGAGACTAAGGCTCTCTCTGTAGTGCATTTGGAATGGCATGATTAGAGACCAGCATAATATTATGAAGAAAATTGTGGACAGATATGAAATGAATATTGCAGTGGTAAAATATTTTCGTTCCTAACCCATTTGGAGCAGGTTTGTAATATTACTTACAAAATAAGTATTTATAAATTAATAGGCTTGTCTATAAACTACCAAATAAAATACAATAAATCTGCATAATTAAACAGTTTATCAGCATCATCAAATCCTTACCTGAATGCAAAAACTATAGTCCCGTCGCTCTAATTTCCGGCAGCCAATCACGTTGCAGGTCGGATACATTTAAACGTGTGCGTCTTGTGATTCGCTTAATGAAGACGTTATTCATTTCGTAAGGCTCGATAAATACATAATATAATCGGCCGCCATTTTGGCTCTTTCGTTGGCGTTCGCAGAAAGCACACGAAGACGTTATTTTCCGCTCAATTATTTGCTGAATTAAAGTGCGTTTGATTTATTATCATAGGAGCTACGACATGATAATGTTTAACGGTGTGGCAAATAGATTCCTCGTATGGTAGCTCGGGAACGAAAGAACAAAAATGGCGAACGATACTGTTTACCTAGACTTTATAGAGCCTTCACTTCCTAAGATGTAAGCAAAGAGGCGGAGTCACGCCGGAAATAACAGCGTCGCGACTTTAGGTACAGTAAAGTGTCTCGTTTAGGCACAGTGAAAACTTAAATTGCAGGTAACATGTGGGAGGAGGACGAGCAGTAAGATAAACACGAGGGATGCACAAGATTTTAGTTACAACATTTATGGTGGAGCATTAATTTAGATTTAGATTTATTTAATAATAATGTATACATAAAAAAACACTACATGAAAGTACCCCGAAAGAGCAAAGCTCGTGTTCAGGGACAGTTCCATTTTGATAGATATCCAGTGAAGCTGCAGGGGCTTTTAAGTGGACTGTTGGTGACCAGGGTAATGTAGCTCCTTCAGACAGATGATGCCTTGGTGAGTCGTGGAATCGACTGCGACATGTTCTTCTGGCTAAGGATGCAGCAGATTCAAGCACATGAATTGCGAACAGGTGCCATCGATCTGAGGAGGTCACAGAACAACATCACAGGAAGGCGGAGGATCAGGTTCTTAGTCACAACTGGATGCTATGGCTGAATCGATGTGATGACACCGTGCAGTGAATCATGCGCTTGAAGAGTAATCCTAACGGACTTCAACAATCATTCCAATATAAGGAGATTGCACAATAAACCTAAGGCTGTGGTGCTTGCCTGCGGGCCCTCCTCCAAGAAAAAAAAAGTGGTGAAGAAATAACTCCAACTTTGTTGAAGTGTTTTGAGAAACAGTTATACCCTGTGAGGATGCAACTGCACTTTTCCTTGAATACTGAGGAATATTTTGTATGGTTGTGAAACTTGGACTCTCACTTTGAGAAGGAACAGAGGTTAAAAGTGTTTGAAAATAAGGTGCTTAGGAAAATATTTGAGGCTAAGAGGGATGAAGTTACAGGAGAATGGAGAAAGTTGTACAACGCAGAACTGCACGCATTGTATTCCTCACCTGACATAATTCATCATTATCAATGGCACGACAGCCCTTCATGGGCCCTGGCCTTCTTCAGAAGTTTTCGGCATTCCTCCCTATCCTATGCCAAACTTCTCCAATTTCTAACACCCAAAGTCTTGATGTCATCCATCACACAGTCTTCCCATCTCAATCTCGGTCTCCCAACCTTCCTTCTTTCCATCGGAATAAATTTAAAAACTCTCTTCGCAACTCTATCATCTTGCATTCTCACAACATGCCCGGCCCAATCCAATCTTCTTATTTTTATAAATTTAACAATGTCTGGCTCATTATATAATCTGTACAGTTCGAAATTATATCTTCTTCTTCATGTTCCGCTTTCTCTAACTGGTCCAAAGATTTGCCTACGAATTCCTGACATAATTAGGAACTTTAAATCCAGACGTTTGAGATGGGCAGGGTATGTAGCAAAAATGCATATAGTGTGTTAGTTGGGAGGCCGAGACGTAGATGGGAGAATAATATTAAAATGGATTTGAAGGAGGTGGGTTATGATGGTAGAGACTGGATTAATCTTGCTTAGGATACGAACCGATGGCGGGCTTATGTGAGGGCAGCAATGAACTCCAGGTTACTTAAAAGCCATAAGTAAGTAAGTAAGTAACTCAGGAATATTTTACTTCTCCTGACAGCATGCATAAAGACACTGGAGAGTAAAAAGTCAACCCTATGACAGGCCAAATTGGCCCAGAGGATGGCAAGATGTTAAGGCTCCCACCTTTACAGACAAGCAGTACCATCATTTCCCTTAACTATGGTCCTGGAATACAACCATTCAAAGAACATTGTAGAAGTAACATAGACTATTCGCAGATAGCTGCAGTGACTTGACTTCAAACTACAGTACAGCAAAAATATAGATAAACCAGGTACTTGGATATGGAGTACAAAATTTGAATGGTTCTATCATGGACCATAGTTGTGTTCCAGGACCATTGTTATGGGAAATGACGGTATCTAATGGCAGTAGGGATGTTCAGTCCTACGTGCCTTCCCAAAGAAAATGCCCCTGGTACTCATTTCTTTTAGATCCCAGGGCCGTAGTGCAGCTGAAAGGATTACATCAATGGAACAATCCACGACCTTATAGGGAATCGAACCTGCGATCTTCTGTCTTGCTGTGTTACACCTCAACTGTGATGTTACGATGCACTCCATATTGGAGAGTGATGTAGCAGAAACTACAGTGAAACCTGTTCAAATCAGAACCTGAATAATCCAGAATTCTGTCTATTTTGGAACAATTTATTGGTCCTGACGAAATTCGTATTATGTGTAATTTGTTCTGAATAAAACGGAAACTGTCCAACGCGGAAACGGAAACTGTCTGCTACTGTTCAAAATGGAAATAATATTTTGGACACATTATTTTAATGTAAACTATATTTTGAAACAGTGTGTAATTTCAAGAAATGTACAAAATATCTAGGTCACTAAGATGAAAACAAGTTTTCTTAGCAAAATTTTAGAGGGTGCGAGGGAGTGTTGGCCTGGCAGTTATAAATTTTATTACCCTGTTGACTAGGCAGAAGAGTCCCTTCAAAGATTCTCAATGCTTCATATCAGTATACTGTTGTAGCTGGACAGAACGCAAGTGTAGTGATTTCGTGATAGAAAAAAATAGTTCCGTAAAAATGTGGCACTATTATTAAGTGATGAAGTAAAAGTTGTCGAATTGAAGGAAAATGAGAAACTAAATGTGTGGGAAATAATGTTGAAGTTCAGTTGTGGAAAATTCAGGTGTAACACTTTGAAAAATAAAGACCATCTCATGAGTAAGTGAGTGAAAAATAATGACCGTCTCGTGAGTGAGAGGCTCGCGGTCAATAATGGTAACATAAAAAGGGAACAGAAAACAGCTGGTTATGTGGAAATAAATGAACTGTTGTGAGAGGGAGTTCTTCATGCCCTTTCAAAGACCATGCCAATTTCTGGACCTATTCTGCAAGACAAAAACCCTTGAACTGGCAAAAAAAAAAAATTAGATAAGCCAGAATTCAAGGCTTCTAATGGATGGCTCCTGTACCTGGTAAGGTGTATCTTGACTCAGTAGCAATAAAACCAACTCCCTTCAAATGAGGGTGGAGATTATAGGAGGGTTGTAAATTTTCAGGATTCCTTTCAAAATCTTGTTATTGTACAGGCTACCGGAACTCAGTTTCTTGAAAGACAAGCTCAGTGACGGAACTACACAGTACGAAGAGAGATATTTTGTTATTTTATTTTGCGCTACAGAATGTATCAACTAGTCCCTTCCACCACAGGATGGATGGACAGCATTGCTCCACTCCCCCGTCACCATAACAACACAAAGTAAAGATACGGTCACACGTCGCTACTTTTGCAGCACTGCAGTACAAAAAACTGCGCAACTCTTGTACTGTGACTTGTGAACAACGGTGCAACCCGAAAAGTAGTGGCTGCCAAACCTGCTGCCCGCTACTTTTCCATGCTGCGCGCAACTTGAAAGTAGCGACGTGTGAACAGGGTTCTCAGGGTTGCAGCCGCAGCATTTTTTGATATCGGTTTTGTTGAAACTTTTGCTGCGGTTGCAACCAGTGTTACCATCCAAATGTGCCAATGATACTTTTATTGTTTGGATATATTTTAATGTTAAATGTGATGAAAATAAATTATTTGTAACAGTTATTAAATACACAACACAGTCTGAGCATAATTGGTGACAATGTAATTCATTTTTTAAATTTTCCATAGCATAGTTCCAAACAGGAGGGTTGCCAACATTGATTACGTGAATATACTGTTGGTTATCATTTAAGTATATAGGCGTTTTTAAAAGCTTTATAGTAAAAATAATGTCAATTTCTGAATACTAGATACGACAGAAAAGCAAATAATAGATAAGGAAGCTTTCGCATGAGTTTCTTAATAATGCGAACATAACCACAAAATATATATTGAGAAGTCAACACGGAGATGGAACCTGCAGCTGCAAAAGTAGCGCCTTGTGTGTGAACAGACTCGCAACCTCCAGTTGCAACTTTTGCTGCACTCGGGTTGCGCAGCACGAAAAGTAGCGTGCAGCGTGCTACTTTTGGCTTACGTGTGAACACTACACGCAACTTTTGCAGCTGTAGTATAAAAGTAGTGCTGCAAAAGTAGCGACATGTGACCGTACCTTAAGACATATCTACTTTCTCTCTCTTTTCAGAGCGAGGCAAGATACATCACACAGACTTTAGACCAATTAAATAATATGCAGTGATATATATTACACTATTATAGTATAGTGTTAGATATTAAATTTAGTGTGATTTAATAGTGTTTAATGAGTGAGTTACGATAACATTTATACAGAAAATATTTTTCTTTAATATGATTCACCACTGGAATAAGCGACAGAAAGCTGATTTAATGTGAGAAGTGTTAAACGGAATATTTTGTACTTCTTGCAGTTTGCGGCATGCCATTTTGTTTTTCATTTATACAAATGATAAAATATTCCATTTTAACTTCACACCTGATCAATACAGAAACCTGTCCACAACAGAAAAAAAAATTGGGATCATGTCACTTCCGACTTGAACAGGTTTTACTGTATAACTTTTAATGTAGGCACCATATTTCTATATTATGGTGGTTACATCACCTACACACAACCCTCAAACTGTTTGGATGATCGCACCTGCCATTGGTTAGCGGGTTATATGACCTAGCTGGGAGGATTGTCAGACAACTCAGCCGTCTATATCCCCTCTTCACCACTTAGGGGATGCTTATGTATGCCATGACAAGTCAGCGTGTTTAAATGGCGTTTCCTCCATTTTTTATGGAAGTATACAGCTGTGATTCGATCCCTAGAGCCTTGTTTGTTAAAAATAGGTTGCACCACGGAAAGGTGAGAATGGGAATTGAGTAGGAGCCTATAGAAAGCACTTGGCTACTTCTTGCTACGTGACGAGCCTCAGCCGGAGTGTGATCTATGCCATGTTCCACTTACGGTGGAACATTTTTTATTGCATTGTAGAAAATACGACCGTGTCAGTCGGCAGTATGGAATTCGGCCCACTCTACGTGACGCTCTTGGAAATGATTTTAATTGTGCAAATGCAGTTCTGAGATTTGTATCGAATACAGGACTTGACAGGGTGATGTAGGTTTTTAATGACCCATTTTACTTATCCTCCAGACTCTTTACATCCGGAGGTTACATTTTTTTTAGTATATGATTTTAACAAACTTGACATTCCGACCTTTTACATCCGTGCATTTTATAAATGCGCCAAACAATTTATTTCTGGTGGTATTTGTTTTATTGTTTTTTTTTTTAAACACTACTTGGGGTCTGAGGAACTTCTCACTTTTATGGTTTTTATGCTTCACCTTGTTGAAACTGCATTTGTTTGCCTTGTTTTAACTGTGACAATGCTTTTTAGTTCTTTTAAGTATTGTGGTTATTGTATTGTGTTTGTGAAGGATTTTAGATAAGGGTGCAAATAGCCATAGTAGCTGATGCTCCCTTTTTAAACCCCACTAACTAAATACTTCTTGTAACCCATTTAAAATACCGTCACATGGGGTGAAATCGGACTCTAAGGTGACTTCAGACATTTTTATATGATTTTATTTAAGCAAATATATTTATTTTATTTATTTTTTCACCCAAATTTTGTTATGTTCTAACAAGAGAGTTTGCCGATTAAATTAAAATTGTTACTTCTGACATATTTTAACTAGTTACCGTAATTTAGTTGCTTCTTTGTCGTGTACATTGTTTACGTAAAATTACGTTGAAATAAATCACATCTTTCTGTAACCTATTGTCGATGTTGTGCATTAGTTATTGATTTTCTATGCAGTCACTCTTCTCTTGTAAGATTGATAATTTCTGTGACTGTATCATTGTGGGGTGATATCGGACGGTGCCTCGTAAATACAAGACACCGCTTGGAGTTATATGTAAGAGAAATTACGACCCTAGTTTAACGATAATATTTTTTTTAAGTCATTTTACTGTCTGATTTCACCTCATGAAGGAGCGATTTCGGACAGACATTGAAAAAGTATGAGTGTCTGAAATCATCCCGCTGCATGGGGTGACACCAGAAACTTTAAATTATTTTTTTTTTTTTTATTATCTGATTACTATAAATATTAATTACTTTGAAAACTACATACCTAAAATATTTTCCCCACGATATACCATATTACTAAATCAAAATGTCAGTACACCATGAATAACCAGTTAAAAAGTATGTCAAATCCGTCCGATTTCACCCCATTTGATGGACATAAATCAAATCAAATGGTGTTTATGGGATGCCATGCTACCTTCTGTAACTCTGAATTGCATATACCTATTGCACGGTCTGTCCAGATACATTTAGGTGGCATCCCCACCATCTGGATTTATTAGAGAGAGCTTTGTATGTTTTCCTGTGACATTTACCTACATTCGAATCATACAATAAAGCCAGACAGACAATTAATTTGATGACAATAGCATCACAAGGATTAGGAGAAAAGAGAAATGGGGAAAACAATATTCGTCAGTTGTAAAGAGTCTTCCAATAAGAGTGTCCTACTTTTATCGTACAACAGCTGTCGTGTTTATGAAGCTATAGCAATCATATTTTTCCCATGGTTACAATTGTTGTTGACAAATAATCATGGAATGTTACATCATTCCACAACGGGTAGAAATCGTTAAAATTTATTATCAAAATGGATTATCTGTTCACCAAACATTCCTTGCATTAACTGAATTCCATGAGTTAACGGTGTGCATAAGATACTGGGCTATTATAAGGATTCATTTTTGACCTCAATTGGAAGGTACGGAGCTCAGAAATGTCTGGTTTCAGCAATATGCCACCACTTGTCATACTGCTCATGAAACAGTCTACTTTTTGAGGGAGAAGTTAAGAGGCTTCATCATTTCACATGGTGGTGATGTTAACTGGCCCCCGAGATCATGTGATTTAATGCCTCTGGATTACTTCTTATGGGGTTATGTTAAATCACAGGTTTATGCCAACAACCCAGAAACAGTTAATGATCTAAGGAACAATATCACGCGTGTTATTCATGAAACTGAGCCTGGTTTATGCTTGTCATTGAAAATTGGAAGACCAGTATATATACACAATCAAATGAAGCCATGGTGACCATTTAACTGGCGTTCTGTTCCATACTTAATGACTAGAGCCTGGATGTTTGGCAAAATGCCTTTTTTACTGGGTGCAAGTAAATCATTTTCATAGATGTAAATCAAAGTGATAGGGCCAATTTTTATTTTGCCTATTTCTTACTAATTCAATAATACAGTAAATGCCTTTTTTTTTTTGTCATTTTAAAACAATATTTCTTGTTTATTTGCAATTTTCTAATTAAATGTAATGTAATGTGTATGAAATATAAGTGTGTGAAACAAGGACTCAATTTACTTAACAATAGTAAATAAAAGTAATTTATTTCGGTGCTTAATCTGCTAATAATAGTGCTAAAATAATATCTAATCTTCCTCAACTTGGTGAGGTTGCCAAGGACAAAGAATGTTAAACAATAACATTTAAGGTGCGACATTAAAAATGTTTTAAAAAATTTGTTTACAATAAACTGAAATTTACAGTAGATAATGTTTTACAATAATGAAAATTTGCAGTAAAATAAAAATAATACAGATAAAAAAATAAAATAGAATGAAAAAATTCAACTGTAATTTGAATTGAAGTACAAGTGTCGCTGTAAAATCTGCAGAGAACCCTTCAAAGCTATCATAGAAATTTCCTTAATTGTTGTTGTTGGGACTCCAAATTTATGACAGAATGACAAGAATTGTTTTGTTATTGGTGTAATATCAATAATGATCGACAATCCACAGTTACAAATATAATGTTGTCAAGTCAAGATACCAACAATCAGCTTTATAATTTTAAATATTAAGTTCGTTCCCATAGAAGTTGTCACGTAGCATTTTCATTGTTTGCTTTCATATTTTCAAATCTTACTGTTACAATTTTGTGCTACACGTGTTTATTATTGTAGGAGAAAGAAATTTGAGTGAGGAACAGTCAGTTATTGTCGGGTGACAGAAGGTATAAGATCGGTTAGCTAGAATGCCTAAATTCAGTAAACCATTGAAAAGTAAATTTCATGCTTACGTTAGTGAATTTGTTGCCCATGTGTTTTCAACCAATGGAACAGTTTTGTTATGTAAGGTTTGTGAAAAGACAGTTAATCACGAAGAAAAAAGTATTTTATAAGTCAACATCTGTCATCTACGAAGTAAATATGTGAGTTATGTTGATATTTAAAGATAAAACACACATGTTAGGTCAATGAAATTTCTCATTCTGCTTTCAGTGAACACATATACAATAATCAACATTATTTTACAGACATTAACTCAGATATGGAAATTTTACATACTAATAGGAAAGGTAAATTACTAAATATTTTGGAATCTATTGAAATATACAAAGACAAATTCATTAACTCTCATAATTTGAATGAAAAAGCAATTTACGAAAAAACATTCTCTTTGATCTTTATATTACTTCCGATTTAAATAGTAAAAAACTAACGTAATATCAGTCAACGTAATTTCTGTTCTTTCCCCCATCAAAATCAGTCTCCTTTAAGCCAAGCAACAATGCGGTTCGATCACCTGAACCATCCGGTGTGTCTTTCATCCTAATTGTAATTTTGTCCATTCTTCTTTCATTCATTTTTTGTATTTTCATTTTTTAAATATGATCTGTGTAAACTTTTTATTATAAGAATGTATATACATCATAAGATGTTAATTATTTTAAATTGTCAGTTTTACTATCACATTTTTTAACTTCATTATACTTTTTATATTCTCTTTTATTATTTTAATTATCATGTGCATATATAAAGACATAATAATATTGGTTATAAATTAGTATTTTTTAACTTTTCCAGCTACTGAGACTTAAATATTACTATTCAGACATATCATATTTTCCATTTGTCATTAATTTTTTTAATATAATTATACATGAGATTAATTACATTTGTTTTCATTTTGCAGTCGTGGTAAATAGTCACTGAAGATGGAGAAGCATCTATTACTAATTTCTTTAATAATTATATTATATTTATTAGTGTTCATATAACTGTAATATATAATCTTTAATGTTTCTTATGTTGACATAATTTAAATTTATTGCTAAAATACGAGGCATGTTCTTAAAGTAAGTTCCAAAAGGGTGTAGAAAGTAAACGGGAAAATATTTACAAACCATTTTTGTAGCATTGTATTCCCCACACTTCAATTATTTCTCACCATAATCTCCACCATTATTGAGGCATTTATCGAGTCGTGGCACAAGTCTTTCTATCCCCTCATTGTAGAATTCACCCGCCTGCGAACCACTCCGCAACATTTGTGGAAAATTCAAGGAAAGCGAAGAAATTGTGAACCTCCTGTCCTCATTAATTTTTTCATCGACAGCACGCACCAAATCGTCATTGATCAAAGATGGTCGACTGGTATGCTGGTCGTCATGCACAGAGATGCGGCCCTCGTTGAACTTTCTAACCCATCTCCTGACCATTCCATCACTAATGGCATCATCACCATACACCTCACGAAGTTGACGATGAATGTCAGCTGGTTTGATGTTTCTCGCATTCAAGAAACGGATAACAGAGCGCATCTCACAGTCGGCGGGGTGCTCGATCACTTTAAACATTTCAACTGATCACAACTAACCACACACACGGACTGAAGCTCTGAAACTGAATGCACAGCTTGCCTGAGGACTGAAGAAGAAAACACGCATGCGCAAAATAACGATTGCAGCGATGCGACAGCTATAATTGAAAATGGAATTTACTTTAAGAACACGCCTCGTATATTATGCCTTTAAAAAAAATACATATATTGTGCCCTTTTTTTTTTTTTGCCTATTTTAACTGTTATATGTTATAAATGTCTAAATATCCGGGCTCTAGTAATGACATTAAGTGTTCTTCAAAATAATAATTAAATAAATAAATCTCTTTCATTTATACAACTTTTTCACTTTAAAAGTATGACACTCTTATTGGAAGACACTCTACAAAAACTACAGCAACATTAAGTTATACAAAAGGCAAATTTTATTCCCCTCCAGTTGTGGGCGAATCATTTACATATAATGTATGTACACTTTACAACTGGCTATCGCTCAACAATCTCGACAGGGATGATGTTGCAGCCCAGCAGACCACGTCCTGCCCAGATGTGAGGTACCAGTCTGAGTCGCACTAGCTCATCGTGGCGCTTAACGCACACGCTGATCTGTTGGCCCTGTGAGTGCTGCACCACAGCACCGATGTCGTGCAGGGACCGGAAGTTACCGGCATGCACAGAGCCAAACTCCACAATCAGGTCCTCCACACAGATGCCCTGCAATATGAGAGCATGACAGATTTAGAGCAAAAGGTAGAGCCAAAATAACAGCACTTCTTACATCCCTAGTGAGGTTCACTTTAAGCTCTACATTTTGGGTTTATAATGAACTAGAGTCCACGGCAATTCGGAAGGCGGTTGTCTGCTAGCGTTTGCGTCGAGAGAGACAGATAGAGAGAGCAAGGCAGCGTACAACATTGCCACATCGTACTTCACGCACGTGCAATACAAATAGCGCAGCAGAGAATTAAAATTATCAAAAGACAATAATGACCTTAGCCGTTGATTACTGTAAGCATGACACCAAACAAACCCTCTTTCCTTCACTAACAATATTCTTTGCACGTTTCTCAATCCCACACCACATGCTTCTGCAGTCGTTTCTTGCACGTTGGCAATGTTGCTGCCAGCATCAAGATGGCCGGCAGCGTTCTGCTCGTTTTTATAATAATTATACACCTTAAACAATATTTTCCGCGCCTGCTTGTGTAATATCTGTGTTTTTACAGTCTCTTTTCCATTTATTTACCTTACATACACATAGTAAATGTTAGTTTTACTTATTCATTGTATTGAAACACTCGCACGTGAACAAACGAACTCAGGAAGTGCTTGTTATAGACTGATTCTGATTGGTTCTACTGTACAAGCTTGTGACATCACATACCAGAAATGCTACGGCGCATATAGAAGCTAACCGCCTTCCGAAATGACGTCTAGTCTAGTGGCTTGTGCAGCAAATGCTGTAAACTAAGTTCATTAGAAGTTCAAATTAAAATTTTTCTAATTTATTTCCAATGAAGAATAGCAGACATTTTGAAAGTTATTTGTTTCCATAATAGTGAAACATACTCCTTCTGAATGCTTTTTATGCCAAATACATTTCCTTGAACCTATTCATCTTCAGTTCTTGAGTTTCAATGCAAAAACGCAAGTAACAACGTCAGGACGATCAGGGAATTTTTCATGTGTGAGTAATGCAGTAGCTATTTCAGGTCATTGCGGATTATAGGTGAGAGTTAAGACGCAGCTAAAATAGGAAGCATGACTCATTACTACCTAGGAAAATGAGAGAATCACACATATAAATATCTACATCACACTGCCATTAAATATATGAAAAAACCCATATCACTTGACTAATAACTATAAAAATATTTCATTTTTAATAACAATATTGTTACCTTACGTAAGTTTTATAATTTTCAGTAACAATATAGCTGTTACTCAGTAAATTATAGAAATAAAGATCTAATTTAAAATATTCTTTCTCTGCGTCTACTTATATAAAACCTCAAAAGTTTCGCTTTCATATCATCAATATAGCATTGATATGTGTAATTAGTGGCAAATAGGTCTACTCTCATAATATTGCACTAACTATAATAATTTTCATTTTTAGTGGTAATAATCTCATCAAACATTCTTAAGTTTTGTAGTTCTTAATATCCAATACACAGCTGTACTTGGAAAACTCAGACCAGAGAATCAGACCTGTAAATTATTTTTATACGCCATCTTAACTCTAAATATGTCAGCAATCCTGCAGATCATGGCCTTCATGTAATATTGTTTATTGTAGTGTGTGTTTTGTTTTATTCTGAAAAGCCATATTTTTCAAAACTGACTACAGATGGATTTAGGAAAATGATGTAGGGAAATTGACATGTCACTCAAAGCTACTATTTTTTTAAAAACTTTGGGTTCCAAGCTTCAAAATTAGGAGTCATTTATTAAAATCTGCTCAGCTGTTTTCCCGTAATTTCCATTACCAGTTCAAATCATTGCAGGAAATTTTAGATCAGAAGGAGCCTTCCACATTCCACTTTTAATATAAATTATGGGAAATATTTCACAAATACTATAAACAAAGATTAAAAAAACAGGTTTCTAGTGTGATATTCCATTGTTATCTTGAGAATGCCGTGTCGTTGTGCAGTTAACTGCTCTCAAAGGTCAGAAAAATATGTCATTGTTCCTGCTGCCTCAGGAAGACAGAAATACAGAAAAAGAACGAAATTGATAAACAACATCTAAAGAAAAGTTTGCCATCCGAAGCGTTGTTATACTCTTGTAATTCTGTATTTCATATAATCCTAAATGCAGAAAAATATTTCAGAAACAAAAGTGAAACATTGATAGAAATTGAGTTGACACTAAAGACTTTGACGTCTTTATTCACTAACACTTCAACTCATAAGTTCCGAACTTTTAATATTTTTTTAAAAAGTCTTATCACTATATTTTAGGAAAGCAGCGGCGGTCTGTCGTTATGTGCTACAGTACAATGATAATTTTTCCTCAAATAATGTACTTGTTATACCACAGTATTTGATCTGTCATTTGACAATTTCCTGTGGTTATGTTCATGATGTGTTATAGAGTGTTGTCTTTGCCCTTCGGTGCCTCAGGGGGTTTGTTATACTACTCAGAACTCCAGATGAGAATGTTAGACAATTATACGCATGTGCGAAGCTAAATTCACAGCTCTAATTGGCTATTTTTACGCGGATAAATGCTGTAGTCAGCTTCAGCACGACACAACTTGGAGATTGCAAAAATAAAGCGTAACGAAAGAATGCTTGTTTGTGGAAAAACTCGGAACTATCTATAATGTATTTGGTAATTCAAGTATCCGACTGCTGCTGCCATCTACCTGTTTGAGGTTCCTCCTGACTCAGCCAGCAAATGACGGAAATTGGAACCCCAGAAAATTGAAGCCAAGAAAGTATGTGACCATATAATTCAGGAAGCTATTCACCATTTCCAGTCTTTAAGCTACCTAGATGCCACAAAATTGTTAAACAGCAAAATTTTTGACAATTTTTCGCATAATTTTCCTGAAGGGGAAGTTGAAGTTGCTGTCAACAGCTATACTATATTGAACAAAAGTGTTACAGACACAACTTGGAGTTATATACGGAAGAACAAACTTCCGAAATATAGATGGCTGTTCAATTGTTACAATACATAGTCTCCAACAACTTACACGATCCATTCTGTGAAGTAACGAAGTTGTTAAATATTTTGATTACAACACCAATGACCACTGCCGAGCCAGAAAGATGTTTTTCTTAATAGAAAAGAGTATGATGTCCAAGATGGAGGGGTTTAAAACTAGGATAATTGAAAAGTTCTGCAGTAGGAAGGAACGTCGTATGGACTTCATATTTCGTCACTATGTGAGTCTCAAATTAAGATAAATACATGTAAGTATATATGGTACGCCATTATACAGACGTGGACAAATTATTAGACTAAAACGTTTTCTTGGAAACATAATATAATTCGTCATATCACTATCTGTATAATTCACAGAGTCTCTATTGTTGTAAATATGATTGTTTACATCTTCTGGTATATTTTTCCAATGGTTAAGTATATTTTTTCTGGCCATGTTGGTACTATATGTTATGTTTTAATTATATACTTCAGAAGATATTCTCCCATGGCCTGCAAGAAGACCGGACATGAACAAAATAGAAAATCTGTAATCTATACTGAAGAAGAAAGTGAACAAAAAGAGGCTTACAACAAAACATGGACTCATTTAGGCATTGTCTGATATCTGGCTAAATGATGCTGATATTCAAAGAAAGTGTCAAACTTTGGTTTCCAGCATCCCTGACAAAATCAACGTGTTAATAAAGAATAAGGGAATGTTCACTAAATATTAGTAACCTCCAGACTCAATTTTCTGTTCATTATATCTGTGCAAAATACATTTTTGTTCATTATTTCTACCGATAAATACAGCTTCGTTGCACATATAATTAATTTAGTCTAATAATTTGTCCACGTCTGTAGAGATTGTAGCACACTCATTATTTTGACCACCAGCCGCTACTGTAGGACAGGAATGTATTTATTGTTAAGAAAATTGTCTGTTACAGCAAATGCACTAGAACAATCTGCTAAATGGCAGTTGAAGTGTTGGTATGGGAATTGCAGTAGAAAATTTCTCATGTTACCCCTATTAAAATGAACATAACATGATTAATAAAGTGTTATCTCTAATGAGTAATTTCACTATGACAATAATGTTTATTAATCCGTGTCTCCTGTATTCAATAACCCACACCAACATATATGATATTGCCTTTAATGACCTTCATTCTAGCATTACTGTGTACGCTTCTGTGCTGAGCAAGGAGTAACTATGGCCGCTGCTGAGAATGTGGTATTCTCTAATATACATTGACTCTGTAACTCAGAAATCTGGAAAGGTTTTGAATAGTGTCAACTTTTGAAACCAATTTACATTCTTTCTTAACATTTCTCTTGCTTTGAGTCCACCCCACCCATTTGAAGTGAAAAAAAAAAAAAAAAGTTTTCTGCTTACTAACACTTATTTTTGAACAGATCACTTTGAAGTTACTATTTTTTTCTCTCTCTTTTCGAAAAGCTTTCCTTAGACATTGATCCATTGAGCATAAAAATTACAGCATGATTATCATAGAGCTATGACATGATAAATGTTAATGAAGCTGGAAAATGGATACACTGAAATGGCAGTATAACGAACCTGAGGGGGTACTGTAATTATTTTCGTTATAGTGAAATTTCGTTAAACCGAAAATGAAGTAAATCTGCCTACAAATTGTGTCCCATATTATATAAAAGATACCGTACCTGGGTTAGGTTATACCACAGTCTTATACATACAGTCGCGAAACTTCAACACTTTTTTTGCCAACATTCACGACACTAGCGCCCAAGCGG
The DNA here is from genome assembly GCA_025594305.2 of Periplaneta americana. Lineage (NCBI taxonomy): Eukaryota > Metazoa > Arthropoda > Insecta > Blattodea > Blattidae > Periplaneta > Periplaneta americana. The sequence continues at coordinate 6,512,558 of JAJSOF020000041.1, read as the reverse complement.
CAGGCAAGGCACTGGTCATAGGGTTGATACAGCCAGCACGTGCTTTAAAGGTATGCGAGATGTTATAATAATGTTTTAATCATGCGTCGGAATAAAGGCAATGTGTGCAATGACGAAAATTGCAGTAACAACAAGTTTAAATCTCCGAATTTGTCGTTCTTCAGATTCCCTAAAGACCAAGAGAAAATCATAATTCAGTCATAACCAATAATCCACGCTGTAGATAGCCTACGTATTGTGTTCTATAAAACATTTATTAGTTATCGGTTACCTATTTGTATGTCAGGAAGAACAGTTTAAATAAAAACAAAGTAAATACCTGTTACAGTATATTATTTTTTTGCAGAGATCATATGTGTAAATGTGTAACCATTCCGATTTTGGATAACATATCTACAGTTTTTAATGCAAGTAATTCCATAATTTTTGTATTCGTGTTTTTTTCTTTATATTTTTAAAAAGTTGAATGTTATATAGCATTCAAGTAGGTATCATGGTGTTAATTTTGCAAGAATTCATGGAGTATAGTAATCCTTTTGCAAAATATTCACTTCTTGAATAAATCCAGACTGTGTCGATAAATTTCTGATGTGTTGGTGTAGATTCATGTGGCAGACGTATTAAGTTCTCAAGAAATAAAAGAGCCTTTTTAAATTTAATATAAAAAGCAATCTTTTCTGTAATAATTTGCATGACTGTTATTGGTGTTGATTTTACATTCCCAGTGATTATTTGAGCCGTTCAGTGCAGAAGTGGTGTAAGTCAAAAGCAGATAATGAGGTTTAAAGTTAAATTCTGTAAAATACAGCGCAAAGTAGCAATTAATATATCCTTCGTTCTATTCACTGACTATTAATAGTTTAAATACATTCAATATTAACTGCCACTTTGCGCTGTATTTTACAGAATGTTTACTTTAACCCTCATTACCCATTTTTTACTTACACCACTTCTGCTCTGAAAATAAAATTAGGCCTACATTTTCTGAGTTAATTGAAGTTACAATTTTTTAACAAAATTGTGTGTTCATTTATTTGTTCTCACCTACGTCATATTAACAGTAAGTGCATGTAAATTACGTATTATATAGGTAGGATAAGTTAAACTTAGGCATTATGTGTGAAAACTGGAAATGTAATGTAAAATGCGGTAAACTTGCCATAAAAATTTAAACCATAACATCAGCACTATTTGTGACTCAAAATAATAAAGGAAATACCGGTTCTTAAGAAATGGAAAAATAATGAACTTCATATTAATGTTTAAATCCTCCCCTTTTCTTTATTTTCAAGTTTACCTCAGCGGTCGAGTTTACCCCAACTTGCGGTATGCAAAATCGTTAATTTCTCAGGAAATAGGGAGAGGAGTTCACCACGCGATGTACCCTACGAGATATGCCCTACAATTCTGAAGCTACTAATTTTTACTCTTCTCACAGGAAATACAAAGTTCCAATGATTCATAAATATATTTAGGAATGAATGAATTAACCGACCACGCACGAACAATTATATTATTTCAAACCATGACACGTGATCAGAGCCATGATTCAGTTGTAAGGAGCAGAAAGAATTACTTTTATTCCCAGCTTCTGAAACTTGTAGATTAGCTGCGTGTGAAATTCTTCCAGGATTCTAAAGTAGAATTAATAAGAACCATATACACTTATTGTATAGCATAAAAATATAAAATAAACTACGCAAAACCCGTTTTCTGATGTGTTATCATAAGTCGTGTTCACACTTTTAACTTGCCTGCCGCTAGAGGGCTACTGTCGCGCCAGCTGTCAAATGTTGGCATATTTTACACGTATGAGTTGCGTGACTATATCTATTAGACTGTGGTTATACTGTATATTTATATTACATTGCAACTTCAATAAGAATCAGTACCATAATGCATATTCGACAACTGAATAATTATTCTTGCATATTTTACAATATTTTATTATACATCACGACCTTGTTAAGACCAAAAATTAAAGCCTGGTTCAGACGGTGCTAGTTTCTATGATGGATTCCAAGGTGGCTGCACGGATGGGTAGCCTGCGTGGTCACTGGCTGGCTCCCGTGTTGCCTACGGTGATGGTAGTTGTTCACACAGAGCTGGCTCTTTTCACAGTTCAAATTGGAAAATCATCTGCTGTTTCATCTGTTGCCAACACTCATGGTCAAAAGAAACTAAACCGTGAGTGGAAAACAACTAAAGTCCTACATTAACAGTAGTAAATGTCGTAATAAAGTAATTACGCCATAAGTGCAAAACAGCTAAAGTCCGATATTTAATTGTTGTTTCTTAGAAACTAAAGAATATAGAAAAAAACAGGTTTAGTTAGACGACATGGTTTCAGTGGTGATATTATATGATCATCTTTGGTTCCAGCCTGCAAACCATCACGAAAAATAGCAAGGAACCTACCCTCGAAATCCAGCAAGCTAGCCATCCAAGGAGCCACCAGAGCGGATTACTTCTGGCCAGTGACCACGCAGGCTACCCATCAGCGCAGCCACCTTGGAGTCCATCACAGAAACACGCACCGTCTGAACTGGGCTTAAGTTTTACTGAATTGATCACTACCTTCGAAAGTTCGATTTTATCGAATTGTTTCATTTAAGTATAAATTCAAATGACAACAATCGCGTCTATGGAAGTGCATTCAGAAAAATCACTGAAAGCAGGGATGACCAATGCCTAGCAATAACTCGTTTATTTTATTTTCTTTCCAATTTATTTTAAGTAATTTTGGTAATTTACTAGGAGACGTCGTTGCACATAGGCCAGTTTTACACTAATCCTAAACATCTTATTAAATATTGAACAAGTTCTGAATTATAACCTAAAATAAGACAGGTCAATGTAGAGTATCCACTGCCCAATGAACGAATATTGGTTAAACGAGCGTTGAGCGACTTCCGCCGATTTTGGAATAGACACAGACGCACTTAGGTTAGGTTAGTTCAGGCTTTTATTATCCCGTCAAGATGTTTAGGATTAATGTAAAACTGGCCTATGTCTGCTATAGTGGGTGGGACATAAGTAACATTCACCATAAGACACTTTCCCCGACACTTATTCATAATAAGGTGAAACGAGCAACGCATCTTGTATTCTTGGTCCAGGAAAAATACTGTTTTAGTATACTTCGTGTACACTAAGGTTAGGTTTAATGTAAAAGTGGTCTATATGCAACGACGTCTCCTAGCAAATTACCGTAATTTTCAACTGATTAGGCCTAATTTCGTTAAAATAACATTTTTTGTAACGGAATGAATTGTTACGTTAAACTGAATAGTTCGTTACTTATGCGTTCTTTAAACTGAACAATTTTAACATGTAAATTAATGGTAAAATGGCTGAGACTAAAAAATTATTTCGTTATTCGTTCACTACCTTATTCTGAAAAATTCGTAATTGCGGGATTTCACTGTACCTCCTCCCTCTTGCTCCGGTATCACCATCTTTCTCTCGCACATCCAGCAACATTACAACACCGCAGCGATCTTTTATTGGTTCTCGTCATATGCAGGAGATTTGCCACTGAGAATAGTTAAGTCATTCAGGTCGTGGTAAGTCCAATAATCTCTTCAATGGTCAGTGAATACTCACTGCTTCCTCAGCAGGGGAGTTCTGTGCCACAAAATTCACTCTGGCTATCGGCTCTGTGTGTCGAATGACTGTCCTGGGTGGATCAGCTGGCAGCCCCACACCCTCCCTCTGCTGTGCATGCAGCATGTGCAGCCCCTGCTCAATGTGTGTCATCATGCTGCTGTGGTCGTTCATGAGGCCTGCAACACATGGGAAGCTGTCACACATGTTTCATTCAGTGGCGGCTCGTGACGTGACAGGTGCGTGAAGCAGTGTTAGGTCTACTTCTAATTTTATAACAAAAATTATGTATAGGCTTATGTATATTTAAAATACGTGACATTGATGATGACGATAATAATAATAATAATAATAGAATCATAAATTAACGGTAATAAATAATCATACCAATTTTTTAAAGACAAGTTGAATCCTTCTGTTCACGGCAGCAAATTTATCAGTAGACTAACATCGTTGTGGAAAGGCTGATTTTTTCGTAATTTTGTGCACAATTTGCTTCTACATAGAAATATTTGCGATTGACAAGCGTCTTTGTTGTGACATGCAACTACGCAAATAGTTTTTAATGCAATTCATGTAAGAAAAACTTCTTTCCGCGGACGAATTTGTTAATAAACAGCCCAAATTCCTAAAACACACTGATTTTATGAACAAATATTACTCGTAATTATTTAAAATAGTCCTAATAATTAATGTAATAAAAACAGTAGAGAAAATAATTACAGTGCACACAACGCGATCTTTATGCATACTCGTTCACGAACCTGCGGAAAAATTTAATTTTGTGTGTAGGCTACACTAGTACCTACAAAGTTAACACCACAGCCATGTTTTTTTTCAATTCCTCTTACATATACAGTAGCGTGCAAATTAATCCGAACACGACATATTTTTACATTTTCTGTCATTGTTGGCCTCACAGCTGCTCATACCGCTTTAATTGACATCTATAGTACGTGTAATTCCATTGTTGAAGGTCTGTCATTATTTTTTTTATAATATGTGACATTTTGCCTGTCGTTTTGTACTTATAAGCACTTCAGTTGTGTTGAAGACTTAATACTGCAATCCTGTGTACATTCTGTCGTCTTCACAAATGGATACAACTCCACGAAAACGGTCTAAAATTATAACATTAGCAGAGCATTCTTCTATGACAGAGGCAAATTGCTGCAGAATGACACATCGGTTTGGCTACTGTTAATTCGATCATAAAACGATACAGGGAGACTGGATCCATCACACCCCAGAAAAAAGGAAACTGTGGCCGGAAAAGGAAGACTTCACCTGCAGATGATCGTTTAATTGTCAGGAAAAGTAAATTAAATCCTAGACTAACTGCTGTCGACTTAACCCGCGAGTTAATGGCTACCACTGGGGCGAATATTCACGTCACAACAGTGCGGCGTAGGCTTTTGGAAGCTGGACGAAGGACTCGTAAGCCTATTAAGAAGCAACTGCTAACCCCTGTTATGTGCAAAAAACGCTTAATGTGGGCAAAATTACATCAACACTGGACAGTGAATGGCTGGAAGAATGTACTTTTTTCCGATGAGTCTCATTTCGAGGTCCACGGCCACCGTGTTTCTTACGTACGGAAAGGATCCGAAAAAGTAACAGCAGCTCATCTCCAACAAGCACCCAAATACCCCCCTAAAGTAATGTTTTGGGGTTGTTTTACACATGAAGGGCCTGGAGCATTAATACCTATCAAAGGAATGATGAATTCTGACAAATATATTCACTTATTGGAAACCAGAATCATACCCCAGCTGCAAAAATCATTTCCGGATGGCAGAGGTGTGTTCCAACAAGACCTGGCACCATGCCATACGTCTCGAAAAACTACAGAATTCTTCAACAAGAAGAATATTCAGGTACTCCCCTGGCCAGGCAACTCACCCGACATCAACCCCATTGAGAACTTGTGGTCAATTTGCAAAAGAAGAATGCAAAAAATGGATTGTTCTACAAAGGAGATGATTTCTGCCCTCATTGGTGTATGGTTTCGCGATGAAGAAATGAAGAATATTTGTGGGAAATAAGTGGAATCCATGCCAAATCGTCTCAGAGCTGTTATTAGGAACAAGAGATTACTGAGGTATGTCTTAGATCCTTTTTTTATCCCGTTTGAGTGGTTTTGCATAAGTAATTACGTTGTTCGGATTAATTTGCACGCTACTGTATTTCCACTTTTCTCAAGACTCGTGCTTGCTTCTTTAGCAAAACAGTTAAAAAAATTACAAATATATTCATTTAATATAGGCCTAACTTTTCTATGGGCAAATTAATTTTACGCTTTTAAATTTCTGTAATTTTCATTGTTAGAGTTGGCTATTCTGATTTGTCGTTGTTTGGCGGAATGTTGTGAATTCGTCTCTTCTACTATTTCATGTCCGACCAAAGCCACGATACTAAATGTTGTTGCGGGGTGAGGGGTGTAGTCTTGTTGCCATGGTAACCATAGCTGAGTGAAACTTGTTGCCATGGTAACCATAGCTGATTGAAACACTAACAGGAGGAAAATCGAGCTCACTTCACCAGAGCAGAACTTAAACGTATCAGAGTCTTGTTGTGTAGCCATAGCAAGCAAAATAGAGAGTCGCAATGCAAGAAGTGGATTTACCGGCGTTATGTCCGTTAATTCTTCAGCGCGGCACGACTTTTGAACGTACATTAAACATAAATATCATAAAATGAGTCGCACTGTGATGTATAGTAAAAGTAAAGTGAATTTTTCGATTTTTTTCAATTCTATGGTGAAGTTGTCTTCACTTGGTTCACCTGAAAAGCTGCCTCTGGTTTCATTACGAGCCAATTTAGTTTCTAACGTTTAAAATACTCACATATGACCCTGTGCCGTGCATGCCGGACTTGGTACACGTCCACATCTTGTCTGGGGTACCCATAGCTGTCCACCAGCGGCTCTGTCATTCCAACACCATTCTATGAAGAAGCAACAGCAATACAGCTCGTGAAATCATGCGGGAATAAACTACGAAGGAACAACTTTTCTTTCGCTTGTTGGTTAGAATGCTGGATAAAATCCTCCTTTAATATAAATAATTGTGGCCGCTGTCTAAATACAAGTGTTTTCCCCCCTGGACCAATAATATAGCAAAGCAGTTCGCCGGCGGCCATAATTATTTATACGAAAGTGTGATTTTACCGAATGCTCAATTGAGGAGCTTGCTGGAAAAATGAACTCTGTTCACTTGTGCCATTTTTGTACCAATCATTTGAAACGATTATACACAATGTGGAGCATGTTAACATAGCTATACAACTAAGAAAGTTGTAGGGGTGTTTGTAACACCATGGTAGCTAATCTGATACGCTACTATTACACTATTGAAGTTCTTTGACAAAGATCTTTTATAAAATAGTTTATGCTCGACCAAGCCGAAATGTAGTAATTATACACCTGGTAGCAGTCCTTTAATGAATGTCATTAAAGTACACCTACTCATTAAAGTACAGGTGTTTTCAGCCAATGACAACTCAGCTTACAGGTGTTCAGCCAATGACAAGTCAGCTTTGTACCGTTATAAAACCACAAGTATCGATTATTCTCGGATATGCAATCGAAAGAGAATTAGCGAAAAGTCACGGAGGCTGGAAATCCAATACTGTCGCAGAAGGTTATGTTCTGTTACTATAATAATTAGCGTTAATTGTAAATAATATTCAAATAAATTCAATTTGTCATCTCGTTTTTCAATGTCGAATTCAATAATCAAGGTTATACCAAGTTTAACAGGATTACATCAAGGTCAATGACATTGTTCCTCGGAAAAAATCAATACTGTCGCAGAAGTTTATGTTCTGTTACTATAATAATTAGCGTTAATTGTAAATAATATTCAAATAAATTCAATTTGTCATCTCGTTTTTCAATGTCGAATTCAATAATCAAAGTTATACCAAGTTTAACAGGATTACATCAAGGTCAATGACATTACTGTTCCTCGGAAAAAAATCAATACTTTCGCGTCTGCGCACATCTCACAATTCACGACCTAGAACAAGGTCACTTCCGATCTTGTCAGATACAAATAAAATGTATACATCTGAATAATTTCAAGTTAGAAATATGGTCAAGCGTAAAAAGTCGTATGAAACTCGCCTATAATGGTAATTAAGAAGCTCGTATGAAAATTATGAAACTCGCGCTCGTTTCATAAACATCCATACTCGCTTCTTAATTACTATCATTATAGGCTCGTTGCATAATGTACTAATATGACAGTGTAATGGGTTTTCTTTTATAAAAGTTTCTCTGATAAATGATCTTTTATAAAATGTAAGTGCATCTTGTTATCTTTGATAAAAGATTTCTATACCTTGAAACAAATATGGCGGAACGCAAATATAACCGGATTGTTGCTATCACAAAAATTCTGATATCGGAGTGTGAAGGAAATTAAATGTTGTAAATAAATAATTTGTATAATATAATATTACATTATAATAATTTGTATAACTTTTCAAGTTCTCGCATTGTAGCTCTTTCAGTAAGTTCTGATGGATACCTCTCTTATCACGTTTTGCAACCCACGATTTAACCCACAGGTGTTTCTTTTTCAGTAAAATGTGCTTATGTAATAACTGAACTAACTGTAGCTAAACAAGCATAATAACTTACTGTTCTTCATTCATGGTGTTATAAACTTAACCCATAAATATTAGTATCAACAAATCATAAACTTAACGCGTAAATATTAATATCGACAAATCATAAACTTAACGCGTAAATATTAGTATCAACAAATCATAAACTTAACGCGTAAATATTAATATCGACAAATCATAAACTTAACGCGTAAATATTAGTATCAACAAATCATAAACTTAACGCGTAAATATTAATATCGACAAATCATAAACTTAACGCGTAAATATTAATATCGACAAATCATAAACTTAACGCGTAAATATTAATATCGACAAATCATAAACTTAACGCGTAAATATTAGTATCAACAAATCATAAACTTAACGCGTAAATATTAATATCGACAAATCATAAACTTAACGCGTAAATATTAGTATCAACAAATCATAAACTTAACGCGTAAATATTAATATCGACAAATCATAAACTTAACGCGTAAATATTAATATCGACAAATCATAAACTTAACGCGTAAATATTAGTATCAACAAATCATAAACTTAACGCGTAAGTATTAATATCGACAAATCATAAACTTAACGCGTAAATATTAGTATCAACAAATCATAAACTTAACGCGTAAATATTAATATCGACAAATCATAAACTTAACGCGTAAATATTAGTACTGGTATCAACAAATCCTCGGAACACGTGTTAACAGTTGTGAAACAAGTGTTAGGTGCATAGGTGGAGTTATGGGGGGCCGGGGGGCAGTGCCTCCCCAAACTTGTCTAAACTCTTCTTTTTTTTTTCGGTAATTTCATAGAAGACGGGCACTTGGTTGAATATAGTACGTATTACCAACTGTTTTATTTCAGAGTTAAATGTTAGTGATCTTTTAGTGACTTTTACATGTTAGTACTAGGTTTTTTATACTAGGTGTCGCCGTGATTTTCTTTTAATTTGATTGGTTATAGTTGTCATTTGTTGTAGAATTTTCGTTAATTTTGAATGGATAATGACGTTATCAGTTGTTCTTGGTTGTTTGACGTGAGTGGTGTTATGTTGTGTCTGATGGCTAAAGCTATTGAAAGTTTGTCATTTTATGATTTTCTTTCGATTTGATTGGTTATAGTTGTAATTTATTCTAGAATTTTCATTAATTTTGAATGGATAATGACGTCAGTTGTTCCTGGTTGTTTGACGTGAGTGATGTTACATTGTAGATTTGTCTGCATTTGTCGAATGAGCATCATCATGCTTACGAAAAAGGCACTTTTCAGTGTCAATAATTTATTTTGTGTGCACAAGGTTGGAATTTTGAAGTAAGAGGGAAAGGAAGGAATCCGTGTTCTGAAATTATTGATTAAATTTTGTGTCTATTTTGGTTTAGTTCTTTCGCTGGTGATTAAGGATTGTGTTGAATGTTGAGGATAAAACTGTTTTTTCTGTGATTTAAAGAAATTACTTACTGAATTTTCTGTAGATGTTATGGTGTAATAAGTGTTCGAAGAGAATTTCATTTAGTGTAAAGACGTGGTTTATTTATGCACAGTTGACTGTACGACAAAGTGTTAGTTTAGTTCTTTGTTGCTTGCATGGTTTAAGTTTAGATTACCTTAAAGCCTGTGTCATTTATATTGGAAGTGAAGTGGTTGTCGATGAAGACGTCAATGAGAATTGAATTTTATTTGATAAGGTGATAAATTATGTTTTGTTTTGTGTTTTTGTGATTTTTGGGGATAAAGTGCGGACGAAAACTACCAGAAAAGTACTACCAACTATGAAGTTCGAATGCCACGAAACGCCAAAAAAAACCAAAGGCGAAAAATTAAATATATTTTCATTTTTTGGAGGGCTTGTTCTTCTTTAAAAATACGAATATATATTTGATTTTTCATCTTTGATTTTGCGATGTTTGGTGACATTTGGACTTCATAGTTGGCAGAACGGTTTTGGCAGTTTTCGTCAGCCATGTTGGATTTTGCCCGTCTTCTAGGAAATTACCTTTTTTTCTATTAACATTAGAAAATATTGAATGCAAAAGACTTTTCTTGCTTTTGTTTATGATTAAGTTTCTGTGCTTAAATTGACGAATTAATGTCTTCAGATCATGTGTCTAGACTATAGGGTAATATTTATTTTAAATTTCTGAATGTATAAGAATTTCTATACCTCATTTGAGGAATGGAAGCACTGTAATGTTTCTTTGTAACAGCCTGTACTCCTGTGTTAGATGTCTGCAGCGCTATCTACTGAATTACACCATAGTCCCATGTTAAAGGAGTGGAAATTTTCAGTAGTTTTCATAAAACAACCATAGTCCAAAGATTTTTTTGTGAAAACAGCCATTTTCTAGGATGGTAGCATTTACAAATAATATCTCATTCATAAACAAAAGCAAGAAAAGTCTTTTGAATTCAATATTTTATAATGTTAATAGAAAAAAAAAAGAGTTAAGACAAATTTGGGGGGGGGGGCAGTGCCCCTACATAACCTCCCATAATTCTACCTATGGTTATGTCCTATTATAATTTGTAGTAGACTTACAGTTGAAGCCCTATACAACTCGGTCCGAAACATCATGGATATGTAACACTGTATGAAACATGCACTCCAAAAATACTTTTATTAAATGATAAATGTTTTATAGAGGGCTGTCACGAATCGAGTTGACAACACTGAAATGACAATGGCACAAAATATTTTCTTGGTTACAGTTGAAATAAAATTAAAGGGCTATGGCCCGTGGCAATTTCATCCAATCAAGAACGTAAATAAATCACAACAACATAACCTTTCTTCGATTGAAGCACTGCAATATTTGTTAAAAAGTTAGAAGACATTATTATTCGAACATAGTAAACTTAGCAGTGGGTGTTGTAAAGTAATTATATAATACTTACACTGTCTAATATAGCCTTCATTTGATTGATTTCGCTTTCAATTTTCTCCTTTTCTCGTATCAGTGCTAAAACACTGTCTCGTGTAATGCCAATCTCCATAATAGAAACAAAATTACCAAAACTCTAACAGAATAACGCTCCAAAACTATTGTGTTACGCCACAATTCAAGTAGGTTCTGAATAACCACAAATCTCGTGATTTCATTACATTACAGTAGCAAAATTGAAAAATTAGCATTAAAAATTGTCATCACGATGGTGTACTTCTGTGATAGCCTTCGGACAACTGCACTGCAACCAGTAACTCTCCACCAGTGTTGTCAATGTTGAGAAAATATTCCCATCAGAGTATGTAAATTTTCCGCTCTTTTCATAAATTTTAGAACCCCTCTTTGTATTAAATAATTAAATCGTATTTATAATGTAAAACATCACTTTATTTTTTTAAATCAAATGTTCAATAGGACGTCAAAGGTTAATGTTACAGCTTTGATATTTTACCAAGTCATTTTACTGTACTGATTTGATGGGAAGGAAGGCCATCATTGATACTGGAAACTATTGTCAAGCAGGCTGTGAAATTAAATGACTAATTAACAAATATAGCCTAGATAGAAGGTGTGAAAATGGACTACTGAAGATAGGATTACTGTAAGAAATTACCATAATTGAGTTTACTAGGACTCTGCAATTTCTTTTATAAAGCTAATAAAGGGTTAACCTCATAATACTTCAATTTTTACTTCCCTGTTCAAGCCGGGTCGTTCCATTCTGTGGTCGGAATGGCCTCAAATGAACTTGGTAGTGATTCTCCAAATTCCCCAGAAAATATTTCGGTGTCTATGCAACAGTGCTATGAAAACTATATTCTAGTTGATATTGGTGCAAATTTAACCAACAAGAAGTATGGGAAAGATCTGGATTCCGTCATACAGCGAGCAAAAGATGCTGGTATGTTACATTTAACATATTTTTTGTTATTATTTACATTGAAGAATAAAGTAAAATATAAATTTTCCAACCATTTGAATCCGTAATTTGTTATGTTTTCTTATGTTTCAAGTTTGTTTTAATTAACGTTATGGGTAAAAAAAAATTGTAATTCGGTAGGTAGAAAACGTTGGTCAGTAAGATGGACATCAATGATATCATCAAGGATCAGTGACAGATTAGGTTTGGTTTGTTGAGGTCTTTAGTATGCCTTGCATGTACGTTTTTTGTAGGCATATCTAAAGCCTGAACAAACCAAACCTAACCTGTCACTAATCCTCGATGACGTCCGCCATATTGACCAATGTTTTCTACCGAATTACCAAAGAGATATGTTTATGCTCATATACGCTTACATACTTAGGCCTACAGCCTCTATAAAATAGAGTAAATTTATAAACCATATGCGACATATTGTTGAAACAATATGGTCTGTATTTTTCTCTTTCCTTAGCCTACGTTTATATCTTATAAGTTTAAAAAAGAAGGGCAATGAACACTAAGTGCAGTTTCTCCGAATAATCTTTTCCAGATTTGCTTATATAGCCTATTAATTAAAGTTGTTCATTTCCTGACTAAATGCTTTAATCATATTATGACTTCTATAGGCCTATAATAGAATGATACTATTCCACATCCAGTTATTCTAGTGATGTCAAAACTGGTTCTGGCATCATCTTGCTATTATTTCGGGGCTGATTTCTAGAAGCCTAAGTGACATTTCGCATTGCAGCTCTGCCTGTTTTCATTGTAAAATGCAAACTGAATCATTGAAGCGTGTTCGTATTTGCAGGTGTCCAGAAGATCATGGTGACAGGTGCATCTTTGCGTACTAGCAGAGAGGCCCTACGGCTCACGAGGATATATCCAGGGACCTTGTATTCCACTGCAGGTAACATACAACATGTCATGTAGATGTAGATACATCCTCAAGAATTCTTGAAGCGAAACCCAAACCCAGGCCACTGCCAACCTACCCTGTCTTGCATGGCAGGAATGAGATAGATCCCCGTATTCCCAAGGAATTAAACACCACGGAAAAAATCAAAATCTTACTTTGAAGAGAGCACTTAAGACTCTAAACCAGGCAGCCCCAGATGAAACTGGCTAACAACCATTCTACCAGGACCAAATATTGCTTGTTTGCAATAAGCGATGGTTCCATTCTGTCTACACGAAACATGTCATCTGCAAAATTCTACATTAATAAATTGTTCGTTTAATATTATTTTTTGGAGTTAAGTTATATGTTCATTATTTGACTTAATAGTTATAATAACATAAGCCTATATGCTTACTATTTTCATAACAAAAATTCATATCCATGATTCAAGAATTAAAACAGAAAATCAATATCCGAACTTTAAAAGAAAACTTACAAATTAAACCAAACCCTTTAACTCTATTAAATATAGAATATAATCTAAATTTAACAGAAGAAATACTGAAATCAGAAGTAAACACTGAAATAATGAAACAATTGTCTTTAGAGACAATTAATATTAGGTACCCTCCACAAAACTGGCTTCATTTATACACCGACGGATCTTTGATCTCCAGAGAACAAGGTGCCGGTGCAGGTGTTACATGCTGTCTCTTCTCACTTTATAGATCTCTTGGATATGGAACAGCAAGTTTTGATGGAGAAATTGTTGCAATAAGTGAAAGTCTCAGGAATCTTCTATTTCACATCAATAAATTTAAGAATGCAGTTATATTGTCAGACTCCAAAGCAGCTATTCTATCAATAGTCTCTAAACACACACCTTCATCTCAAACAGCAGAAATAACTAAAATGCTCTCTCAATTAATATCACTCAATAAAAGAATTGTATTTCAATGGATAACATCCCACTGTGGAATCCTGGGAAACGAGAATGCGGATGCTTTAGCGAAGAAGGGCAGCACTGCTACTTACAGACCTGTTACTAAATCTACGTATTACTCTGCGAAAAGATTTATTAAATCTACATACTTAGACTTCAACAAACAAAATTTGATAACACAATCTCAAGGGAAAAAATGGAACTCTCTGCATCATAATCCACAGTTAATTCCCGATTTACCACGAAATTCGTCTGTAGCTGCATTTAGATTGGCAACAGGCCATGATTGTTTGGCCAAATACCTGCAATAGAATTGGAATATATCAGTCCCCTAACTGCCCATTGTGCAACTCAAACCAAGAAATGGATTCGAAACGCCTCAAAATCTGTGCTTCAGTGGCTGGCCATGATAATATCTTTGAAAAATATTGGAGTACAAGAGGTCAAATGATTTTATTGTCTAACGCCTGGCATTAGAAAACAACAACAACAAATTAGACCTACATGTGCCATTCTGTGCCAAACTAACCAGTCAGTCAACCGACCTCCTCAGATTTTTTATGAAACTTTCAGAAATCATTCTCCCCAAATGTCTAAATTAAAATACATTTTTGGAAAAATTGTATCTTGTTAGGTTTTGATGTAATTCATTTTTAAAATCTGCAAAATGACACGGTTTTTTCGTTTGCACTAACGTTTTCAATCTCGAATAATTCCAATTCTCTAAGCCCTACAGGGAATTTCACTAGGTTCAATTTGATATGACTAAGTTACCTTTGGTAAAATAAAAAGAAAATTGAATATCTATAGTCTACCTATTGTGCTAGTGTACACTGCTTCATGATTTCCAGCCTTTTAACAAATTTAAAAAATGTACACGTAGTACATATTGTGCCAGTGAAGTCCGACCATATGTGCAGAAAATCTCTATGCAATCCTGAAGAAAGTGATAGTAGCTTTGGAAGAAATAGGATTTTATGTTATCTGTATTATTAGTGATAACTGATAACAATAGCATCAACAGGAAATATATACAGCTATTTTCTCAAAATAAAGAGCTAAAATGTGTGTATCCACATCCTGTTGCTGAGAATAGGCCTATGTTCCTTGTTTTTGATTCGGTGTACATTTTAAAATGCATCAGAAATAATTGGCTTAACCAAAAAGATGAACAAATTTGTATGAATTTTCCCGATTTTGTTCCAGAAAATCAACATATAAACATTGCTTCATTTCCAAGTGTTAGGAAACTACAAGAATTAGGGTGTGATAAACATGTAAAATATTCCTATGGGCTAACTATGAAAGCATTAAACTCATCTTCAATGGGAAGGCAAAATATTAAACTTGTACTTCAGATTTTCAATGAAAATGTAAGTCAAGATCTGAAAAGTACAGATAAGAAACATGATGTACCCAACAGTAAGAAAACTGCATTGTACATTCAAATCATATTAGATTGGTGAGAGATTGCGAATGTATAAGCCCCAGGCAAGCGCAAGAGATTTTAGAAGAAAATTATAAACACGTTCAGTACTCAAATACATTTTTGAGTTGGCAGCATAAATGCAACAAAATGCATACAGTATTGTGGGATCATTGTAAATGAATCCATGAATGCTGTAATAATTATAACATATAGTTTACTAACATTGGTAAATTATTGCCTTGAAGATCGTAAGTTTAAATGTTTTGCTTGGAAAGTTTCAGACAGATTCGCTAGAATGTAGGTTTGGCCAGTATAGACAACTTAGTGGTTCCCAGTACAAGGTTTCTATAAAACAAATGTTTGAAGTGGAAAAGAAAGAAAGAATACAATCTTCAATTAACACGTGAAAGTGATCACCATATTTTATTCCTAAGTAATATAGGTATTTAAGTTTGGCCCATAGGTCCATTTGCATTACTTTATGAATGACGTAATAGAGGTGAATTATGGGTAGGTGGCATAATATTATCCCTTTTGGGACCTGGACCACGCCAGCAAGAAAACATTTTAATACACTGACACGTAATGTAGGTATTTAAGTTTGGTCCATAGGTCTAGGTGAATTATTTTATGAATGACGTAATAGAGGTGAATCATGAGTAGGCGGCATAATATTATCCCTTTCGGGACCTGGACCACGCCAGCAAGAAAACATTTTAATACACTGACACATGTAATGTAGCCTAAGTATTTTAAAATTGTTCTTTAGATCCAGGTGCATTACTTTATGAATGACTTAATAGAAATGAATTATGGGTAGGCAGCATAATATTATCCCTTTCGGGACCTGGACCACGCCAGCAAGAAAACATTTTAATACACTGACACATGTAATGTAGCCTAAGTATTTAAATTTGTTCTGTAGGTCCATTTGCATTACTTTATGAATGACGTAATAGAGGTGAATTAAGGGTAGGCGGCATATTATTATCCCTTTCGGGACCTGGACCACGCCAGCAAGAAAACATTTTAATACACTGACACATGTAATGTAGCCTAAGTATTTAAATTTGTTCTGTAGGTCCATTTGCATTACTATGAATGACGTAATAGAGGTGAATTAAGGGTAGATGACATAATATTACCCCTTTCGGGACATGCACTAGCAAGAAAGCATTTTAATGCATTGATACACATAATGTAGCCCAAGTATTTAAATTTGTTCTTTAGGTCCAGGTGCATTACTTTATGAAAGTTGTAATAGAGGTGAATTATGGGTAGGTGGCATAATATTACCACTTTCGGGACCTGGACCAGCAAGAAAGTATTTTAGTGCGCTTATGTGCACAATATGGCGGCAATACATCCATTCATTACTACACACAACAGGCAAATAGTTGTAGGTTATTCTGTAGAAAATATTAGGTGCTAGAAAGTAAAAAACCACTTGTACTATTTGTAGTAGACGTAAGTGCAGGATAAGACAACATAAATTAAATATTTAAATTATAAAAATTGCGTTATAAAATTGTATATTTATTGTGTGAAATTACTAATTGAGTATAGATTAGTTTTAATTATTCAGTGTATGTACTACAGTCGAGCCGTTCTTATTTCCGCAGCAAATCACACGACAGCTTCTGGTCAGCTGACACGCTGCCACTGGCAGTGGTTGTCGTCAAGGTTATGCAGACGACATACCGCTTCCCGCTGGTGGATGTTACTGCGTTGTCAAGTCTACCCTTGTACTCTTAACGAAGTTTTAGCACATGTCTAGTCTTAAACATCGAACGAAAAATTATTTCCTACGATAAATAATTAGTAATATATGAATACATAATAGTATATATTATTGTTATTGTTGATCCTAGCATCCCAGGACACAGAAGACTTACCATGTTGTGCTATAATTGATTTTTCCGACCATTTGAAGTAACGATTTTCGTAAATAAAGAAACAATATTAGAAATTACTAAAATGGGAGAAAGCTGTAAAATATAATAAATAAACATTTTTTATGTGAATGAATAACTAAAACCACACAACCTGTAAATTAAGTAAAATATGTTAGTATTAAGTCATCGCTACATAAAAAAATTACACAAGAACCTTGTAACGGTATTGTTCAATTTAGAGGTGCTACGCCTAATCACTACAATCATTGTTAGTACCTGCCGCCGCCATAGTTCTCAGTTTATTTTCTTCTTTGCCGGATTGTCCATACTTCTCTGTCGTTATTTGAGAAACCGTGCATTGTTCACATAACACGCATCAGCTGTTCATTGCACCACTTGCATTAAAGGCAATAAACTACTCTTATTTTACGTTCATTTTCGAAATAATCTCTAATGCTAATAATCATTTCTCTGCTTTGCGAATTGATGGTCTTCAGACTCCTCCGCGGCATTATGATGCTGAAAACTCAACGATAACAAGCACTAACAACAATTGACTGATTGTTCGACAACCAGCTATTAGAACTGTTTTAATTATTCAGTGTATTCTAAAAGTCGATATTCGACTGTATATTTGTGAACTATTATACTATTTGTTGTATGAAATTTGAATTTTATTGTAAAATTAAAAATGGGGCCCACTTTGGTCTAGTTATTCTGTAGAATTACCATTACTTTTCCAGTGACATACTGCATTCTTTGCTTAGGGTCATCTTCATTCATGGGATGTAACAATCTTGGTGGGCATAAGTAAATTTTCCATTTCACACAGTTGAGAATGCTTTATACACTTGATCTTGTAATTACTACCTCATGTGGAGATTGTAGACCTTGTTGGCGAACATGTAAGGTCCGCTTCCATTTTGCGGGATTGAATTGAAGTGAAACACCTTTAGTTTCCATCTGTCGGAGTCAAATTGAATGGAGCAGAAGCATACAAATGGGTACACTTTAAAATGGATCGCATAATAGCTTTAGGGCCAATCCATACCAAATAGTCCAGGAATAAATTGATTGGTAGCTCGACTATTTTTAAAACTGTTTACGAGGCCTGTCTAAAAAGTATCCGACCTTAAATTTTCCCACGCAAAGTAGTTATTCTAAGGCGGCGCCACTGTGCACGGTGGAAGGAGGAACCGTAATGCGCATGCTTGAATTTTTTCACCGCATTCGCTTGTGCCAGTCACTGGCTGGTGGTCGCCAAGTAAGGTGCTGTTCTAAGTGTTTGTCGGATTTAGTTTTCTCGCAAGATGACTGAACGAATTGAGCAAAGATACTGCATCAAATTTTGTCAAAAGCTTGGTGATTCTCAAAGTCAAACAATTCGTAAGATTCAGCAGGTGTTTGGGGAAGATGCAATGGGTGTAACACAAATTAAGGAGTGGTTCAACCGATTCAAAGATGGCCGCACATCAGCGGAGAGTGAGCAGCGTTGTGGCAGGCCCCAAACTGCTCGGAATGCAGCTGTCGTTGAGAGGGTGCGAAATTTGGTGATGGCAGATCGTCGTTTGACCGTGCGGGAGATTGCCGAAGAGGTTGGAGTGAGTAAAGATTCTGCACATGCAATTTTGCGTGATGATTTGAACATGAACCGAGTGGCTGCGAAATTCGTGCCCAACTTGTTGTCCCTGGAACAAAAAGACCTCCGTCGTGACGTTGCACAGGTCCTTCTGGACACCGCCAACACTGATCCTGGGTTTCTGAACACCGTGATAACTGAGATGAGTCATGGGTGTACGGGTACAACCAAAAACAAAAAGACAGTCGTTGCAATGGAAACATCCCGAGTCTCCAAGGCCGAAGAAAGCGCGGCAGGTGCGAAGCAAAATTAAGGTGATGCTGACTGTTTTCTTTGATGTCCGTGGAATTGTGCATCACGAATACGCACCGGAAGGACAAACGGTGACAAAGGAGTACTATCATGATGTTCTCCGGCGACTCTGTGATGCAGTTCGGCGCAAAAGACCAGACATGTGGACGGCGAACAACTGGCACTTGCATCACGACAACGCCCCCGCACATTCATCCCAATTGATCCACACTTTCTTGGCCAAACATGGAATTACAACCGTTCGCCAACCTCCCTACTCTCCAGACCTGGCTCCTTGCGAATTCTGGTTGTTTCCAAAATTGAAGACACCACTCAAAGGATCCCGTTTTGAGAGTAGAGAAGAGATAATGCGGAACGCGATGACAGAGCTGAACACCATTCCAAAAGAAGACTTCCAGAGGTGTTTCCGGCAGTGGAAGGATCGGTGGGCTAAGTGTGTGCAAGCACAAGGGGCCTACTTTGAAGGGGCTTAGGGTCCCAACCCCGTCAGGTATTTGAAATATTTTTTCTGGCTAAAGGTCG
Organism: Periplaneta americana; assembly: GCA_025594305.2. Taxonomy (NCBI): domain Eukaryota; kingdom Metazoa; phylum Arthropoda; class Insecta; order Blattodea; family Blattidae; genus Periplaneta; species Periplaneta americana. Next base: position 6,492,875 of record JAJSOF020000041.1, on the reverse strand, counting down.
GATACTTTTTAGACAGGCCTCGTATTTTTAATAGTGTTGACCCTACCTTTAAGTAGACAGAAATTAGTATTACTTTATTTTCATTTACCTTCATATAAAAATGGCAGCCATTTTTGTGTTATGGCGTTCGACATTTTTGGTTTTTGCAGATAGTTGCGGTAAATGTGATATTTCTCAGCTCAGAAAAATGATAGAAAGGTGGGGAAAACACTATTATCTTAAGCACATTTCAAGCTACATTTTATGTCCTGTACCTTTTTAACCTATCTCTCTTTGTAATAATTGAAAGTTAAGGTCAAATTTGATTACTGTATTAAAAAAAAAATTAGATGTTTTGCAGTGGAAAGGAATGAAACACCAGGGTTGTCATTTTGTTAGAGAACAGCTATACATTCAAACCTTTAGCAAAGAATTTTTTAGTTCTTTTACTCATCCCCTTTTTAGTTAGAGCAGTTTAAAAATGATCGTTTTTCAGTTTTTCTGTTAATTTGAGCCCTAATATCTCCAATGAGGGACCTATTAAAATTCCAAAATTGTAATACAAAAAGTAGTCTATGAGAGGAAACTGTAAAAAAAAAAAAATTGGACTTTGATATTCTATGGAAACCAAAGTTACAACAGGGAGAAATTAGCGAAAAATGGGTTTATGCTGTAGTAATACTTGCGAGATTAAATATTGCCATGTTTAACAAATTATGGTATAAATACAGTTGTTATGCTCACTAATTAAATATTTTGTGTAAAAAGTCCAATATCAACAACTTGTTAAGTGTGCAGTTGAGACATGTCTTCAGACAATTTGTCGGAAATAACTTGTGAGTGGCCTGTTACTTTTGTAAGTTCCAAGGCTAGGGTTGCCAACCATCCGGAATTTTTCCGGATTATCAGGAAATCAGTCCTCTATGCAGGAAAAAAATATCAAATTGTTTTCAGGATGCTTAATGTCCGGAATTTTGTTCATTGCAATGTTATATTCTGAAATTTCATATTGATATTTCATTATTAGAGATCCGACATAGTTTGCAATGACTACCAAAGACATTTTATAATTATACGATATAGCCTACTTTTTGATGAATAGAAGCAAAGAGTTTGTAAGTATTATAAGCTCTTTGGATAGAACACAGAAACGAGTTTCTGACGCTCATTGGTGACATGGCTTGGTAGTAAATCAGCATTTGAATAACTTGAGTGATTCTGATGTGCATCTCTTTAAGAAGGAAGCACTGAATGTGTATCAGAGGACCATTGACTATTTGCAAATATGGTTTGATTACTGTTCTTCACTTCTTACGAAAATCACTTTTCTAAGCCTTAATGATACTTTCACATTCAGTGTCCTTACTGAAATTGTGTATAAATTGCATGTTAATATAAAACCGGACTTTGAAAATGGTGACGCATTGTACCAAGAGTATTGCCTATTGAAAGAGATGGTGCCGATACTGAAAGATCTATCAACTCCTCAAGAACACTGAGACACTGTTTTGAAGGCACGTAGTGTGCTAAACTTAAAGAAAATTGCTGAACACATACATGCTCTTCTAATTAGCAATGCTCATGTAGAGCAAGTTTAAAAAAAAATGAAGAATCTCTGAATTGACGAGAGGAACTGGATGAGGCCAGAACTTGTAAAATCAGAATTCTTAGTAAAGACGAACTTTAATATGTAATGTAGAGAATTTTTTTATTATATTTGAACAAACAAATAACTAATAAACAAAAACAAAGGAAGCAACAAGTATTCTTTCAAACAATGTTAATATAGTGAGTCTACACTTATCAACCCCTGTGCTTTTCAATATGTACAGACTTATGACATGTTCTTTAATATAGAGCTACACCGCTACAACCAAATAATAACATGAAGGAAATTTTAATTGATTAATTGAGCGTCAAAATACAAGTGTATTTACATTGAAATTCATTATAAGTTTGTGTGCTTTTTTATTTTTTTTTATGTATCCTGAATTTGCACATATAAGGATCACCTTCAAATTTATACAGATGGATCTCTGAATGCTAATAATGGGACATCAGGAGCAGGGTATTATTTTCCAAAATATCAAGAAAGTTATTTCATACCATGTTCATCCTCCTCCAGTCTTGACACTGAATTGCTAGCTATTGATGCTGCTCTTCAGTGTGTTACTCAAATTTCTGAAAAATCTATTTGCATACTTACCGACTCCAAGAGGGCTATATTTAATATAATTAAATATGTACCAAACCTATATGCACATAGAATTATTCCAATTCAGAAACAACTACATAAACTAAAAGAACTCCAAAGAGAAATAACATTTCAATGGATACCTAGTCATTGTGGTATACCTGGAAACGAGAAAGTTGATAATATTGCAAAACAGGCAACATATTTGCAACCAACTCCTCTTCAAGTGATATCTCTATCCAGTGCTTTTGCTTCAATAAAGTCTCATTTTACAAACCTATGGATCAACAATTGGCTCTCTTCTGACAAAGGAAAAATTTTACAGTCTGTACAAAAGAAACCAGATGACCTGGAAATGTACAAAAACTTGCCCAGACATGTTCAAACATAGAGCCAGAACAGGTCACATTGTCACTCAATTGTACCTACACCGATTTCACATTTCTGATAATCCTACTTGTCTGTGGTGTAATAATCATGATGAAGATCTGGAACACATTCTTCTGTACTGTCCATCCATAAACCACAAAAGAAGTAAATTAAAATCATCAGTACCAGTTGCAGAAGACACAGCCCTGTGGTATATGTTGACTACACCCCAACTCTGGCTACTAGCAACAGGCATCTATAATGAACACCGATCAAAATACCCCTCGTGAAAAACAACAACTGAATATACTACAGTGGACTATAGTGGACTTTATGTTGTCAGCAAACAGCTGGATACATTAAGAAGATTGATTGATGTGTCCTGAATTTCCGTCCTCTAAAGTTGGCAACCCTATCCAAGGCAGATGTTTTCTGTCAGCAGCTGACTTCTTGAAGGAGGTTCTTGGACCTGCTGGGTGATAGAACAACACATAAACATTCTTGTTTATTAAACTGATGTCCTCAATTTCCATGATCCATCATAGATGTATGCAACAGTGTCCTGTAGCTGTAAACTCAGATGTACAATCTTGCTAATAGAATGATTTTCACATTCTCATTTTGCTCTCAGGTAACGTCTGATAGCGTTTTCAGCAACATTATGAAATTTGTGAAATTTTCGAGTCCCTGGAATTCTCTGGCAATGATCAAATCTCAGGTTTGCAGCAGTCTTCAGTTCCAGGACTCAGTCTACTGTATTCATTTTCTTCATAAAATTTATTCACTTTTTCTTGGTTGCGTCTCTTCTGATGGCTCTACTAGACGTGCTGATATCATCATAATTGATCGGCAGAAGGATAAGGGTGTCATTCTTGATCCCACAATCCGTTCTGAGATGCATGAGCAACAGCCACAAGAGGTGTGTCGTGAAAAACAAGTCATATAATGAGCCTTGTTGTCAGCATCTCGGAGCACAATACCACATCACACATTGGACAGTTTTTGGGCTCATGTGGCCGAACCTCACGAGAAACTTTAAATCAACTTAAACAATTTAAAATTTCTGATGCAACGATTGATGCCATAGGATCTCATGTGTTAAAATCATCCTTAGCTATAATTAGTAATCATTTGTACCCAACAAACTTTTATTGTAAATGATTTCCTATGTTTTCGTATCATTTATCTTAATGTTTTTTTTTTTTTTCCATTCAAATTGTCACACAATTAGTTTTAATGATTATTCTTTATGAATTGATTAGTAGGCCAATCTATTGAACCCTTATTTAGGGCGGCTTTTTTTGTTAAGAAAAAATTTATATTATTAGGCTTGCCAACTATCCCGTATTTCGACCATTGCATCCCGCATCCTGAAATAATTTGCACACGAATCAAAATGTCCCGATTTCATGGCATATTAGACATTTACAGCTGATTTTCGTTCCTCTCATATTATTGGATTTAATCTGGAGCCCACAGTCTCACACATGCATGCTTCCAATATGTGACGAAATGGAGGAATGACTCTAGTACAAATGTCCAAGGCAGAAATTTAATTCTCGTTGATGTGTCAACAGAGTGACAGTTGCAGTGATTATAATACACAAGTTACGGCAGGTTTGATCACAGCCTATAGTGTACTTCATCATTGTTCCTGCAATAACTCCTATGTGCAAAATATGAAATTGTTCAGTAGGAAGAGAAAACACATTTATTCATCCTATGGCAGCCGTACATAGGAGACTGTGAACTCTTACATTTTAGAAACAAAGAAATATAATTACATACAGGAGATTTTATTATTTTCTGTATCACTATTTAAGGTATTTAATCAGGGGCGGCTCGTCCATAAGAGCTGCAGCACTCCCTGCTTTGACAGGAAAATAAAAATAATATTTATTTTAATTTGTAGAAGAATTGTTACAGCTTTTATTGGTAAATTGCTTTATATTTCATCTGGCCGGGAATATGTACTATTAGCTTATGCATTATCTTTTTGCGCGTCGACTGTACTGGAATTGACACTGCATTCAAAGTCGTCCTGGGATCTGCAGGGTGGGCCAGATCATAGAGAGTGTGTCTTGCATGGTCAGGGGGTAGAGAGGTGAAGGGAAGCAGAGGGAAACTGCCACTGTTTAAAACCCATAGCTCGCTGCAGTGGCTTGCAGAGCCAGGCCACAAGGGAAGATCTTTCCTCCCCTCCCACACCGCTATTGTAATCCTACGTCAAATAGATTCTCTATTCCCTTGGAACTTAATGACAAAATTTTTATTTTCTCTTCACATACTTATTGTTGTAGAATCTTATCGAGTTAACATAATGAAATTAATGTTCTCTTTTGCCTTATTATTACGTATATATCCAGCAGAACCTAATAATGATTGCACGAGTATAATCCTTTTGATATAGCACGTAAAATACGAAAGAGACTTATTTTCCAGTTTTAGAAAATTGTTGATCATCAGTATATCTGAGTGTTGCTTTGGTGTGACGTTTTAGTACCATAACTTAACCAGTGCAAATGTGCAAGCATGAGTGTATGTGAATTACAGAATATTAATTTTATTTTTCTCAACTTTCTCTTGCGGAGAAAATGGATGTAATGAAGTGAAATTAAAAGATCGTTCATTACCCGACTTAAATCTTACTCAAGCTTCATCCAGCCGAAATAGTGCATATATGTAAGGAAGTATAACAATGAAATTTACGCTGAGCATTTGTGGTTGCCTCCTCTTCGGTGGTGATACTGCATAGACTACGAATTGTGTGACAGATTTAGGACATTTGCCCCTAAAAATTAAAAAGCACGAATCTTCGCAATCTCACCTGAAAAATGTTTCATTGGCTATGTTAGGCAAAACTAATATTACTGCGCACTTAAGTGAAACAAACAGAACAAACAATGTCAAACATAATGAAGAAGTGAGAAAAAATCGTGAAATTATTTTAAAAAATATTGATTCTATCAAATTTTGTGGCCAATATGAACTTCCCCTTAGGGGACATGATGAAAAAAGGATTCGAAGGACTCTGGTGTATTTCGTGGGTTGCTAAAGTTCGTGAGTGATCTAAACGAGCCTCTCAGAATTCATTTGGAACATGCCACTGTTTAAAGGTAATTCTAAGACAATTCAGAATTAACTGGTAGATTGCAAGTTGAGTGTCTGCCGATCAGAAATTCAGTCTGAAATCGATGGTATTAGTTTTTTTTTTTTTAGCGATTAGCAAATGATGCTATAGACATCTCCCAACTAAGTCAGAAAGTTTTGGTTTTTCTATATGTAGTGCATTTATTTTTGTCCTATACTGATTAGTAATGGTATCAAGAAGTGAAATTTGTATGTACCAAAATCTACTGCAGCTCTCCCAATCCACAAGTTCACGAGCCCCCACTGTATTTAATAGAGCAAAAATCTGAAAATCAATAAATATGTCACATGGCTTTTAGGAGTTATTGCAGAAACGACGACAGCTTACTGAATCATCTATCTTCTGAGCTCATCTTATGTAGGCTACTTTGACTTTAGTTTGCGTCATTCATTGGTTTTGTTCCTAATTATGTCAGGAAAAAAATAAAAAAATAAAAAAACGACGACAGCTTACGACCACTTCTAAGATAGATGTAGATATCAATGAGGACAATAACAAAGACTTGTAAAATACCGCAGCCCCTCAAGTGTGATAAGATCTGATAGTTCTGGTGATAAATCACGTAAACGCTCTGTGTTTTCCGAGAAGAGTGGCTAGAATCTTTTGTGTAGGTAGATGAGGTTATGTTAGTTCGGGTTAGTTTTGCATACGTTAAGTTAGGTTATTTTATATTTGGTTATTAATTACATCAAAATGATGGGTTCCTAGTTTCCGAGTTAACATTTCTATCACAAATTTATACTATTTTTCAACTTGTTTTGTAGTCATTTTGGTAAGCTTTATATATATATTTATTTAAGTTGGTTATTTAACGACGCTGTATCAACTACGAGGTTATTTAGCGTCGATGAGATTGGTGATAGCGAGATGGCATTTGGCGAGATGAGGCCGAGGATTCGCCATAGATTACCTGACATTCATCCTACGAGTAGGGAGAACTTCGGAAAAACCCAACCAGATAATAAGCCCAAGCGGGGATCGAACCCGCGCCCGAGCGCAACTTTAGACCGGCAGGCAAGCACCTTAACTAACTGAGCCATGCCGGTGGCTGCTTTATATATATATATATATATATATATATATATATATATATATATATATATATATATAGACACACACACATAACTTACTGTTGTAAAAGTACTGCTGTTGAATATGTGAATTGATAAGTGGAAATAATTAGTACAATAAAATTGTCACTAATGTTTGTGTCCCTAATTTTTACTTACGAAAGTTGGTAAGTCTATCTATAGTATTGTCAGTGATTTCTACCCCTTTTTATTTTATCCATTTCCGGTAATATATCCAGACTTGTCATTAGCTCTTTTGTCAATTTCACTGAATGATCAAAAACATTAAAAATCAGAAGTAATCCTTATTTTACTTTTAGTTGCACCTAAAGCAAAAGTTTGGCCTCATCTCGCCAAATTCCGTCTTGCTATCACAAATTCCTCGACACTAAATAACCCAGTAGTTGATACAGCGTCGTTAAAATAACCAAGTAATAAAGAAATGGAACAAAATAAAATATTAGTGAAGTAATACATAAACAGAAACAAAAAAAAAAAAAGTATTGCTGTTTGTTAACAGGGATCCACCCACATGATGCCAAGTCATGGACGGAGGGCTACTTGGAGGACCTGCGTGAGGTGGCCATGAGCCCAGAGTGCGTGGCCATTGGGGAGTGTGGGCTGGACTACAATCGAGACTTCTCGCCTGTTGATGTGCAGAAGGAGGTGTTCGAGAAACAGGTAAGTGCTGACAGCAAACAATAAGGGAACATTTTCTCTGAATATTTCAGTTTCTCTCTTTTCACATTTCAGTCAGTGGCGACTCGTAATATTTTTTGTATGTAGGATATGAGATTGACGACTGATGACGAAGACTGAAACATAATAATAATAATAATAATAATAATAATAATAATAATAATAATAATAATAATAATAATAATAATAATATATTGGTAATAATAATGATGTTAATAATAATAATAATAATAATAATAATAATAATAATAATAATAATAATAATAATAGAGCATGCAAAATCAATACAAGTAGACCTATGTTAGTATTTGACTCACCATTCTGGAACTGGCAATTTATTAATAGTGAAGTTCGATTCTCCTCCCTGTTTTAATTGCGAAGATGGCTCCTAAGTCATTGTGCAGCCCAATATCTACCGATGTACATTTGCACAATTAATTTCTTACTATAGGTCTCGCAACCACGAAATACCGACGGAAGGAATGCGAATCAAACACTGCGATAAGGAAGAGCGGGCGAGAGGAAAGGTCACGAGATAACTTGAATGATATTCGAGAGTACAGTCGGAAGAGAAATGACATCGATAGAATCAGTCTTGCGTTGTGATAGTTACCTTACGACTTTAGTTCGTTCAATTGCATGTGAATGCGTGTCTTGTATCGTACGGTATTATTATTTCATTCGTAAACATATGTTGCGCGTTTAATTAGCTTCGAATTTTTCTCTTGCTACGTTCTTTACTTCTACAGCGATGTCCTCATTTGTTCATCTTCTTGGAAGAGACAGTACTTCCATCGGCTCGCACCTCTCCCCCCCTCGGCGTGCCTACATACACGTCAAAACAGACAGCAACGCCACCATTGGTTTTCGGTAATCGTTTCTTGCGCGAGCTATACATTTAAATTCTTCTAACAATAAATAACAATTTTTAACTCCCTGTGCAATTTTGATATTACATATTTACTATATATTCTTAAATTTGAGTTACCATTTACTCAGTACAGTAAAACCCTGCTTAACCAAACTTGGGTTAACTGAAACAGTGGAGTAAACCGGTCCTGATATAGCAATGTGTGTTGCAGGTGGAGCTGGCATGCGAGCTGGGCAAGCCACTGCTCCTGCACGAGCGTGACGCGCACCAGGATGTGCTGGATGTTCTGTGTCGGCACCGCGACCGCCTGCCCGCGGCTGTGATCCACTGCTTCACGGGCACTGCGGAGCAGGCACGTGCTTATCTGGACCTGGGTCTGTACCTGGGCATGACTGGTTACCTCTGCAAGGACAAGTCAGACAACGGCGTGCGCAAGATCCTGGAGGACGGACTTGTGCCTCTTGACCGCTTGCTGGTGGAGACTGACTCACCCTTCATGTACCCGAACACGCGTGCTTCCAAACTGCCCGCACATGTCAAGGAGGCGCTCACCGAGAGGTAAACCCCAGTGTTTGTTTTCCAATTAATGTAGTTCATTCATAGTTCTCTGCCCAAGAGCAGGTCTTTCACTGCAAACCCGTCATTCTCCAATCTTCCCTATTTTCCACATTCCTCTTTGTCTTCGCATGCAATCCATATATCTTAATTTGTTTATCATCTGATATCTTCTTCTGTCTCAAAGTTCAACATTGCTTCCAGCACATCCTTCAATAGACACCATTCTTAGTCAATGACCCAGGCAGTTTCTTTCTCTCTTCCTGATGAGTAGGGACCGGATTTTTATGTAATTACATATTATATTCCTTTCAACCTAACCATATATAAATAACAAATCTTCGCGAATCTTGTAATTACCATTAATATATTAAAATTTGATACTACATATTTTTACATATTTATTCCACATTACAAATTATGGCTTCAGCCTTCTATAAAATTGAGTACCGGGTCTTTCCTGGGGGTAAAAGGCGGTCAGAGCGTGGTGGCGACCACACCACCTCATTCTAGTGCCGAGGTCATGGAAAGCATGGGGCTCTACCTCCATGCCCCCAATTGCCTTCATGGGGATACCTTTACCTTTTTACCTTTTACCTTTTTTTTTACATATTATGGCTTGGTATTACATAAATGTACATATTTTGGGATTTTATTAATTTTTACTTCTCTGGAAGGAATTAAAAACTTCTGCTGGGAAGTTTACAATTTGAAATACACAGATTTAAAAAGCTTTTTTACCTACCCAAGAAAGGATATATTTCGGGATGAAACATAACGTTCTTAGTTCCAGGAAGTAATAGAGGCACTCACCCCATACCGCCCACTGTAAATATGAGTCAACAAAAGGCAACCTTTCTCATACAGCTACCTTGTATTGTAAAAATCACTCAGAAAGTAGCGTTGTCTTCATGCGGTGGAGTGGGACGAGGACGACATGATTTGTCTCGAACTATAATTGTTCTGCACACGTCTTAACAAGCCGTTCCCATGCAATTTGCAACCATACCCACCCTCTTCCTAATTCGTCCAGGGAAAACCTGTGTCAAGTCTCACATGAGACTTTCAGGTTATTGCTTGACCTTTTTATTTTAAATTTAATAGACCTATACAGAAATGGGATTTTCTGAGCAATTAGAAAGTATGGTTCTTGGCTGAAATAATACTACCCTTCTGAATGAGACAGGAATGTCACTTTTCAAACAACAATTCGTAAATGCCTATAGTTTGAGGTTTTAGTAGGTACTTGTTTCTTACAGGGAGCAGCTAAAATGCACGTGTCCCACATCTCCTCTTATTTTCTCCTAATCCAGTAAAGCGAAACAGTGCTTGCAGTACTGTTGTGTCATTCATTTCACTCAGTTCTCTAGTTTTAGTACTTACAGTATAAAGTGCAAGAGAGTTTATCTGTTGCTTTTAACTAACTAAAATGGCCTCTGTATCTTCAACCCTAACGACAAAAATAAAATCATGGATTGCAATGGACGAAGCTTTCATTACAGATGGAAAAATAGTAATGTGTCAAGTGTGCAGTAAAAAGTCGGGTGCTCTATGAAATAACAACTGGAGAGTCTTACCTATCCTATACCTGCCAGATATTGATATTAAATATTTTCATGATTTTACATATTTTGGTACATATTCAGCTTATTTTTCTTACATAAATATGTACAGATTTCACACCTTGATATTACATAAAAATCCGGTCACTACTGATCAGTTTCAACATTATTCTTTCTTCGCCTATTCTTACTAGGACAGCTTCATTTCTTATTCTGTCTGTCCATTTCACACGCTCCATTCTTCTTCATATCCACATTTCAAATGCTTTTGGTCACTTCTCTTCACTTCGTCTAATGCCCATGTTTCTGCTCCCATACAATGTGTGCACATTCCACACTAAGCACTTCACTAGTCTCTTCCTTAGTTCTTTCTCCAGAGGTGCACAGAAGATGCTCCTTTTTCTATTAAAAGCTTCCTTTCCCATTGCTATCCTCCAACAGCTCATGTTACTGCTTATAGTACATCCCAAATATTTGAAGCTAGCCACTTGTTCTAGTACCTCATTTCGAATTCGCACATTTACCATCTTTATTTTTTTTTCAATCGCCGTAGTTTTCGTCTTATTTGCATTTATCTTCATCCCATACTGCTCACAGCTGTCATTTAGCTCCAGTAGCATATCCCTTAGTATCATTTCCTCTTCTGCTAACAACGCCATATCATCAGCAAATCTTATGCATTTTATTCTTCTTCCTCCTACTATCACTCCTCTCATGTTCTGAAAACACTTCATTAAATTCTCCAAGCAGATGTTGAACAGGGTAGGCGATAAGGGGCATCCTTGTTGTACTCCTCTCCTATCCAGAGACTATTTCACTAGTCAATGGATAGTAAGAATAAAGCTTAAGTACTTTCTCAAGGTTTATACTTTTGAGTATGAACACTTCCTGTGATTATATACTCGTAACCACTAGAACATATTTATATTCGTAAGAATAAAGACATTCTACAAAACGCGAATATATACTCATCTCTACAGCCTTCTTGATTGTTTAAAAGATAGTATGTACTCGTGTTACCTATCCTCTTTGACCACATTGCACCATGATGCTCAGTTTTTTTATAGACTTTCACATGCTATCGGCATGCTGTAGTGGTTTGTGTTTTGCTTTTTGTAAATTTTGATAATGGATAAATAAATTAAAAATATATTTAATTAATTAATTAATTAAATACATAATTAAATTAATAAATAATTAAACAATTAAATAAATAAATAAATTAAATAGTTAAATAAATATATAATTTCAATAAATAAAATTAATAAAATTAATTAATTAATTAAATAAATAAAGTAAATAAATAAATAAAATAAATAATTAAATAAACATATAATTAAATAATTAAATGAATAAGTAAATAAATTAATTAAATAAATAAGTAAATTAAATATATATAAATAAATTAAATAAGTAAATTAAATAAATTAATTAATTGAATAAATTAAATAAATAAGTAAGTAAATAAATAAATGAATAAATAAATAAATAAACATGAAAGAGAGTGAATCAGATAAGTGACGTTAATAAAACAGGAAAGAAGAAAATAGTACTGGGAAATATTCATTAAGGGGTGTTGGATAGAGGTTATAATCCACTTCTAGAATTCCAGTTATGCTAATTCTATTTTTTATTATGGAGAATTATGTATATGTATATATATATATAATTTTAAAGTTACAAGTAATTGCAACCTGCAATTCAAATTTTACAAAATAAATTGTAATTGTTAATTATATTTAACAATACAATCTAATCTTATAATTTGATAGCTATTCATATTTTTATAGGTTATGTTTTTATAAATAACAAATACGTGTTTAACCTTTTCACATTCACTTTTGTGAAGCGTTAAAGGCTTCTAAAGTTCACGTCTTTTTCTATATTTTTCCGTGAGGCACTACATCGTTCATAAATTATGCATTTTTTAATTTAACTTTAAACTGAACACAAATCAACAAATACTCAGAATTGAGCCTGGTACAAACCATACTCAGAATAACATGAGAACGAACTTATAAATATGAGAATATACTAGCTTTTATTCTTATCAAGCATGAGTATATATTCTGTACAAGATGGATGCTTGAGTATATTCTACTATGCTTCCATGTTACGAGTATGTAATCAAAAATGAGTAGGTACTCAAATGTTTTTATTCTTATTAACAAGAGTATTTACTAAAAAAAGCCCGTATATACTATATACTCATGTTTATTCTTACCACGGAATGGGTGTAACAAAATTTAGAAGATTTCAGATCCAGCAAAAAGCAGGACGGTATATATGTATTTCAAGATAAATGTATTGACAAAATATATATACCCTTTCAGTAGGACTCTCACTCTGAGAGAGGAACATAGGTTAAGGGTGTTTGAGAATAAGGTGCTTAGGAAAATATTTGGGGCTAAGCGGGATGAAGTTACAGGAGAATGGAGAAAGTTACACAACACAGAACTGCACGCATTGTATTCTTCACCTAACATAATTAGGAACTTAAAATCCAGACGTTTGAGATGGGCAGGGCTTGTAGCACATATGGGCAAATCCAGAAATGCATATAGAGTGTTAGTTGGGAGACCGGAGGGAAAAGACCTTTAGGGAGGCCGAGACGTAGATGGGAGGATAATATTAAAATGGATTTGAGGGATGTGGGGTATGATGATAGAGACTGGATTAATCTTGCACAGGATAGGGACCGATGGCGGGCTTATGTGAGGGCGGCAATGAACCTTCGGGTTCCTTAAAAGCCATTTGTAAGTAAGTAAGTATGCAATATTTGTATCAAGAATACTGGACTCATTTTCAACAGCTGCTTTGATGAAAGTTAAGGTCTACATCAGTTTTCAACTTCATTCATTCATTAGATAACTCTTAACTAATAATTTAGGCTTACCGTAATGAAACTGAACACCCGCCCATGCTGCTACAGTTTACCAGTGAATCGAGCAATGGATTGTGGGAAATCTGTTCCCGATGTCCCCTGCATAGCGCGGTAACTTTTTGCTGCCTCTCTCTTTATGTATATAGTCCCTACTGCTGTTTAGACGTGCCGTCTGTTTGTTGCAGGTCGCTGACGTTCCTGCAGCGTTACTGCACGTTCCAGCGCAATGAGCCGTGTTCGCTGCCTGCCATTGTGGAGATGATAGCAGCGTTCATGCGCAAGCCAGCCGAGGAGGTGGCGCTGGCCACTGCGTTCAATGCTCTGAAGGTGTTTGGCCTCTCGCAGTGAGGCTCTCCAAGACTGATGATGTACTCAGCTGAGACCCTGGCCCTTTCCCTGTCCCTGCTTCCTGTGTGCGTCGCATTTCAGCTGTGATAGCCAGGCTTGCAACTGTGATGCAGGGGTGCCAACTGTGTAACCCAGTGCCTTAGCAAATGCATGAGCTGGCAGATTATTAGATGTTTGTGGTTTCTTTGCTCTCTTCCACCTGCCAGCTGACCTGATGACGTCATGACAGATTGCTCGTCTTTGTGTGTTACGTCAGAGAGTTGCAAGAAGGGCTCGGAAGTTGATGACCTAAAAATAACAGAGAAATGACCGATAAAATGATGTTAAATTTCTGAAAATGTGACATTAAAATTTAAAAAATGACCAAGGTTTTAATAGTACAACAGAGTCTCGATTATCCTAGTTTCGATTAATCGAGGTTCCATGTTATCCGAGCTCCATCTATACTGTAAATAATGGTTACGTTTCCATCAGTACTATACAGTATTGCATATTAATTGCTTTTTTTAAAGTAAACGTACTGAATAATTTCGAAGGAAAAATTGTTCCGGGGCCAGGTATCAAACCAGGGACCTTTGGTTAAATGTACCAATGCTCTACCAACTGAGCTACCCGGGAACTCTACCAGACACTGATCCAATTTTTCCCTCTGTATCCACAGACCTCAAAGTGGGCTGACAACTGTAAAGCAACCAACATTGAGTGCACACTAACTCTGTGTGACTTAAATTGTGGTTTTCTGTCAACGAACAGTGACGTGTATTATGCAAATCAATCTTTCAGGTATAACTCCCTGTAAAGTTGAGTTGAATAATTTCGAAGGAAAAATTGTTCCGGGGCCGGGCATCGAACCCGGGACCTTTGGTTAAACTTACCAACGCTCTACCAACTGAGCTACCCCGGAACTCTACCAGACACAGATCCAATTTTTCCCTCTGTATCCACAGACCTCAAAGTGGGCTGACAACCGTAAAGCAACCAACTTCGAGTGCACACTAACTCTGTGTGACTTAAATTGTGGTTTTCTGTTAACGAACAGTGACGTATACAGTATACGTACTGTTTTTAAATGCCTAGAGTCCATATTAACCTGATTTGTTCATTCTGTTTAGTCTATTAAGTAAAGAGTTTGTCTAATTTCTAGTAGAAAACACAGTTTTTCCAGTAACCATCCATTTTATCCGAATTTTTGCTTATCCGAGGTAGTTTTGGTTCACATTAAGTCGGATAATCGAGACTCTATTGTAATACTAATAATAATAATAATAATAAATAATAATAATAATAATAGTAATAATAATAATAATAATAGTAATAATAATAATAATAGTAATAATAATAATAATAATAATAATAGTGGTAATAATAATAATAATAATAATAATAATAATCAGCCTGAGTGCCACATTCGGTAGAGTGCTGACCTTTGTGTCCAAGGTTGGGGGTTCGATCTCGGCCCATTTAAGTGTGCTTAAATTAGCTTTACTGGCATTTAAAAAAACTCCTGCAGGACAAAATTCCAGCACACTGGTGACGCTGATATAATTTCGACAGTTGCGAGCGTTGTTAAGTAAAACATAATTTAATTTTAAAGTTTAGTAATAATAATAATAATAATGATAATAATCATATTGAATGTCTCCGATATTACGCCAATGCACATTTAAATATTAGGAGAAACGAAATTTCCAGACTTTTCTCTTATTTAGCATTGCAGTAAAGAGCTATCGCCATTTGTAGGGTCTCGAGTTTGAAGATCGCCGATTGCTTTACTTTCAGCATTTTTACATCTTCACTTGTGAGATACAATATGCTGACTGCGGGCACTGCAGCGTATTTGTTCTGTTGCGTAAAACACGTGATCAGGAATCAAGGCTGATGCAACCATAAGGAAAATATCTGTATGATGCAATCTGCAGTAGGTTCTCGAATATAGACTATGACTACACCGCAAAAGAAAAATATCCGTTCAGAAGTAAAAATGCAAGAAAAAGTAAAACATTTCGTAAAAATGACCAATAGATAATAACAGACTAAAAAATATAAAATAAAAATAGGGTATATTGGTTCGTGTTGAAGTAAAACGAGTTTATATTACATCCTGCATTGTGATGTCTCAGGAAAAAAAAAAGATATTTCATCAACTTCCGAGCCTTAGAAGATATTCCCATATTTAAATCTTGCTAGCTAGAAAGCTGTTACTTCTTCGTCTTCCTCCCTGCATTTAATGGTAACATGATATCCACAGAGATCTGTGGAAGTGTCTTCTTCTCAGGGCCATATTACGCTTGGGCCAACATGGACTATGGCCCGGGGTGGCAAATTTTTGAGACTAGCATTTTTTGTAGCATACTCGAGCTGTGGGGGGGAAAGTTTGAAAAGTTTGAGATTAGAACTTTTTGTAATAGGTGTTCCCAACTGTTGACAATCGCAAATTCAATAGACTTTTCTTTCTACCATGTCTATATTAAAACAATGAAAGATAATTTTGTTTCTGTTGCCAGCTCACACCGTGGAAAGGACATTAGTTTGTATTCGATAGAAACAGAGGAAAAAAATATTTTTTCATATTTATACGCGAAAATACTGTTACCAGCTCTACCCAGTACCTTTAAAGTAATTTAAAGAAAATGGCCCTGTTAAGTAAGTAACTGTCACATGATTTCCCCCATTTCGACGACCCTGCGACATAATCACTCGGACGAACATTAGCGACTTACATTTTTAATGAGGTATCTGCAGCTATCACTGATGACACTATTATTACAAACAAAACAAAGAAGCAGCAGTTGCAAGATGGCGGAACTTTTTCACGAGTGTGCCATTGGCAACTTGATCCAAGCATGGATGTATGCTTTGTCTCGGGTTGGTAATTTTGTTTGGTTATTATTTAACGACATTTTATCAACTATTAGGTTATTTAGCATTGATAGATGGTATTTGGCGAGACAAGGTCTAGGATTCATCATACATTACCTGACATTCGCCTTGCCTCAATGAACCCAAGCAAATAATCAGCCCAAGCGGGAATAATTGAAACCATGCCCAAGTACAGCTTCATCAGGTCGGTAATGATAGTCCCAAAACTCATTACCTGTTACTATCTGGGCTAGCACATCGTCCCTTTTCTCCTGTCTTCTCGGATCAAGTCACCAATCTGTTGCACATTTGCCTCCGTGACAATCTCCAATCAGTGTTTGATACTTGTCCACCCTTCAGAGAACTTCTGCATCCAGTTATGGACAACTTGATGTGACGGGCAATGCTCACCATACGAGGGCAGTATTTCTTTATGAATATTCTTTGTTGCCCGACCTTTTGCTCAGAGAAAAAATCAGTGTGTCACAAGTGAAGTGAATCAGAGAGTTTATGGACTTAGAACTATGTATGTTTAGCACAACAGTTTTCGGCAAAATTGGCGAAAGAGATATTTTGAATCTGTTTCATTTATTGATTGAATGAATGAATGAATGAATGAATGAATGATTTACAGAATAGAGAGTATCAATCAATCAATCAATCAATATTCCCATCATTCCTAGGTGGAACATAGGTCTCTCAGAAAGCTTCTCCATCTGACTCTATTCCTGGCCAACGCCTTAATCTCACTCCATGTCTTCCCCATCGTTTTTGCTTCTCTGAGAACATGTTATCTTGGGTCTGCCAATTCCTCTGCTGCCCTGCGGATTCCAATCCAGTGCCTTCCTGGCGGGGTCATCTGGAGGTTGGCGAAGTGTATGTCCCAGCCATCCCCACTTTCTATGCCGAATTTCAAATTCAACTGGTTTTTGTTTAGTTTTTAACCATAGGTTTGAATAGAGAGTATGCTTACAGATTAACAGTACCCGGGTTCACTGTTTGAGCTGGATGTACAGCCAGATGAATTTATTGACTGTATACACCAGCCCCTGTTACAATTTCGTCAAATTTGGACCCATCTTTATATAACATCAGCCATTTTTCTTCAGTATACTTCTTGCTTAACATTCTAAGGCCTGAGCATTTCAAAATTGCTGTATGTATGTCTGTTTTAGATTTTCCAGGCAGGTTGACTAATACTGAAGTATAATCCAATGGATTGGAGATACGTCCTTAGGTTTGACTTTAAATAAATGAATTGGTTATTTTTGAAAGGACTAAGTCTACTTTTTAAAGTTTTGAGATAATCGAAAAAAACTGTTTTGTGGATAATCTAGCGAAGATTAAATCGAAATATATTTTACACATATATTTCATGTGTACAATATATTATGGTTTAATCTTCGATAGATTATTCACAAATCAGTATTTTTCGATTATCTCAAAACTTTAAAAAGTGGACTTAGTTCCTTTCAACAATAACCGATTCAAATATTTATTTCTTTTATGTATAATTTGTTGGAATTTCAAACTTTTCACACTTAATCAATCAATCAATCAAAGGGCGTTATGAAGCATGTCGACTCTATGTCAGTTTCACAAAATGCTTCCACTCTGTTCTGTCTTTTGCTAGTTCTTCCCAGTTGGTAATTCCCATTTCCATGCATTCCTTCTGAATTTCATCTTTCCATCCACTTCGAGGTCTTCCCAGTGGCCTTCTGTTGTTAAAGGTGTTGCTGCAGTCATCCATACGTATAACATGTCCTGCCCAATTTAATCTTCTGGTCCGTATTACATCTAAAATTGACGGTTGATTATAAAGTTTGTGGATATCATTATGTCGAATTTTCCACTTGTTTTCAAGCGAGTCAAAAATTGGACCAAAAATTTTCCTCAACACTTTGTTTTCAAAAACCATTAATTTGTGTTTTTCCTTTTAGTTAAGCTCCATGTTTCCGATCCATATAATAGTGCAGGTTGGATTAGTGTTCTGTACAAAATGATTTTCAAATTGCTGGTTAAAAAACTGGAAGATAATTTGTGAACAGCATAAAAAGTTTTGTTTGCATTTTGTAGTCTGTTAAAGTATTTCATATTTTCTGTCATTAGAATCGTCTATC
Source organism: Periplaneta americana (assembly GCA_025594305.2). NCBI lineage: Eukaryota > Metazoa > Arthropoda > Insecta > Blattodea > Blattidae > Periplaneta > Periplaneta americana. The sequence goes on along the minus strand of JAJSOF020000041.1, from coordinate 6,474,214 downwards.
AAAACACCAAGATATTTGAACTGATTGGCTGTTTCAAAAGTATACTTTTTTATTTTAAGGATATTGGGAGTCCTTTTTTTTCACACTTGAATATTATTGTTCTTAACTAATACTGCGTTCTTGGCAATTAAGCTATTAACCATCTTGCTCTCCAAAATAGGAGAGAGTTGTAGCAAAAAGTACAACCATTTTAATGTAGGCAGCATATTTTTATATTATGGCAGTTATATCACTACACACAGCTCTCAAATTGTTTGAAGGACCACACCTGCCGTTGGTTAGCGGTCCATATAATCTAGCCAGGTGGATTGTCAGACAACTCTACCGACCATATCCCCTCTTCACTACTTAGGGGACACTGGTGTATGCCATGATAGGTTAGCATGCTGAAATGGCATTTCCTCTATTTATGATGGAAAAGTTATACAACTGTGATTTGGTCCCCAGAGCCTCGTTTGTTAAAAATAGGTTGCATCACGGGAAGGTGAAGATGGGATTTGAGTAGGAGAGGTTATAAAATGCATTTCATTGTTCCTTGCAACCCTAAAGGCTCGTCTCCACTATTAAACATTTAATAACAACGTGTTAAATTGTTTACCGTTAACATCCCAACATGTTGATTGAACATGTTAATGCTAATTTCATTTAACACTTTGTCCACACTAAAACATGTTAAACTTGACTTTCTTTGCGTAGTCCACCATAAACAGTCTATAAGATTTTAATGTAGATAGTGTCCTATTTTCAAACCTTGGACAATGGACTCAGATGATGACTTGACTTTTGTAATTGCCTCTATTGCTTGTTACAAGGCTTGAAAAGGAAGAAAATGAGAATGTGGGTGCGGCAATATCTTAGTAAAAGACACAGCACAGAAGACATTCTAAATGAGCTTAAAGTTGAAGATCGATTTGGATTCAAAACTTCGCTGAGAATGTCAGAACACGATTTTAATATAGTACTGCAAAAATACTTACTGTTACATCAAACAAAGACACAATTAAGAGCAGCCATTTCACCTCAATTAAAAAAATTACAGCGCGATTATCATAGGACCTACGACATGTCCAAAGTTTTACGAACGTTAACATACATCACCAAATACGACCATTACTGACGTCAACATTGCATTAACATTTAGCGTACGACAGGAGTGCGAAAACTCTCTATTGTATTCTCGAGAACAATTAAATAATAATTCCAGTCCTCTAAAACAGTCGGCCTTCTTAGTTTTGCCCATGTATTCTTTTGCAGACACATCCCACAAACAAGGGCTTTCTATCAATGCATTAATTTTATTCTAACGTATTTTGTTTCGTCCATTCCATTACTTCGAACAACTTACAGCCAACACCAAGGACCAATGATGGTATAAAAATCATAGATAAAAATGATCAAGATACGCGCCACAAAATCGGAAGTTAGTTGTTGCTATGGAAACTGTACGAACTTTACCGAACTGTACCAACGCTGCACAAGCAAATGAATTGACTTGACATGTTTTCCACTGCTGCTGGAAAACATGCTAACATGTTAAAAGCGTTAACTTCAACATACTCATTCAACATGTTAAGTCAAGTGAGACTTGAAATGTCCATATACAGAGCGTTCGCCTACGGGTGGGGCCAGGAAAGCGGCCTGCCTGCGGTGTCGCTTGCGGTAATCGTCTATCTGTAAGCTTCCGCTTTCTATACTATACTCTGTAGGGTTTTAATTTAAAGACTGATGTTTTTGAAACACTAACTTCCTGTGAAACACGTCTTAGTGATTTATTAGGAGAGCGTGTAAATGATGCACTGATTTCATCAATTTTTTCTCCCGTCAATACTCTTCGTTTTCGCTTAGGAATTGTAGCATTTATCGACCCTGTTGTCCTTAATTTGTTAACAAGAGTCTAACAGTTTCTCTACCCTGAATTGGAGCACCCGGATATTTCACTTCAAATTGCCTACGCACCTCTCTACATGACTCTGTTTTCACATATGCATCATACATAAAAACTCTCTGTTCAAGCGTGAATTTGCGTTTTGCATTCTTAACAAATTTTACACACACGCTGAATATTTAAGCAACTGTGTCAAGAACCTGCACTGTACGTGTTAAATACTGCAACATCTGGCTCACAACTGATAACTTGTCGACCTTGATGACCTTGATTGTCGAGCGTGTCTCAACAACTGCGTGCACAAAGCGGCGTATCAGTACATGCCGCTTTCCTGGCCTCACCCGTAGGCGAACGCTCTGTACATGTTAAATTCAACATGTTATATTTAACATGTTGTTGTTAAATGTTTAATACTGGAGTCAAGGCTTAAGGACAATAATAAAATTGTAGAAAATATGCTGACTTTACAAGTAAAATATACATATTTATAAAATTATTCCTTCATTGTGAAACAAAACACTTGTAAAGTATGCAACAGATTTGACTCTCTTTGTAAAGTTTAACTTTACAGACTCGGATTGTGAAACAGGCCCCATATTGCAGTTACCAACAATTCACTACACACAACTTTACAAGAAATGTATACTGCCCGGTCTACATCACTGACATTGCAGCTGGTGAAGTAGAAGGGTTTGCATAACAGTTGGCACCCATGATTGTGGGTGAGCAATTGAACATTTGCTCAGCAGTTGGCACCCCTGAAATATCACCTCAGGAAATTGGTGCTACCCTCCCTCCTTCCTCCCCTTTTAACTTGGGGGGGGGAAGTGGGAAATCTTTTTCCTGTTTATATAAATGTATTGAAGGATATATTATATTATATATATTTTATGAAGGCAGTTGTAAATTTTGATTGCATTGTTATATAGACTGTATTTATGGGACTTTTAGAACTGTTTATATCTTGTAAATTCGGTTTATTGAGAATATATAATTAAAACAGAGTTTTGTGTTGGTGTAACGTTCATTGACGTCCATTTGCTTAGACAAGAGCAGCTTCAACATTTGAGCTCTTTACACAAAGTAAGTAAATATGTTACCTATTATCTATGTGCAGAAGATAAAGGAAAATTTACAGTATAAATTATTATGTGCTTTTTTCTAATTTATAGGCTCTTCCTTTCCAGTATAACGTGCACATTGTTTTACTGCTGAAGATTTTGATGTTTTGACTGCCCATGAATGCCAATGAATATCATAGTACTGCTATGTAAATACGTCGTCACAAGCTGTGGGCATAGTGACATTTTTATTTTACTTGTTCCACGTTACGAAAGAAATTATGTTCATTCTTGTTGTTGTTGTTGTTATCTAATGCTGGGCTTTGGCAACGAAGCCATTAGCGTTCTTGCTCTCCAATATTTCTCTGTGGTGGATCCATCAGGTAGAACTTTACAGGTTTGTAGATGATCTTCAGTCATTTCTTCTTCTTTGTTGCATAGAGGGCAATTTGGATTTGTGTAAATTCCTATTTTATTCAAGTGTTTGACCAAATAATCGTGTTCTGTAAGCAGTTTGAATTTTGCTACTGCAGATTTACGTGGGATTTCTGGAATAATTTCTGTTTTTTTTTATTAAAATGCTCCATTTTTTTATCTTTGGCTTTGGTACATAGTGCTTGGTTTTGCTTGATTTTATATTTATTTTTAATTAGTCTTTTGATGGATGTAAAAGGTAGGCTTGTATTTGTATTCTGAATTAAATTGGATCCTTTTTTGGCAAGGAAGTCAGCAGTTTCATTTCCAGCAATTCCGCAATGTGCAGGTATCGATTGCAATTGAATTCTTTTCTGTAGTTTTTGAAGTTGTTGGATCATTTTGTGACATTCTTTAATTTGGATTGACATCATTTTATATGAATTTATTGCATATAATGCTGCTTTAGAATCAGAGAGAATGACAGCATTTTGAAATTTATCTATTCTGTACAGTAGGTGTTGGAGTGAGATATGAATAGCCATTATTTCCGCATCAAAATTTGTTGTATGATGTCCTGCTGGTTGATAAAATGAGAATAACGCACACGTAATTCCTGATCCTGAGTTGTTATCGATAGTAGACCCATCTGTGTAGATATGTAACCATTCTTCTGGTGGGTATCTATTGTTCACAGCTTCTAATGCCAGCGCTTTTAGTACAGGTTCATTCTTTGTAGTCTGGAATTCCTTTATAGAAGAGAGATGAACAAAAACTTCCTACATTTCAAAGTTTTGGTTAAAGAACAGACAGATGATAAGTCCTTTTGGTAAAATTTTCTTTCTACTTCATTGAACCTTTTGCTTTCATATCCCAGTTTCCCTCGTCCTAATACAGATCCTATAGTCGCGACGCTGTTATTCCCGGCATGACTCCTCCTCTTTGCTTACGTCTTAGGAAGTGAAGACTATAAAGTCTAGGTAGGTAGTATCGTTCGCCATTTTTGTTCTTTCGTTGCCGAGCTACCATACGAGTAATTATTTGTCACACCGTTAAACATTATCATGTCGTAGCTCCTATGATAATAAATCAAACGCACTGTAATTCAGCAAATAATTGAGCGGCAAATAACGTCCTCGTGTGCTTTCTGCGAACGCCAACGAAAGAGCCAAAATGGCGGGCGATTATATTAAGTATTTATCGAGCCTTAAGAAATGAATAATATCTTCCTCAGCGAATCACAAGATGCACACGTTTAAATGTAGCCGACCTGCAACGCGATTGGCTGCTGGAAATTAGAGCGACAGGACTATAGATTGGTGGAGTCCTGTATGGTACACGATGGACAAATACTTGTTGGATATTTTGCGTGTATGTGTTTGTGTCATCGTGTGAATGTATGCACGCTTATTGCATTATTATTTTTAATTTTTAATTGGAATGTACGATATACAGATAGTTAATTATATCTATGGCTCTTCGGGCCATAGCCTCCCCAATTCTTCCTCTCCATTCTTCTCTGTCCCTTGCTGCCATCTTCCAGTTCCACAATTGCAGCAAACTGGTAGTATCTTCTTGAACCATATCCTCCCGTCTATTCCGTGGTCTTCCAACAGGTCTTTTTCCTCCATATTGCCCCTCTAAAGTTCTCCTTGGTATCCTTCCCGTCTCCATCCTGACTATATGCCCTGCCCATTGCAGTCTCCTGATCCGTATGAAAGTTGACAAAGCTATATCATTGTATAAGGTGTATAATTCCTGATTATATCGGATTCTCCATTTTCCTTCCCTTACCACTGGTCCAAATATCCTCCTTAACGCCTTTCTTTCGAAGTTGTCAACTGCATTCTGTGATTTTTTTTTTTTTTGTGAAAGCCCAATTTTCACTTCTAAAAGTTCTTAAAGTTCAAATCTACAGTATAAATTATTATGTGTTTTTTTTTTTTCTAATTTATAGCCTCTTCCTTTCCAGTATAACGTGCACATTGTTTTACTGCTGTTGAAAGTTCTGAAGATTTTGATGTTTTGACTGCCCACTTCTTCTTCTTCTTATGATGATGATGATGATGATGATGATGATGATGCTGAAAAACTGTCTTACTGTTCAGATTTCTCACTGATTAACTTTTATAACTTTTTTACTGTGTTAACGTTAGAAAATTATTGGCTGACTAGTTTCGAAGTGGTATTTTACATTGTCGGATCCCTGTATAAGCTTCTTATAAGCCTAGACTTCGGACAATGAAGAATAACACTTCAAAACTAATCAACCAGGTAATTTTCTAATGTTAACACAGTAAAGAAGTTATGTAGTTAATCAGTGATTATATAAAAGTATTAAAAGTGTGTTTCAACAATGAAGTATGCAGATTTATTGTATTGGGAGCATTCTAAATGTGAGACAAAACTGTTAATTTCTAAAGACTTATTTTGCAATTAATGCTGTACACCTCCTCCAAATGGTTTAGGAACAAAGATATTTTACCATTGAAATATTTATTTTGTATTTTCCTATTTTGCCAAAATAAATTTCATATTTTGGCAAAGTTTTCTTCGTATTGTGCCAGTCTGTCTCTACTTATAAGTTGCCAAACTGCATCTCATGAAATGCTATGCATACTTACTGGCTTTTAAGGAACCCGGAGGTTCATTGCCGCCCTCACATAAGCCTGCCATTCGTCCCTATCCTGAGCAAGATTAATCCATTCTCTATCATCATATCCCACCTCCCTCAAATACATTTTAATATTATCCTCCCATCTACGTCTCGGCCTCCCTAAAGGTCTTTTTCCCTCTGGCCTCCCAACTAACACTCTATATGCATTTCTGGATTCGCCCATACATGCTACACGCCCTGCCCATCTCAAACGTCTGGATTTAATGTTCCTAATTATGTCAGGTGAAGAATACAATGCGTGCAGTTCTGTGTTGTGTAACTTTCTCCATTCTCCTGTAACTTCATCCCTCTTAGCCCCAAATAATTTCCTAAGCACCTTATTCTCAAACACCCTTAACCTATGTTCCTCTCTCAAAGTGAGAGTCCAAGTTTCACAACCATAAAGAACAATCGGTAATATAACTGTTTTATAAATTGTATAAATTAATATAACTTTTATGGGATGCTATGCATAGGGGCAGAAATATGACCCATTGTCCGCATGACAACAGCAGGGGGGCAGAGGGTTCAGAAGGATTTACGGGCGCAATGTTAGTATATATGGGGGCGCTAGTTTTTATAAGAAGCAAGGGAAAGGTGAAAGGGACAATTTAAATAGCTTATTTTTACTCATAATTTTGCCCATGACTACGGTGATCACCTGATGACTGATGGGTTGTTTTCAAAATTGAAACTAATTAGAAGTACGTCACAGGAGCAACTCAATGGACTTTCTGTTTTGAGTATTGAAAGCGAAACAACTTGGGAAACAGATTTCATCTGGTTATCGACGTACTTGCAATATCAATGTCCTGAGTAAAGAAGTCATTTATTTATTTATTTTTTTTGTAAAGGGTAATATTTTTTATATTATACAGAACGATTCAGGAGGAAAGGGTCTTACTTTAAGGGATGATAATATGGGCATTTCTAAAGGAAAAACATATAAACGTATGTCCCATTCTCAATGGTTTCCGAGAAACAGTTATTTGAGAATAACATCCTGAGTTTCTCCTTTTGTTTCTCTGCATGATAATTGCTCATATTGATACGGTTATATTGTTGCCTTTCTCATTTATTTAAATGTGTTGCCAGAATATTTAGAGCTGTTTCTTTAGTAACACAGGTTAGTATGTACTTTCAACAAGCTAGAGCCCCTGCACATAACAGCTGGCCAATGATCCAGTACTGTTATTGCAAGTTATCTTGAACTTCCTGAGTGGGGGCAGAGGAAAGGAAGCGCGTAACGTGGGTGGAGCCAACTGAGTTGTTTGTGCATGCTTCGCAGCATAATCTCTTGTCAAGAAACATAGAACTATTTCCTTCACTGCGTACCAGTAGTGTTACCATGGAGCAGCAACCACAGGGTAGTAATTATGGTGAAATCACACCACCGCGGAGAAAAAGTAACGCTGTTATCCACAGCGGAGAAAGAGAAATTATCGCAAATATAAGTGTTGCGAGGAGGAAAAATTAAACAAATGTTTGCTGGAACCTCTTGATAATGAATATGAGAGAGCGGCTAAATACTCTGGCAAAAGTATTAGTTCTGTGAAGAGAATTAAGAATAATATTGAATTACAACCGAATGAACCTCACACTACTCGGGAAAGAATAGGTATGTAATGTTTAGAAATTACTGCTATAATAGTTATGTACAATAGTGTGTGTATTGAGAGCGACATAATGAATTACTGTTGTAAGTTATTATTTTGTTATAGTTCTACAAAACATATTATTTCATTCCAGAATTAGGACTTGCGTGAAGTTGAAGTGGACGACTTTGATCAACATGTCATTCGGGATACAATCGAAGAATTCTATCTTGTTCAGAAAGTAGTACCTACGATTAAGAAGATAATTCCGAATGGATGATGCTATTGACAAAGTAATAATTAATTTTGTACCAAGCGATGATGGCAGCAATGATAGGGATATGGATTGTGTATAATTGTAAATTAATGTAAATTCAAATAATAAGCCTGTAAAATATTGTTATAAGAATATGTATATCAGCTGTAGGCCTATATCATGTATAGAAATAGCTGTAATAACTCCGCCATTGCACGTCCTCAGCCTGGATGAGAGAAGAGGAGTGTACACACGATTATATTTAAATACTTACTCATTACACGTTAATTAAAACCTGCTATGAAACCATGTTCTCCTCTCAAAACCGGAGTGTCGTGAGATGATGATGTCTGTATTGAACCAGGTTCTTTTACAGTAGAGAGCCGTGAGGTAAAAGAACCAACGTTTTCTGAAAAGAGTCACGTTACCCGAGGGAGGGGCATCCTTGTCGTGCCGTTACGTTGATGAGTACATGCTGTACCGAGCAGTTTGAAAGACAGACTTAGGGGATGTAAGGTTCAAGATAACTTGCAATAATGTACTTCAATGAAACCTATCCCCGCCATTGGATTGGTCGGAGTAGTGTCATATTTTGGCCACCCTAGTCACCCGACCTTACACCATTAGATATCGACGGTTTACAAGCAAAACACGTTAAGTAAAAAGCATTGCTTCTGAGAAAAAGGCATATATAATGTACATAATGTATGTATGTGTGTAAACTTAGAATTGGAAAATTAAATACACATAAAGAGAAACAGCTTACTAAAAATGATATTTTGAGGATTCAGTTTTGTTAAGAGCTTTCCAAGTCTACCTCTGTGGAGTAATGATCAGCACGTCTGTCTATGAAACGAGCAGGTCCGGGTTCAAATCCTGATGGAGACACGTTACCATGTTGGGGTTTTTCCAGGGTTTTCCCTCAACCAATTGGCGTTAGAACTCAGACTCATTTCGCCATCATTAATTCACAAATCATCATCATCCATACAATAGCCCAAGTTAAGTTCACAGTACAGCGTGCTGTACTTGTACAAGAACGCGGCCATTCGGCTATCCAATTGTTCACAGTATAGGAGTGGTAAGCACAATAAGCCTTAGGCTGCAGTGTAAGCCTTCAGGTCTCTCCTCTGTACAAGAGAAAAAAAAAAAGAGCTTTCAAAATGTCCTTTTTCTCAGAGGTAATAATTTTTAACTTAATGTGTTTGCTTGTAAGCTGACGATATTGTTTGTGGGGTTGGCTAAAGAGTCAACTCTACAAGTGGAAAGTGGAAAAAAGGGGGCAATTGCTTTCCTGCATTTTAAATGCTTGTGATCCCATTAAGAATTGTCCAAACCAGCTCAAATTAGCAACACGTCATTGGCTACACTACTTGCAAAGTACATTGAGATGGGCGGTGGCATTTTTTAACATGTTGTGTAAAGAGAAATGGACAATTAAACACAACATACAGGTAACACTGTCTTAATTTACTATCACCTGCACTGTTCCTTCAATTAGTTTTCTTCAAAACCGTTGAGGATAAGATGTATGTTTATATAACGAATTTTCTTTAGAATCATCCATACTATCACACCTCAACGTATGGCCCTTTCTTCCTCAGTCACTCTGTATGTTTTAAGTGTTTGTAAAAGGTTGTGTTATGCTGTTTTATAGATACTATGTAAATACATTGGACATATATTTTATTGTACATATTACTTATTCCAGACATTTATTCCAGTCAAACCTTTTCTGAACCTTCTCTTCAAATTGTTGCTTGATAAATATACATATTAGGAAAATAAATATAAAAGCATTTAATCATTTATATTAACAATATTTACAGTATGTATAAAATAAATAATACAACCCTCTACACTAAAAAAAACTGTTTTTTTTTAACAATGAAATGTCATGATAGCATTAAGACAATTAAGGGCTAAGTGCATGGAGGGAAGTAAAGGAACGCAAAATTTTATATTTTAAGCAGCTGGGGGTGAGGTTGCAATCAAACCAAACTCCGTTGCTGGCTATGCATTGTCTTGGCTTCGTTAGCATAAAGTTTCGGAAGTATTAGCAGGGTTACATTTCAAATACCTATGCGGTATATTTTGTTTATATTATGATTCATATTGGTAACTACATTTCCTTAGGTCACTTTCTCTTTACAATTTTATAGTGAGGTTCATAAAGAATTAATTACTAAAAAGCTAATATGGCCGTCTTTTTAATGTTGCCAACTGTTACCAGAAATAACCAAAGCAGGTAAAATCGAAATGCTAAGGATCAAAACAATATTTATGTAATTTAATTATTTAGTTATGATTTATTGAGATAATATTAAAATGCATTTTGTTTGGAAACTTGAAATTCATTGGTTTGACTAAGGGATTATGATTTGTCAGACATAACCTAAAGAATTATTTTATTTGATCACATGAACTTACTAGTGCGAACTCTGAAAATAGAACACCATTTCAAAATGTATACTGTTTATGTATTAATTATTATTGCGTTATTATTATTATTATTATTATTATTATTATTTATTATTATTAATATTTTACGTTATATTTATTAATAGTACAGCCTACTATGTTCTAATCAAACATATTCATGAATATCCTTATAAAATCTTTCAATTGTAATTTTTTTTAGTTACACCCTCCATTTTTAACAATTTTAACCTGCATTAATTTTGTATAATAAAAATACTTGTGTCATTATTACATTTGTCAAACATAATTATAATTATTTTATTTGATCATATGAACTTACTATAACTATAAAATAGAACATATTTCAAAAATGTTATTTCAGTTTAATTCGTAGGCCTACATGTTAGATAAGACACTTTACTATATATTGTATAACAGGAAAATCCATGGAAACAATCAAATATATTGAAATAAATTTAATTAAACACAATAATGGAACATGGAACTCACCAAGGATGAAGAATGAAACGGGCATAATGAATACCGGTATATTGAAGGAGAGGTAGTAGGACTATGCCTTATGTCGATGTAGATTTTGTTACTCTGGCAGTGAAAAATTAGAGACTGGAAAACGATTATGAATATAAAAATACTCAAATCTAAATATGTCATTTTTTTAAATAAAAAGTTCAAGGAGGGGGTTCAAACCCGGTAATTTCCCGTTGCGTACGACCCTGATGTGGTCAAACAAAATATTTTTTTAGGTTAGATCTCATGAAACGTAAACTTTTATAAATGAAGGAATGAATTTCAAGTTGCCGGACGAAATGCATTTTAATATTGTAATATGAATCGGTCATAAATAAATGAAATATAAGTAAATAAACAAAGAAATAAATACTGTATCCATTCATTCATCATTCATTTAATGTCCTGCTCAAGGGCAGGTCTTTCACTGCAAACCCAGCATTCTCCAATCTTTCCTATTTTCTGCCTTCTTCTTTGTCTCCTCATATGATCCATATATCTTAATGTCGTCTATCATCTGATATCTTCTTCTGCCCCAAACTCTTCTTCCGTTCACCATTTCTTCAGTGCATCCTTCAGTAGACAGTTTCGTCTCAGCCAATGACCCAATCAATTCCTTTTCCTCTTCCTGATCAGTTTCAGCATCATTCTTTCTTTGCCCACTCTTTTCAACACAGCTTCATTTCTTATTCTGTCTGTCCACTTCACAGGTTCCATTCTTCTCCATATCCACATTTCAAATGCTTCTAGTCGCTTCTCTTCACTTCGTCGTAATGTCCATGTTTCTGCCCCATACAATGCCACACTCCATACAAAGAACTTTACTAGTCTCTTCCTTAGTTCTTTTCCAGTGGTCCGCAGAAGATGCTCCTTTTTCTATTAAAAGCTTCCTTTGCCATTGCTATTCTCCTTTTGACTTCCTGGCAGCAACTCATGTTACTGCTTATAGTACACCCCAAGTATTTGAAGCTGTCCACTTGCTGTACTGCCTCATTTAGAATTCGCAAGTTTACCTTCTTTATTTTTCTTCCTGTGACCATGATCTTTAAATACTGTTTATAAATAAATACATAATGAAATGAATAAATACGTGAATAAATAATTATATAAATAATATTGTTTTAGTGTTATATACCATTGTGATTTTACCTACTTTGGTGATGTGTGGTAACAGTTGGTTGGCAACATTGAAAAGACGGCCATATTAGCTTTTTAGGAGGAACTAATCCTTCGTGAACTAGGCAGGGTGCGAATTAAGATTTCTGATGAGAGGGGCATAGAATCCTAGACAGAGAATACCACACATAAAATTATTATTATCCTCATTCGATACGGCTCAATGCTTGGTCGCACTGAGTTGCTTGTCTTGCATCTTGATCATAATAATTATTATATCCGTCAGCAGGCTTGAGATAAGATGTGTAATTCCTAAGTTATTGATTGTTGTCAGCTTGCCGGAGTCCACACCTGTGGAGTAACGGTCAGCTTGCTGGAACCAGGGGCCCGGGTTCGATTTTTCGGATGGTTTGACAGGTTGGAAACCAAAGATGATCATTTTCACCACTGAAACCATGTCGCCATGTTCGTTTTTTCAAACAAACCTGTTTTTTTCTATATTCTTTAGTTTCTAGCAAATGCTATCGGATAACTTTTTGGTGGCTGGACCCCGGACTCATTTCACCGGCATTATCACCTTCATCTCATTCAGACGCTAAATAACCAGAGATGTTGATAAAGCGTTGTAAAATAACATACTAAAAAAAATCTTGCCGGAAATGATAATACATCAATTATTATCTTTGCTTATTTTATAAATTTATAAAGTATACTCGTATTAAAACAATTATTTTTTGTGAGGAGGGGATAGAAGTTATCCCTGGCAGAGATGTTAATAGGAATTTATGAGGGGGGGATTACTTTCCAACAGGGGGGGGGGAATCCCTCCCAACCTCCCCGTTAATTCGCACCCTGGTAATAAAATGGTTAGGTTTCACCCTTGGGGTATAAAATCAGAAGACCGGGTCTATACCCTGTGCAACGTTCAAATGGGTTTTCGACCTGGTGCTGTGGAAGGTTCCCTTGTGTGCCCATCCACTCTTCTGTACTGTCCAGGCCTCACCGATCTGGATTTCTATAGTCGAAGGAAACTCTGCTGGTTGTATGTGATGGTTTATTGGTATGGTACAAAATATACATAATATAGTTTGTCTTTGGTTTGGTCACGTGACGTTCTCGAGGATCCAGGGCACGAACTTGGATATGCGCGTGCAGACGCCCGGCAGGTTGGCCTCCGCGCAGCCGATGCCCCAGCTGATGATGCCGGCCAGGAAGAAGCGGCCGTCCTTGCCCCGCACCTGCAGGGGCCCCCCGCTGTCCCCCTGGCAGGAGTCCTGCCCTCCCCTCTCGTGTCCCGCGCACAGGAATATCTCGGGTATGAACTCGTGTCTCCCGGCGCGCAGGAACATGGACTTGCAGCAGTCGTTGCTCACGATGGGCACGGACACCTCCTGCAGCACGGAGGGCAGCGTGCCCCCCTCGCTGAGGCGCCCCCAGCCCGTGACCGTGGCGTTCTCCCCGATGAGCAGGTCGTCGGACGCGGGCAGGCAGATGGGGGCGATGTGCGGCTGCGCGAAGCTGAGCGGGGCCTCCAGGCGCACGAGGGCCAGGTCGTACTCGTACGTGAAGAAGTTGTACTTGGGGTGCACCACCTTGCGCCCCACTCCGCGCTCCACGAACGGGAAGGGCTCCTGCACGCTGGAGAAGTCGTACTCGCCCACCCGGATGCGGATCTGCGACGTCAGCAGGCTGCAACATGAGGCAACCTCAGCTATAAGGATCACGAGGACACTCAAAACGCGTGCTGTCATTTCAAGCGACAAAAGAGAGAAAGAAAGTGAAACTCTGGATTCACTCCTCTGTACGTAAGGCCTCAATCAGAAGGCGAAATGTTACTACAGTCGAGAGCTTGAAGCCTCTGAACTTTTGTTACTAGACTAGACGGCATTTCGGAAGGCGGTCAGCTGCTTCATGCGCCGTAGAAACTGCATTGCGGGGTTACTTACTCACTGGCTTTTAAGGAACCCGGAGGTTCATTGCCGCCCTCACATAAGACCGCCATTGGTCCCTATCCTGAGCAAGATTAATCCAGTCTCTATCATCACATCCCACCTCCCTCAAATCCATTTTAATATTATCTTCCCATCTACGGCTTGGCCTCCCTAAAGGTCTTTTTCCCTCCGGCCTCCCAACTAACACTCTATATGCATTTCTGGATTCGCCCATACGTGCTACATGCCCTGCCCATCTCAAACGTCTGGATTTAATGTTCCTAATTAAGTCAGGTGAAGAATACAATGCGTGCAGTTCTGCGTTGTGTAACTTTCTCCATTCTCCTGTAACTTCATCCCTCTTAGCCCCAAATATTTTCCTAAGAACCTTATTCTCAAACACCCTTAATCTCTGTTCCTCTCTCAAAGTGAGAGTCCAAGTTTCACAACCATACAGAACAATCGGTAATATAACTTACTTACTTACTTACTTACTTACTTACTTACTTACTTACTTACTTACTTACTTACTTACTGGCTTTTAAGGAACCCGAGGTTCATTGCCGCCCTCACATAAGCCCGCCATTGGTCCCTATCCTGTGCAAGATTAATCCAGTCTCTATCATCATATCCCATCTCCCTCAAATCCATTTTAATATCTTCCCATCTACGTCTCGGCCTCCCTAAAGGTCTTTTTCCCTCCGGCCTCCCAACTAACACTCTATATGCATTTCTGGATTCGCCCATACGTGCTACATGCCCTGCCCATCTCTAACGTCTGGATTTAATGTTCCTAATTATGTCAGGTGAAGAATACAATGCGTGCAGTTCTGTGTTGTGTAACTTTCTCCATTCTCCTGTAACTTCATCCCTCTTAGCCCCCAATATTTTCCTAATAACCTTATTCTTAAACACCCTTAATCTCTGTTCCTCTCTCAAAGTGAGAGTCCAAGTTTCACAACCATACAGAACAACCGGGAATATAACTGTTTTATAAATTCTAACTTTCAGATTTTTTGACAGAAGACTAGATGACAAAAGCTTCTCAACCGAATAATAACAGACATTTTCCATATTTATTCTGCGTTTAATTTCCTCCCGAGTAGCATTTATATTTGTTACTGTTGCTCCAAGATATTTGAATTTTTCCACCTCTTCGAAGGATAAATCTCCAATTTTTATAGTTCCATTTCGTACAATATTCTGGTCACGAGACATAATCATATACTTAGTCTTTTCGGGATTTACTTCCAACCCTATCGCTTTACTTGCTTCAACTAGAATTTCCGCGTTTTCCCTAATCCTTTGTGGATTTTCTCCTAACATATTCACGTCATCCGCATAGACAAGAAGCTGATGTAACCCGTTCAATTCCAAACCCTCTGTGTTATCCTGAACTTTCCTAATAGCATATTCTAGAGCGAAGTTAAAAAGTAAAGGTGATAGTGCATCTCCCTGCTTTAGCCTGCAGTGAATTGGAAAAGCATCAGATAGAAACTGACCTATACGGACTCTGCTGTATTTAATTAATCGAACTACTTTCTTGGGAATGCCAAATTTAATAAGAATACCATATAAAACTTCTCTCTTAACCGAGTCATATGCCTTTTTGAAATCTATGAATAACTGATGTACTGTACCCTTATACTCCCATTTTTTCTCCAATATCTGCTGTCGAATAAAAAAATTTGATCAATAGTCGATCTATTACGCCTAAAACCACACTGATGATCCCCAATAATTTCATCTACATATGGAGTTAATATTCTCAAAAGGATATTCGACAAAATTTTGTACGACGTCAACAAAAGTGATATTCCTCGAAAGTTACTACAGTTAGTCTTGTCTCCTTTCTTAAAAATAGGTACGATTATGGACTTGGGTGACGTAATTCGAAACTAGTGGCTGTTTATGTCCTAGGAAATGTCCACAGACTTCGGAAGATACAGTAAATAGGATACGAGCTGTGGTCCTAGCAAGTCAACAAGATGGGAAAGTAGGGAGCTAGCCCTACAAGTTCGATAATCCATGGTATGGCGTACAACACTTGTAATAATTACACTGAGCAACAAATGTTTACTTTTTGTCTTGCTCCGAAATGAACATAGGTGAATATTACTGATATGTGTGCCCTAAATCTGAATTTAAAATCCAAATTTCCCCATCACGTACAATTTTCTGGTGAAAGTGAATTGACTTTTATATGAAAAAAAAAAAACAGTTTTTTTTTTTTTACTGACTATTACACTCTTACTACGTCATACTACTTTTGACCAATAAAACGGTACGAAAGGACGTATTTCAACCAATCATGGCTGCTTATCGCACAATTTTATCGCGTCCCTAGCATTTGTTTAATTTTATCGCGTCCTAGCATTTGTTTCTTTGTTTGCCAACATTTGAAACTGCGCTGGTCTGGACGTCAAAAAAATATATATATAAAATTACAAATCACTCCAGTCGATGCACAGCAGTTTCAAATATGACTCGCATTGGCATTCAAGAACAAGAATTAATAAAAATCACTGATCATACCTATGCATCTTCTGAAATCCGATTTACAAATAAATGAAGAGCACCATTCGGAAATCCTGAATAAGTTGAATACACCATGTAGGCCTAAATCAACGAGTTCCACTTCTATTACGCACACGTCCAATATAACGTCAATTGAACCACCAACCACATTCAAATTTGAAAATTGTACATTCAATAATTATTCCTTTTAAAATTATTCATGTTTATTTTTATGTCATCGTCGTTAATTAAAACTTTTCTAACACTTGTGTATATTAGTTAGGTTATGTTATAGCTTCTGCTCTGAGAGGATAAAAAGAACTTCTGCTATATGATATTATGGATAGTCACTTATCAGAGATTGTTTAATATTAAGATTTATTGAATAGTAATCATTACAGTGTCTGTATAAAGACACTACTGCCATCTAGCATGCATCTAGCGTAATATTTGTAATGTTGAGATGGTACAATAATACATTTGAAGACAGTTGTATTTTCGTAAGTCAATTAATATTTTATTGTATTGGAGTACTTCGTTACTTCTAATCTTTATATACTTTCTTCTAATCGTGTAATAGTCAATTAAATCCCACTTGAGTTTTGATTTTCTCTAGATAAATCAAAACGTCTAGTGAGATTACTGTTGATAAAATTACAACAGACTAGGGATTAATAATGTCTCGTAATACTTGAAAAATATATACTGGATACAAAAGTGATGCTACACAATTCAAAACAGAAAAAAAAAAAAAACAATAGAAATATTTAATGTCTATAATGAGAAAAATCTCGGAATTTTAACTTACTATGTAAAATGATTTTCTGGATAACTTCCGTTTATAACTAGACATGAGACTGTATTTTTTACTGTCTGTAAGCACGCTGGATGATGATCTTCCTTTATATCGCCTTTCCATTTCATTATTTCTTGATGAAATATTTCTCCATGCTCCATGCTCGTCGCTTACCGCTCCAAGGATAGGAGGAAAGAAATCCAAATGAGAATGTAAAAAGTATATTTTGAGAGACATATTACACCCCATTTTCTCATATGCACTTAACATGGTTTCCACAAGTTCGATGTAGTTGTCTGACCTAGAATTTCCAAGGCAATTTAAGTAAACATCTTTGAAAGCGTGCCAATCCAATTTTTCTGTAACGGAACGTTTTTCCTCAAACAAAGAGTCAGCCATAACTTTGTGAATTTGTGGATCGATGAAAATGCCCTCTTTTAATTTACCTTCACTCAAACTCGTAAATGTTTCTTTTAAATACTGAAAACCACACCCTTGTTTGTTCATTGCGTAGACATCACTTTGAACTGTTATGAAATTTACTGAATAGAAGGGACCGATATCTGTTACTTTATTAGAAGTATAAAAGAACATGCCAACTACCATAAGAAACCGGAAATAGGTCATAAACTCATAAAATATATTAGCTTTAGTTTTGGTTTACAACCCCCAACCCGCGCCGGATGTCTCCTGGGAGAGCGCTTATGGAAACGTGAAATAATAGTATATCTTAAAAATCTTACGTGATACGAAGAAAAGAGGAACACATTGTTTTAAGTCCGAGCAAAATTCAGGTTGTTCAGTGTTATTATTGTGAAGTATGGTGACCAGGAGGGCTGCAGTACTCACTCGTCCACGCAGTGGCCGGCTGTGGCGATCCAGTTCTCGTTGAGCACCGCGCCGCCGCAGCGATGCGTACTGGAGAAGCCGAAGAAGGACGTGCGGCGCACCGACACCTGCCAGGGCCAGCCCCCGAACGGCGCGTTCCTGCCGCCCACGATGCGGGTCTCCGGCCGCGGGTACAGTGGCGGCACCCCGCACTCTGCGGCAATTCGAACAATCAGTTTGAATAACTGTGTGAGCAACTTGTAGCATGCGCAACGTAAAGAAAATAATAATAATAATAATAATAATAATAATAATAATAATAATAATAATAATGATAATAATAATAATCATAGAAGCAATAGTAACAAATAATTGTAATAATAACAATAATAATAATAATAATAATAATAATAATAATAATAATAATAATAATAATAATAATCATAGAAGCAATAGTAACAAATAATTGTAATAACAATAAAAATAATAATAATAATAATAATAATAATAATAATAATAATAATAATCATAGAAGCAATAGTAACAAATAATTGTAATAACAATAATAATAATAATAATAATAATAATAATAATAATAATAATAATAATAATAATAATAATAATAATAATCATAGAAGCAATAGTAACAAATAATTGTAATAACAATAATAATAATAATAATAATAATAATAATAGAAGCAATAGTAACAAATAATTGTAATAACAATAATAATAATAATAATAATAATCATAGAAGCAATAGTAACAAATAATTGTAATAATAATAATAATAATAATAATAATAATAATAATCATAGAAGCAATAGTAACAAATAATTGTAATAACAATAATAATAATATTATTATTATTATTATTATTATTATTATTATTATTATTATTATTATTATAAATTATTATTATTATTATTAATAGAAGCAATAGTAACAAATAATTGTAATAATAATAATTTATAATAATAATAATAATAATAATTTATAATAATAATAATAATAATAGTAATAATAATAATACTAATAATAATAATCATAATCATGAAGCAATCGTAATAAATAATTGTAACAATAATAATAATAATAATAATAATAATAATAATAATAATAATAATTGAAGAGAAGCGAATAGAAGCAATAGTAACAAATAATTGTAATAATAATAATAATAATAATAGAAGCAATAGTATGTAATAATAATAATAATAGTAATAATAATATTAATAATAATAGAAGCAATAGTAACAAATAATTGTAATAATTGTAATAATAATAATAATAATAATAATAATAATAATAGAAGCAATTTGAACAAATAATAATAATAATAATAACAATAACAATAATAATAATAATAATAATAATAATAATAATAATAATAATAATAATAGAATAATAGTAACAAATAATTGTAAGAAATGGTAATAATAATAATAATAATAATAATAGTAATAATAAACTAAGGAAGAGACTGGTGGAGTGCTTTGTATGGAATGTGGCATTGTATTGAATTTGAGCAGAAACATGGACATTACAATGAAGTGAAGAGAAGCGAATAGAAGCATTTTAAATATGGAAATGGAGAAGAATGGAACGTGTGAAGTGGACAGACAGAATAAGAAATGAAACTGTGCTGGAAAGAGTGGGTGAAGAAAGAATGATACTGAAACTGATCAGGAAGAGGAAAAGGAATTGGTTGGGTCACTGACTGAGAAGAAACTGGCTACTGAAGGATGGATGCACTGGAAGGAATAGTGAACAGGAGAAGAGTTCGGGGCAGAAGAAGATATCAGATGATAGACGACATTGAGATATATGGATCATATGAAGAGACAATGAGGAAGGCAAAAAATAGGAAAGATTGGAGAATGCTGGGTTTGCAGTGAAAGCCCTGGCCTGGAATGGAACACTTATGTATGTATGTATGTATGTATGTATGTATGTATGTATGTATGTATGTATGTATGTATGTATGTATCCGGACTTTCCTTGTGTAGCTATAGAAGTTGAATTGTCCCCATTGCTTTATAGGATATAACGTAAGCATTTCCATAACAACAGAAGTTGAAATTCCGTTTAGCAAAATCCTTTCATTTTCTCTATTAGTGTAGGGTAAATACAGACGTCAGGCCTACACATTAAAATATCTGTATGTGGTCGGACGTACAAACATATCCCACGCAAAAAATGGGAAGATATTACAAAATACACAATGAAGACGCTTATGTTGAACAGCGTTCAGGTTGTCAGTCAGACTTGTTAGTAAATCCTTCGTATCATTGGAAATGGATAACTTGCCTTGACCTGCAGGTGTTGTAAAGCACATTTTTCGTGTTATTGAAAGTGGTGAACAACGTACCTAAGTATACTGTTGAAGTCTTTAATAATCTCATCGAAAATATCGAAAGTGTTAACGAAACAAATTGTTGAATTATGAACGACGGAGAATGCGGTGGAACAGGTTTTAATCACCCATAGCGGCATATCGAGTAACTGACTACACCACGAGCGACAGCGATGACGGATTCGTACAGAAGAATCGGGCTAAGCGCCATGGAGATAAGAAATCTGAATTAAACTGGCAGTCTTTCACCACAGTCTACTATATACAGTCACGAAGCTTGGGGTGATTTTTTGCATTTGTCGCGATAGTTGCTAGCCGCTTGGAGCGCTGTGAGTACTAGGAACAATAGACTGTGCCACAGCCATCGTGATCTAATACAGCTTACAATTGAGTACTGAATTATTGTATTTATCTACTACTTAAGAGACGAAGTAACACAATCGTACGTACACTAATTTCAGAGGAGTGGTATGGTAAATTTTCTGTCTACAATTAAGGAAGGTAGATGTGCTAAATTAAAATCACAATATAAATCGTTTTTATTTAACCTCAAAATAGCTTTCATTCTGAACTTAAAATGTTGATGCAAACAGATTATGTTAACACGTAAAATTCTCTTCACATTAAAATAATACAGTTTTGTAATTATTTCTGCAACATTATGCAACAAGAAGTAAACGGAACTTTTGGACACATTACACTAAATAAAACTTAGCTATGATACGCAATAAAGTTATAATATAATATTTCACTGAGCTCCATACACTGAATAGAAAACCCGAACAAACATTACGGCCTGGTCTAGATCGAAAAGGCATTGACTGTGCCGTATTTCGCTTTGTTGTGAAAAGTTGTGTAAACCACAGAACAACAAAATAACTGTGAAATGTTCGTTATCGGTTGTAATAACTGTAAATTACTAAATACAATAATATTAATAATAATATCGGACAAGGAGACGTTTGTGGTTCTATAATATTGTAAGACAAAGAGGTCAGAGTTATCCTTCTTCCGAAAGATCCAGGAAGATGACTTTATAAAATATAATATATGCTTTATGAAAATAATATATAAACCTTATGAATTTCATATTTCAAAGTGGAAGGAAGGTGTTAATTTTTTCAAAAGAATACGATATCGAAAGTACAATACAGTTTATCGTCTGCTGGGGAAAGGGTCTGTGATGAGGCGACAGTAGCGAACCTGGTGGTGAGCAACTATCTATGGATGCGTATTTCAACTGTCTATGTTTGCATATTTAGTAAGTATTGAGCTTCGTGACTGTATATACTATAATCTTTTCGCTGTAAGAAAAATCCTAATGTAAACAATAGCACGTGACTGAAGTGAGGCTACATTGGCCGCTGTTTGGCGCCAGCGCCATAGATTCTCAGTACATGTTCCCGCCTACTGTTGTACATTCTGTTTCATGTTAAACATTTCCCGTTACTCGTCAAGTAGGTCTAACCTCACTACTATGCATTCGTTTGCTTAGGAAACATTTACTTTATAATTACTGCAATTAAATTATGTTTAATTCTTATGTCTTCACAATGGACAGTTGAGGATACAGAAGCCATACTTCAGTACCACGTGCTTACGTGAATAACTACAGCTCAAGTGACGCCAGCTTGTTACAAGAACAGACTACCTCGGTATTACTGCTGGTATTCATCCGCGTTCATAGTACATAACAAAATATAAAAGTAGCTTTTCTTTTACATAGCGTTTTACACATGAGTGAAGGTAAATGTTTTATCGTATTTAACAACTAGAATTCAATTTTTTATTTTCAAATAATACAAGATTGTGGTTTCCAAATACGAACTATATTTTCCTGCGTCATGTGAGCGTTTCGACTGGGAGCCAATCACGGGTATGACAGCAGCGTGCTTATGTTTACATTCGGATTTTTCTTACAGCGAAAACAGTATAGACTGTGCTTTCACAGTGATTATTGCATACCTAATTATATTGCATTGATGCCAAAGTTTCCACCGTTTTTCCGCTGTGACAAAAGTTTTTATTTAAGATTAATATAAGATAGAAATATTCTCTTACATTATCTATGACTCTCTGCCCACGCTGGGGCAGTCCTCCGATTCCGCGTCTGAAGAAATCTGCTGGTTTGGAGTTAAAGAAGTCGTCAAGGCAAGTTTGTAAGGCATCTTCGTTATCAAAGGAGTTACCTTGAAAATTTTTGGATAGAGAACGGAAAAGATGGAAATCTGTGGGCGCGATATTAGGAGAATATGGGGGATGTGCAATCATCTCCCAACCAAGCTCCTGAATAACTCCAGTTTCTTGTTTCTTAAAGTCATTGTGGGGGGAGAGAAATGTGTGGGTAGTAGTGGGGATGTGTTCGTGTGTGATATCTCAGCTTTTATTTGCGTAATTTTAATATATTGACGTGTTGATAATAATAAAAATACAAATGTATTTATTGTCATGAAATGAAATATAAAAAAGAAAGAAATATAATGATTAAAATGAAGTTGGAATATAATCCAATCACATTTCGGATAATTTTTCTGAATTAATTAATTTTGGCCCCGACATGTTTCCTATTTCGAAAAATAATATAACATTTTTCTTTTTGAATTTCTAATGAACGCCTGTGTACCATGCCTAACTGAAGAAAAAAATCATACATTATACATTTACGTAAGTTTATACAGCGGAATTCTCCCATTTTCCCATGTAGGCATCTGTACATCATTTCATCATAATTCCACACCATTCCCCGAACGCCGGCTGGCGATGCACGTAGGGGGCTGGCCTAGGAACAGTGGGGGTTTATCTACTCGAAACCTGAGTACGCAGCAAACCTTAGTGTAGTCAGCCGGTGTGATTTGGGGAATGTGCCTAGCTTGAGAGTTAGCGAAATAGATCTTGAAAGGTCGTAGTGCTGGATCATAATGCCCCACTTCATAAAATTAAATTCCATTTCAGGTTTATACAGAGTGGAAGTAATATAACTCTGCTGATTTTACCGGGATCCTTGGACACAGTACAATAAAGTATTCTAACACCATTCATTCATTTAGTGTTCTGCTCAAGGGCAGGTCTTTCACTGTAAACCCAGCATTCTCCAATCTTTCCTATTTTCTGCCGTCCTCTTTGTCTCCTCATACGATCCATATATCTTAATGTCGTCTATAATCCGATATTTTCTTCTGCCCCGAACTCTTCTCCCGTTCACCACCCCTTCCACTGCATCCTTCAGTAGGCAGTTTCTTCTCAGCCAGTGACGCAACTAATTCCTTTTTCTCTTCCTGATCAGTTTCAGCATCATTCTTTCTTCACCCACTCTTTCCAACAGAGCTTCATTTCTTATTCTGTCTGTCCACTTCACAGGTTCCATTCTTCTCCATATCCACATTGTAAATGCTTCTAGTCGCTTCTCTTCACTTCGTCGTAATGTCCATGTTTCTGCCCCAAACAATGCCACACTCCATACAAAGCACCTCACTAGCCTCTTTCTTAGTTCTTTTCCAGAGGTCCGCAGAAGATGCTCATTTTTCTATTAAAAGCTTCCTTTGCCATTGCTATCCTCCTTTTGACTTCCGGCAGCAGCTCATGTTACTGCTTATAGTACTCACCAAGTATTTGAAGCTGTCCACTTGCTCTACTGCCTCATTTAGAATTCGCAAGTTTACCTTCTTTACTTTTCTTCCTGTGACCATGATCTTCGTCTTATTCGCATTTATCTTCATCCCATACTGCTCACAGTTGTCATTTAGCTCCAGTAGCATATCCCTTAGTATCGTCTCCTCTTCTGGTAATAACGCCATATCATCAACAAATCTTACACACTTTATTCTTCTTCCTCCTACTATCACTCCTCCCATGTTCTGAAAACATTTCTTCACTAAATCCTTCAAGTAGATGTTGAACAGGTTAGGTGATAAAGGGCATCCTTGACGTACTTCTCTCCCTAATTTCACTTCCTTCTGACATTTCTTCTCCTAACGTGACTTTCACTCGTTGTTTCATATAAAGATTACTGAACAGTCTTCTCCTTTTCAATCCACGCCAATTTTCCTTAAGATCCCCGTCAGTTTATTCCAATCCACTCTGTCAAACGCCTTTCCTACATCCACAAATACTACATAAAATTCTTTAATCTTCTCTAGGTATCTTTCAGCCGATTGTTCGTAGCAGTCCAATTGATTCAGTATTCCAAGAGAATCTTCGTCGAGTGCGATATTAGGCTGATAGTCCTGAACTCCTAACCATAACACCGTATTAGACCCAAACAAATACTTTACTATTCGCACAAAAAAATATATATATATATTTTCCCCATAACACACTTTTACTCCTAAACAAATACTTTTTAACTTGGCTCTAGAATATGCCATTAGGAAAGTTTTAGGATAACACAGAGGGTTTGGAATTGAACGGGTTATCAGTTATTTCTTGTCTATTAGGATGACAGTGAATATGTTACGAGAAAATCCACAAACGATTAGGGAAAACACGGAAATTCTACTTGAAGCAAATAAAGCGATAGGGTTTCATAAATCCCGAAACGACTAAGTATATTTTATTATGTCTCACCACCAGAATATTGCAAATGAAAATATAAAAATTGGAGATTTATCCTTCGAAGAGGTGGAAAAATTCAAATATCTTGGAGCAACAGTAACAAATATAAATGACACTCAGGAGGAAATTAAACGCAGAATAAATATGGGACATGCCTGTTATTATTCGGTTGAGAAGCTTTTGTCATCTAGTCTCAGTAATAGATGTCAAAAATCTGAAAGTTAGAATTTATAAAACAGTTATATTACCAAATTGTTCTATATAATTGATGCTTGGACTCTCACTTAAAAACAGAGATTAAAACATTTGAATAAGGTTCTTAGGAAAATATTTGGGGCTAAATGATTACAGGAGAATGGAGAAAGTTACACAACGCAGAGCTGCACGCATTGTATTCTTCACCTGACATAATTAGGAACATTAAATCCAGACGACAGATGGGCAGGGCATGTAGCACGTATGGGCAATACAGAAATGCAATGAGTGTTAGTTGGGAGGCCGGCGGAAAAAGAACTTTGGAAAGGCCGAGACGTAGATGGGAAGATAATATTAAAATGGATTTGAAGGAGGTGGGATATGATGGTAGAGACTGGGTTAATCTTGCTCAGGATAGGATCAATGGCGGGCTTATGTGAGGGCGGCAATGAACCTCTGGGTTCCTTAAAAGCCAATAAGTAAGTAAGTAAGTATGCCTAAGTAGTATACGTACGATTCAAATAAATAAAAAGATTAACACATATCGTTATTTCTTGCTATTAGGAAGTCTGGCAACGCTCTTTTGACTAAGGGACGGAACACTACTATTCAGATCTGTTTTTATGTTCGCTAATCCGACAATGCTCTGTTGCCAAACTTTTATAAGATTTTCAACCTAATTTTCTAAATAACCACGCATTTAATTATAAAACGCGTCATTATTATTTTTATTCATTTTAATATCTTCTATTACCCTCTTCAATCTTCAAATATATCACAGTCTACTATATACAGTCGCATCTGATGGGATTTTTTGCAAATCTCACGATAAAGCACCCAAGTTACAACTAGAAACAATAGACTGTCCACGGTCGACTTTGGATTTAGAGTGCACTGAGTCGTATTTCCATCGAGTGCTAGGTCGTTGCGTATTTCGCATTGATGCTCATGAAGAAAAATCCTAACATCTATTTCTTATTTTACTTCTAGATGCAAAAAGTGGTTAATAAACAGAAGGAGGGAAGATCTAATGACAAAGAATGAAGCATATCTGTATAATAATATAAAGTTTTGCTCTCTTCATTTCGAAAACACACAATTTATGAATGAAAAAAAAAAATTAATTAATCTGGAATGCAGCTGAGAAACAAAAGCTTTGCGCTTTCTACGTCTGTATCAGCTGTCCTTGAATAATTGTACATTTTCAGACAACTTTGGCCTACTTTTGTTTTTCAAAGGATATGTTTTTAATTATAGCTGTTAATTTTGTTGTTATTTTTATTTGTTACTTTACTAGAGACGTAGAAAAAGTAAGTCTGTTACAATAAAATTTATTGATCACGTTTTATTTCCAATTCTGGTGTGATTATTATTGTTAACCTCATCCCACTTTTTTGTTAACTACGTAAGCCTACACTACAAGTACCTGGTACACGTAAGTTACTCCCATTAATTCATATTTCCATTATTATTGTTATTAATTGCTGTAAAGGGAAATGCAAATTAATATTTATTGGTTTCATAGTTCATTATCGCTATAATCTCGAATGAGTGAAGCGATTATAGTAAATTTCAGTTCGTTTTGCCAAACAAAAATAATATTAACCTATTTCTTGCAGGTATCTTCGAGTTTATGGTTGAATTTAATATACTTCATTAAAATAATAAATGAACTTTATCCATTTAATATTTCAATAATGGAAGGAAGGTGTTAATTTTTCCAAAAGAACACGACAACGAGAGTGCAACATATTTCGCCATCTGCTAGGAGAGATCTGTGATGATGAGGCGATAGTAGCGATCCTAGTGGTGGGCAACTTTTATTGTTTGCATTTTTACTATTTGAGCTTCCGACTGTAATAGTAGACTGTGGTTATATCACATTCACTCTGTAAACAGGATAAGTAACAAAGCAGTGAACAATACTCACGAACAGATTTGTCGCTGCTGGCCGCGGAGAGAGATCCGATGGCCGCCTCCGATACGAGAGTGGTTGTCGGCGGGAGGCCGGCAGTTGTAGGGGCGGGGGTGGTCGTGGTGGTCGTAGTAGTCGTGATTGTTGTAGTGGGGGGTGGGGTAGTAGTGGTAGTGGTGGTGGTGGTAGTGGTGGTCGTTGTCGTGGTAGTTGTGGTGCTCGTGGTACTCGTGGTGGTGGTGGGGCGCCGTGTAGGGCGCGGTCGATGGTACTCGGGAGGGCGCGGTCTGGTCACGAACCCTGGTTCCGTGGTGGCCTGCCAGATGGCGTTGGGCGCCGTGTGGGCAGGCGTCCACGAGCTCACGATGGCGCTGCCAGCTGTCTGCATGGCAAAGCTGCGACAGAGATACAGTCCATGACATCCACAGGTACATAGATATACAGGGTGATTCATAGGATTTACCGTCACTTACGGAGCTTATTTTCGAAGTCATTCTGAGAAAAAAATGTCATATAAACATTTACCCTAATTGCAATATTTTCAGAGTTACACTAATTTGAAGCTGTTAGTAAAATACATTTTTTTTTCTTTACTTTACAGGTAAAAAAAAATAGTACAAATAGAGAATGAACTATTCAGAAGTATCATTTCTTTAATTGGCTAGTGTTCTGAAGCAAAAAATGTGTTGTTAATTGCTTTATACAGATTCTATGATTCTATTTTTTTTAATTGTTAACTAACAATTATACAATATTCTAACGCACTTTTCACAAAAATTGTTACAAATCATATGACTTTAAGAACTTGATTCTTTACAGTTTAATTATGCATCCTAATGTACAGTCTTCAAGAATTTACAAAAGTGGAATGATTTGTAACAATTGTTGTGATAAATGCGTAAGAAAATGTAATTTTGTAGTTAACCCTTAAATTGACAATGTATCCTATAGAATACAACAGGTTAATAGGCTATATGCTACAGGGACATCATTTTATTTTTACTAACATTTTTAATATTAACCTGGCTATACCTTTGGATTAATGATTGAGACCCGGAAACACCGCTTGCTACCCCCTTCCACGATTGGAGTTCGATGATACTGACGTAAAATACAAACAAATCACTTTACTAGGTACAGGAGGGAAGAAAAGTAGTTCATCCATTTACGTAAAGTAGGAAATATCGCGATTTTGAGTGTGATAATTTTCATTAGGTTTTGTTTAATCAAAATACAGTACAGTATTAACAATGAGTGTTTTTACTCAGGAACTGAGTTATCCGTGCGAACGTATTCATTATGCAGAGTATATTATACTGTCTACAGCACATTAGCGTACGATATAGAGAAAGATGTTAAAATGAAAAATAATCATAATATGGATATTTAAACACATTTCTGAAAATGGTGGCCGTTAATTTCGATACAGGCTTCAGTTCTTTTGTTCCTATTATCGCACTATAGACTATTGTACGTAATTCCAATTACCAGTTTCGTCCTTCATACTTAGTAACTCATGTTGAAATAATTCTGTATCTACTCTATAAAAGATTACCTTATGTACTGTAAATTCAGTCTTCACTTCTACTCTATAAAAGAGTACCTTACGTACTGTAAATTCAGTCTTCACTTCTACTCTATAAAAGAGTACCTTACGTACTGTAAATTCAGTCTTCACTTCTACTCTATAAAAGAGTACCTTACGTACTGTAAATTCAGTCTTCACTTCTGCCCGACCCGCACAGATAAAATTACTCAGACATGCTATCTACTGTCCGTCCAAGTGGTTATGTCGCAGGATCGTAGAAAGGGGGGAATCAGGTGATAGTTAATTACTTAACGAGGCCCTTTTATTTAAGTTATTTTAAACAGTTGCGTAATATTACCAAGACGTCCAATTAATTTCTAACAGAAATTAAGGTTTTCAGAAAAGATCTAAGAAAGCCCAGCCACTAGTCTTTACAGTGGAGCGAGCAGAAACAGGTGGGGAAATCGGGATGCGACGTAGGCAAACGGAAGACAATACCAGTGCGAAAATATGATTCAATATTGGAAGTTTTCGTCACTGGAAAACGCGAACTTATTTCTGAAACGTACTATAATCACTAACTCAGTACTGCGGCCTTGGTTCTGTGTGGAGGACAGTTGGGTTGGAGGGGTGGGAGTGAAGTACATTCAGAAACTCAGGTACAATAAAAGTTGAAGTAAAAATAAAATGATGTTCCTGTATAATTTTAATAGAACAATAGGAAAAAAATGGTAGGAAAATCAAAATTTCAGAATACTATAATATTGTACAACAGCAGTCGTCAGCACAGAGCACGCTGGGGCTAGCGTCTCTTACCCGCGGAAAACGCAGTGCACTATAGTGCTCTCGTAGCTGCTCTCTCTCTATCTCTCCCGCGTACCTATTGCACATTTCATATGGACATTGCGATAGTTGTTTTCTTTACGGTCCGACAAGATTTAATAAATTAGTGTGAGAAATGAAGCCAAGTTAAGGGTTAAAAATCGAAAAAAAAAAATGTGTGCAATGCAAGTATGTAATTCACAACGCATCTTTAGCTAGTATTCTGATTATAGGACAATTAATTTATTTTCATGACCATGCCCTAATAATTATTTTAATTCTAATAGTTGTATCATATATAATAATCGCAATAGTTTTCAACAAATATATTAATCGATTTTTATTAGAAAGTCAAATCATTGAATTAACATTAACAATTCATTTTTTATCTGTAATATTCTTTGAATAAGCAGTCGTGGACAGCCGATAAGGGGTGGTCCTCCAGCTTGGGGGTTGGGCGAAGGGCTAACAACCCATCACCGTAAAAAAACAGCTTGTTATGAAAGGGTTTGGAATTGAACGGGTTACATCAGCTTCTTGTCTATGCAGATGACGTGAATATGTTAGGAGAAAATCCACATACGATTAGGGAAAACGCGGAAATTCTACTTGAAGCAAGTAAAGAGATAGGGTTGGAAGTAAATCTCGAAAGGACTAAGTATAGATTATGTCTCGTGATCAGAATATTGTACGAAATGGAACTATAAAAGTTGGCGATTTATCCTTTGAAGAGGTGGAAAAATTCAAATATCTTGGAGCAACAGTAACAAATGTAAATGACACTCGGGAGGAAATTAAACGCAGAATAAATATGGGAAATGCCTGTTATTATTCGGTTGAGAAACTTTTGTCATCTAGTCTGCTGTCAAAATATCTGAAAGTTAGAATTTATAAAACAGTTATATTACCGGTTGTTCTGTATGGCTGTGAAACTTGGACTCTCACTTTGAGAGAGGAACAGAGATTGAGGGTTTTTGAGAATAAGGTTCTTAGGAAAATATTTGGGTCTAAGAGGGATGAAGTTACAGGAGAATGGAGAAAGTTACACAACGCAGTTAAATCCAGACGTTTGAGATGGGCTGGGCATGTAGCACGTATGGGCGAATCCAGAAATGCATATAGAGTGTTAGTTGGGAGGCCAGAGGGGAAAAGACCTTTGGGAAGGCCGAGACGTAGATGGGAAGATAATATTAAAATGGATTTGAGGGAGGTGAGATATGATGATAGGGACTGGATTAATCTTGCTGGAGGACCGATGGCGGGCTTATGTGAGGATGACATTAATCTTTTATCCTTAAAACTCAAGAATAATGATATTTTAGAAACAACTTGCTTTTTGCAGGATAGGGACCGTTGTTAGGGGAAAGAAACACCATTGGCGGGCTTATGTGACGATGGATGACAATGAACCTCCGGGTTCCTTATAAGTCAGTAAGTAAGTAATATTCTTTTATCCTTAAAACTCAAGAATAATGATGTTTTAGAAACAACTTCAAATTAGTGTAATTCTGAAAATATTGAGATCAGGACAAGACATTTTTTTAGCTCAGAATGTCTTCGGAAATAAGCTCCTAGTAAGTAAAATACGGTAAATCCTCACAATTCCTTTAAGGGTGAACACCACTGTATTTCAACTAGATTGTGACTATAATTAAGACTTATAGTACATACTTACTTACTGGCTTTTAAGGAACCCGGAGGTTCATTGCCGCCCTCACATAAGCCCGCCATCAGTCCCTATGCAAGATTAATCCAGTCTCTATCATCATATCCCACCTCCCTCAAATCCATTTTAATATTATCCTCCCATCTACGTCTCGGCTTTCCCAAAGGTCTTTTTCCCTCCGGCCTCCCAACTAATACTCTATATGCATTTCTGGATTCGCCTATACGTGCTTAATCATGCCCTGCCCACCTTAAACGCCTGGATTTAATGTTCCTAATTATGTCAGGTGAAGAATACAACGCATGCAGTTCTGTGTTGTGTAACTTTCTCCATTCTCCTGTAACTTCATCTCTTTTAGCCCCAAATATTTTCCTTTATAGTACTATTAAGATTTTGTTTTTACATGTTCCATATTCTAGCTTGAAGCGATGTACGAATACCATGGAGCGTAAATAAACACAATATAATAAGTCTTATTCTGGGGACGCACGACTGAATTCATGTGCTGCTATCTGTATGTACTCGTATGCTTTACATTACCCCAAACATTTGGACTTAAAATTTCCAGGACGATGGATTGACAGAAATGGACCTATTCCGTGACCGATAAGATCACCCGATCTCACACCTTGTGATTTTTGGTTATTCGGTCATCTGAAGGGTCAGGTGTATCCTGGAAGACATCCCACCCGAGACCAACTGTGGCAATCAATTGTGGGTGCATGTGCTGGGATTCTGGACTCTCTTCTTCTAAAATTAAAAAGTTCATGATAGAAACGAGCAGGCCTATGCTGCGATTCTAATGGTGGACATTTTGAAAGGTTTTACCAATAACCAAAAAGTATTTAAAAATAGGCTTAAGCACTTTACTAATAGACGGTAATACATTATGCACACTATTTTGTGGGTTTACAAGTATAGTGAGTAAGCAGAGAAACATAGTGAATCTCCAGTGATTTATATAGGGTGTGCAGTGTGTTGTAGTGAAAGTGCAGTGAGCTTATAAGTAAATTCTGAGAGTTATAGTGGCAGAGAAATAGATTTATAGTGAACGTGTGTGAGTTATAGTGAACGTCCTAAATTGCTTGTAATGGGGTCTAGGCTAGCGATTTGAGATTAATATAGGAAGTACAATTCTACGGAATATTAAGATGTAATTGATGTTTTGTTATTTGAAGTGTTGTATCAGTGAAGAAGTGTGTTGTGTCTGTGAAGTGTGTTTGTGTCGGTGAAGCTTTATACTTTACAGTGGTAGTACAAAGTATTTGAACAGAGAAATGTTTTTGGAGTGTTAGTGAAATCAGGATAGTGTCAGTAAAATGTGTCTTAGTTCCAGTGCAGTGAGTGAATTGATAGCGAAATGAGTGTAGTGCTGAAAGGTACTTATGTAAGTATGAACATATATCATATGTACTCGTGGTTTTAAGTTCTAACTTAGGGTTAAGATATAAATTAGATTTACTTTAATTAATTATGTTATATTAAGTGATTCATTTAATTTAGGATGCTCCTTGTTAATATTATTATATATTGCTATTATTTTATTATTAATATTATGACTGTATTTTATTATTATTGTAATTATTGAGTGTAATTAGTTACCACTGCCACCGGGTATTTACCCATTTGCAGTGTGAATAAATACAGGGACATCATTTTATTTTTACTTCAATTTTTATTGTACCTGAGTTTTTGAATGTACTTCACTCCCACCCCTTCTACTAGTAAACTTCCAACCGTTCACGACACAGAGCCGAGGGCGCGTAAGCAGTACTGAGTTAGTGAGTATAGTACGTTTAAGAAATATGTTCGCGTTTTCCAGTGACGAAAGAGCTTTCAATATTGAATCACATTTTCGTACAGGTACTGTCGTCCGTTTGCCTACGTTTCCCCCCACCTGCTTCTGTTGGCCCCTCTGTTAAGTCTAGTAGCTGGGCTTTCTTAGCTCTTTTCTGAAAACATTAATTTCTGTTAGGAATTGGACGTCTACGTAATAATATACAAGTGTTTAAAATAACTTAAATAAAAGGGCCTCGTTAAGTAATTAACTGGCACGTGATCCCCCCCCCCTTTTCTACGACCCTGCGACAAAACCACTTGAACGGACAGTAGATAGCATTTCTGAGTAATTTTATCTTTTCGGATCGGGCAGAAGTGAAGATTGAATTTATTGTACGTAAGGTACTCTTTTATAGAGTAGGTACAGAATTATTTCAACATGAGTTACTCGTACGAAGGACGAAACTGGTAATTGGACTTAGGTACAATAGTCTATAGTGCGATAATATGCACAAAAGAACTGAAGCCTGTATCGAAATGAACGGCCACCATTTTCAAAAATGTGTTTAAATATCCATATTATGATTATTTTTCAATTTAGCTTCATTCTCTATATTGTACGCTAATGTGCTGTAGATAGTATAATATACACTGCATAATTAATACGTCAGCATGGACAGCTTAGTTCGTGAGTAAAAACACTCATTGTTAATACTGTACTGTATTTTGATTAAACAAAAACCTAATGAAAATTATCAAAGTCAAAAGCGCGATATTTCCTAGTTTACGTAAATGGATGAACTACTTTTCTTCCCTCCTATACCTAGTAAAGTGATTTGTTTGTATTTTACGCCAGTATCATCGAACTCCAGTCGTGGAAGGAGGTAGCAAACGGTGTTAGCGGTTCTCAATCTTGATCTAAAGATATAACCAGGTTAATATTAAAAATGTTAGTAAAAATAAAATGATGCCCCTGTATAAGGATCCAGCTCTCAAAAGACCTGGTGAAATACGATCGCACCACTTCGAAATGTTTTTACGCCACTATGTAGGTACGTCATGATCCAATTGAAAATTAGAAAAGGGAAGTTATGTTGGTAATAGTACTTACTACAGAGTCAACAAGAGGAGTCAATAACAAATGACAGACGCAGAGCGATCCTGTTTACATCCACTTACGATCAAGCCGAATGTCAGTCTAGGCGTGGAAGTTGCGGGAGAAGGGACGAATCGTGGAAGTGATTTACTTTATATGGACGGCCGGATTCGATGGCGAAGCATAAATAAATCCCGTAGAGCAGGACAGGTTAGGTTAGTTTAGTTTAAACTTTTGTTATGCTTTTCATATACGAATCTGTGCCAGGTTAGGTTAGTTTATGTATTTGTTACGCCTTATATATACGACAGGTTTGTTTAGGTTAGGTTAGTTTAGGATTTTGTTTTGCTTAAGTGATTATTGAATTAATAGAAGTTTTTCGTTGTTCACATTACATTGTATCGTGTGTTTTATATCCCCAAGTTTCTTTTCTTCACTAGAAACCACAACGTTTGCACTTCCAATAGCACACAACTCTCATTTCACACGTAATTTGCTACATTTTCGAACAATTTCCTTTGCTTCAAATATTTCCTTATAACATCCTTAACTTTTCAAATCCATCACCATAAAATTCAACCATTTTCACTTATAAAATCGCCGGAACTACCTCAGCACTAGTTTCTCTGAAGGTTTGATTACTGTGAGCAACTTAAATTCTCAGCCTAAAGACATAGTTGTGGACTTGAAAATATCCATCCATCAAACTATCAATTCAGTGTGGGTTGAAGAAGTGCAATTCCTCGGCTGCAGATTTCATCTTGGACAGCCCTGATGACGCAAGATTGAACATATTGGTCTGGATAAAGTTTACAGAGATGAAAAATATATGAAAGGTGAGTGGTTACCTTATTATAGGTCTATTAGATCTCTCGTATTTGCATACAGAAGACATGGATTTTCTATATCACGCGATACTGGAGGTTTTTCGACGAAAAAAAGTTGAAGAATGGTCTAATTTTCAGAGGAAAAGTAGTTTTGGAATGTGAAAAATTAGTATAGGACGACAATTGACTTGAAAGTATATTGAAAAATAGCTAAAAACTGGAAAGAATTGATCGGTGTAGATAACCTAAAAATGATTATTTTACGTGTGAAATAAAGAGGTAGAAAACACTTCAAAATGAACTTGAATAGGAGAAAAAATATATATTTTTTTTTTGCAGCGTAACAATTATGAGCGAATCTAACCTAACCTAACCTAACCTAAGTTAGAAGTTACAGTATTGTGTGCTATAGAAAAGCCGAAGAAATTAGCGATTGCTTTGTATTCTATTTTTATGAAAGTGACGAAAAAATAGTTCACACACAAATCGGATAGCCTACTGTGCAATTATTTTGGAGACTTCTTTCTTTCAGAGGACGCTATGATTTCACCCCACATAGGGGCTTAAATGTCTACCCCTATGACACGCACAATAGGCCAGTTTGAAAATCTGACGATAAAAATATAAAACTTGATTATCTCGAAAGTTATATTTATCTTCGCCATCATATCTTTGAATAGTTACTTTTCACACCAAGTGCATTGTAAAGATGATGATGATGATTATTATTATTATTATTATTATTATTATTATTATTATTCATTTCATTTAGTGTTCTCCCCAGGCCAAGTCTTTCACTGCAAACCCAGCTTTCTCAATCTTTCCTATTTGCTGCTTTCCTCTTTGTCTCCTCATATGATCATGATATCTTAATGTCGTCTATCATCTGATATCTTCTTCTGCTCGAACTCTTCTCCCGTTCACTATTCCTTCCAGTGCATCCTTCAGTAGGCAGTTTCTTACAACCAGTGAAAACGAATTTCTTTTCCTCTTCAATGATCAGTTTCAGCATCATTCTTTCTTTCACCCACTCTTTCCAAAACAGCTTCATTTCTTATTCTTGTTGTCCACTAAAATGTTCCATTCTTTTCCAAATTCACATTTCAAATGTTTCTATTCGTTTCTTTTCACTTCATCGTAATGTCCATGTTTCTGCCCCATATAATGCCACACTCCATACAAAACTTCATTAATCTCTTACTTAGTTCTTTTTTAAAAATTGGAGAGGTCCGCAGATGCTTTTTTCTATTAAAAGCTTCCTTAACATTGGTATTCTCCTTTAACTTCTTGGCTGCAGCTCATGTTACTGCTTATAACATCCCAAGTATTTGAAGCTGTCCACTTTTCTACTGCCTCATTTAGAATTAGCAAGTTTACAAATCTTTATTTTTCTTCCTATGACCATGATCTTCGTCTTATTTGCATTAATCTTCATTCCATACTGCTCACAGCTGTCATTTAGCTCCAGTAGCATATCCCTTAGTATCGTCTCCTCTTCTGCTAACAACTCCATATCATCACCAAATCTTACGCATTTTATTCATCTGTCTCCTACTATCACTCCTCCCATGTTCTGAAAACAGTTCTTCAACTAAATTTTCCAAGTAGATGTTGAACAGGGTAGGTGATAATCCTTTACGTACTCCTATCCCTATTTCACTTCCTTCCCTTTTTATTAAACAAAATTAAAAGAAGTTAAAACTTGTTAAAAATTGGATGACTGTAAAAATTAAGTTTCAAAGGATAATCATGAATATGTTCTGCAAATCTATTCAAATTGTTTATGAATATGGTCGGCCTGGTTGGCGCAGTTAGTATAGCGCTGGTCTTCTATGCCCGAGGTTGCGGGTTCGATCCCGGGCCAGGTCGATGGCATTTAACATTTGCTTAAATGCGACAGGCTCATGTCAGTAGATTTACTGGCATGTAAAAGAACTCCTGCGGGACAAAATTCCGGCACACGAGCGACGCTGATATAACCTCTGCAGTTGCGAGCGTCGTTAAATGAAATATAACATTTTTTAAATAATACACAAAATTTAAAATACCGATAATGTAAATTGTAAACAATTTCTGTAATGACCCCCCACGATAAATTTCTGCGTACGTCACTGCTTGCAGAAATGTATTGTGAATTCCTTACGTTAATATCATAGTCTATTATATACAGTCACGAAGCTTGAGTTTTGAGGGTGCTAGAAACAATTGACTGTGCCGGTACTATTTCGCTTTGTCTGTAATGAGGCGATATTAGCGATCCTAGTGGTGAGCAACTACCTAAAGTTTGCATATTTACTAATGTATTGAGCTTCGTGACTGTATATACTAGACTGTGTTAATTTCATAGAAGCCGTTTGACGGGTCGAATTTTTACTTACTGAGCAAGTGTTACCAACGTGATTTTCGGTTTAGGGGTTTGGTGTTTTTGTTTATTGGTGTTGATAGTGAGGTGAATTCTAACAAATATCCTGTAGAGTTCTATAGTTGTTCATTTTAACCTGTGTGTGTGTGATTTGTGATTTTAACGTAATCTTTGCAACGTCAGCTGAGTTTTGAATTTCGTGATAGTCTGATGCTCGGAAATTTTGTGTGTTGGGTTTTGACATATGCCGCATTTAAACTAATCTTAGGCTACATCTCTTCTGCGTCACTGTAACACTCACACCGGAATGCATATACGTTTAGTGTGGTCCACATCTGTGGGTAACGGTCAGCGTCTGGCCGCGAAACCAGGTGGCCCGGGTTCGAATCCCGGTCGGGCAAGTTACCTGGTTGAGGTTTTTCCGGGGTTTTTCCTTAACCCAATACGCGCAAATGCTGGGTAAGTTTCGGTGCTGGACCCCGGACTCATTTCACTGGCATTATCACCTTCATTTCATTCAGACGCTAAATAAACTGTTGATACAGCGTCGTAAAATAACCCAATAAAATAAAATAAACGTTTATTGTGTCGGTTTCTTGACTATTTAGTTATGATGTAGAAGGATTAAAGCCAAAGTATAATGAGGTGATGGGGGCGTAAACCCCCCGTTGAGTCCACACCTGTGGAGTAACGGCTAGGCCGCGAACTCAGATTGCCCGGGTTCGATTCCCGGTTGGGGAAAATTACCTAGTTGAGGTTTTTTCCGAGGTTTTCGTTCAACCCAATATGAGCAAATGCTGGGTAACTTTCGGTGCTGGACTCCGGACTCATTTCACCGGCATTATTACCTTCATCTCATTCAGACGCTAAATAATCTAAGATGTTGATAAAGCGTCGTAAAATAACCTAAAAACACCTGTTGTATCGTATATGCCATGGCATGGATATCGTATTTATGTCGGCTTCTGACAGTTAGACGTAATATAGAAGTGTTAGGGCTAAATATAATGGGGGTTACTGCCCTATGCCGCCGGAAACTCTCAAAGGTGCTGCTACTTTACAATTCCACTATGTACCAAATCTTCATCTAGACTCGTGTCCCTGGTTGTGGCGTAGAGTATGAGACTGCATCCTCCATCTTTCACGGTCCTCCAGCTATTCGCTTCTCGCCATGATTTCCCTCTTTTTCCACGTCCCTCTTAACTATATTTTTAAAAAGAACTTATCGAAATTAGTGTTCAGTTTGTTAGATTTTGTGTAAAGTGGTATTGTAAAGTTTGCAGTAACTTTGAAGATTTCAAGTCGCCATCTTGGATGTTACGTTTTCTATGATTACCTTTCTTGTAACGGAAATTAATCATTAGGGTATATGTTTTGACAATCCGATGTATTTGTTCGTAAATTTATATTTTAACATCAGAATTAAAAATAATAAATAGGCCTCCACGTTACATAATGTATCCATGTTAAGAATTTTCCTTCTATTTTGAGTTAAAAATTTTGTACGCATTCATAATATGTTACATAGTATAGAGAGAAGTCTTGGGTTCGTTTTTGTACAATTTTCATGTGTCTCTACGTGCCTCAGCTCATTTAAATACAAAAATCCTTCAGGATGGCCACAGTGGGTCAGAGCGCAAGTCTAGCTGGACAAAAGTCGTGCTAAAGATGTTGCTTTGCTGATTATTCAGGCTACTTAATGA
Source organism: Periplaneta americana (assembly GCA_025594305.2). NCBI lineage: Eukaryota > Metazoa > Arthropoda > Insecta > Blattodea > Blattidae > Periplaneta > Periplaneta americana. The sequence continues at coordinate 6,435,410 of JAJSOF020000041.1, read as the reverse complement.
AGAAAAAAATAGTTTCGCTTACATATTGTCTCACGGTCTAACAGATTCAAACTGCTTACCTGAAAAACTGATTGATTGGTTGATTGATTGATTGATTGATTGATTGATTGATTGATTGTTAATTATTCAACATGGAGTGTTGCGTACTTTATGTAACTGTTACCTATTAAGTACGTAACTTTTGCAGTGATTTCACCGTGTCTCTAGAGTGACGTGTTACAATTTTCTGTGAGCAGTATGAGATGAAGATAAATGCTGCAAACAAGACGAAGACCATGGTTATCGGAAGAAAAATAAAGAAGGTAAACGTGCGAATACTAAATGAGGCAGTAGAGCAAGTGGACAGCTTTAAATACTTGGGGTGTACTATAAACAGTAACATGAGCTGCTGCCAGGAAGTGAAAAGGAGAATAGCAATTGCAAAGGAAGGTTTCAATAGTAAAAGGACCATCTTCTGCGGACCTCTGGAAAAAGAACTAAGGAAGAGACTAGTGAAGTGCTTTGTGTGGTGTGCCTTGTTTGAGGCAGAACCTGAACGTTACGACGAATTGAAGAGAAGCGTCTAAAGTAGTATTTGAAATGTGGATATGGAGAAGAATGGAACGTGCAAAGTGGACAGACAGAACAAGAAATGAAGCTGTATTGGAAAGAGTGGGTGAAGAAAAATAATGTTGAAATTGATCAGTAACAGAAAAAGGAATTAGTTGGGTCACTGGCTGAGAAGAAACTGCCTACTGAAGAGCGAACTGGAAGGAATGGTGAACGGGAGAAGAGTTCGGGGCAGAAGAAGATATCAGATAATAGACGACATTAAGATATATGGATCATATGTGGAGACAAAGAGGAAGGCAAAAAATAGGAAAGACTGGATAAAGCTGGGTTTGCAGTTAAAGACCTGCCCTTGAGCAGAACACTGTATGTATTCAATGATTTTAAGTACGTTTTATCTTCTGTGAGGTGTGGGAGGATATCGAAGTTTCATCCTACTATCTTATTTATGGGATTACTTACAACTGTAGTACCTTTCGTTTGCAATTTACAAAGCAGACGTTTATCTTATTTAGGTGCATATCAAATGAGTTCTTCCATGTACATACTGTATGTCTTTTGAATAACAGTTAAAGAAAATAAATTATAAACAGTACTGTTGTTTGCAACATGGCGAAGGGATTGAATTGTTACGAAAGACGTAAGAATAGAATGAGAAAGTAGGTGTCATCTTTGACAATTTATCTTACTCTATAGCCATTTTTATGTGGCTTTCTTACATAACGAATTTTATTAAAATAAATTAAGTTTAATTCGTGCATTGTTCTCTAGTATTACAGAATGCCTGTATTTATTAAAGAGAGCACTTGACAGCTGTCAAACTGGAGTGTGTTGAAACGAACTGTTGCTGCCGTCCACTGACTTTCCTGGCCATTAACCCGCCTTTCTCTTCCATATTAATAACTAATAAAATATTCGGAAGAATGCACAAATAGTATTACATTATATAGGCTAACAGGACATACGTAACTCTCTCTGTGACCTGATTAATCGACCAATGCAACCTGATAGTCTAGAATCGCCGACAGTATTCGTATTCATATGTTTTAATTAGCTCTGCTTAGTGTTGCCAACCTGTACAGTGATATCAATAAGATGTTTACTCAAAACATGGAAATGTTACTCTGGTGAGATTGTTTAAAAAATGGTAGCTTTAAAAACAATAGGTAGGCCTAATAATCACTTGTGAGTTGACTAATATATTGCAACGAACTTCAGTTTTTGTTTGTTTTTCATGTTATTTAATACAGGGACATCATTTTATTTTTACTTCAATTTTTATTGTACCTGAGTTTTTTAATGTACTTCACTCCCACCTCTTCTATTAGTAAACTTACAACCGTCTTCCACAAAGAACCAAGGCCGCGTATACAGTCAAAATCGCCTTACGGTCAAGGTAAACACTACTGAGTTAGTGAGTATAGTACGTCCCAGAACTTCATTAGTAGAAGGGGTGGGAGTGAAGTACATTAAAAAACTCAGGTACAATAAAAATCGAAGGAAAAATAAAATGATGTCCCAGTAGTATGTTTACTATGATAACATAAAACAAGATGTTCTTAACAGGAAATGACAAAATTGAAATTCTGACGATGATAGGATTTGGTGATTAGAAGACGTACACAACAAGAGGTCTGCACACTTTTTAACGAAACTCATCCAAATCGTTCACCTATTTCTCAGTCAACTGTGAGTAAAACAGAAGCGAAATTCAGAGGACATGGATATGGCAAAGGCTTAAAAAGATCTGGTAGATTGTCCACTGGCGACAATTTGGAACTTGACGTTTTGCCAATGATCTCTCGGTAAAATACTTCTACCTCTTGTATACGTTTTCTGTTACCAAATTCTACCTTCATCACGATCTCGATTTTTTTTTCAATTATAAACTGTTGGTTTGTAAAAATTGCCTAAAATGTATGATCACAATGTATGCCTGCACAACATAGAGAAAGCTTCGGTATCTCAATTTATCACTATGGAGAATAAGGTTATGAATTAAATAACCGTAGACAAGAACTAATAAAAACAATTGAATAACAGTGACTTTTAAATGGCCTCCGAGGTCCCCTGATTTCAATTCATTAGACTTTATTTCCCTTGTGAGGCTGTTTGAATTGGAGAGTCTACCAGGACTGACCACGAGACCTGGAAGAGTTAAAAGGAAGAATTAGGAATGAGAAGCAACAGATCAACCGAACAGTATTGCTGAAAACGTTTAACAACTTCACTTCCAAGACAGACTTATGCATTATTTGGCATTTTGAATTAATATAGTGACATCATTTTACTTTTAATAACACTTCTGGCTGTACCTTTGCATTAACGGTTGAGAACCGGAAACACTGTTTGCTACTCCCTTCCACGACTGGAGTTCGGTGATCCTGGCGTAAAATACAAACAAATCACTTTACTAGGTATAGGAGGGAAGAAAAGTAGTTAATCCATTTACGTAAACTAGAAAATATCGCGATTTTGAGTTCGATAATTTTAATTAGTTTTTTGTTTAATCAAAATACAGTACTGTATTAGCAATAAGTGTTTTTACTCCATTCGGACGTATTCATTATGCAGTGTATATTATACTGTCTACAGCACATTAGCGTGCAATATAGAGAATGAAGTTAAATTGAAAAATAACCATAATATGGATATTTAAACACATTTTTTAACATGGTGGCTTTCATTTCGATACAGGCTTCAGTTTTTTTTGTGCATATTATCGCAATATAAACTACTGTACCTAATTCCAGTTAGCAGTTTCGTCCTTCGTACTAGTAACTCATGTTGAAATAATTCTGTACCTACTCTATAAAAGAGTACCTTACGTACTGTAAATTCAATCTTCACTTCTGCCCTATCAGAAAAGGTAAAATTACTCAGACATGCTATCTACTGTCCGTCCAAGTGATTATGTCGCAGGACCGTAGAAAGAGAGGAAATCACGTGACAGTTAATTACTTAACGAGGCCCTTTTATTTAAGTTATTTTAAACAGTTGTATAATATTACGTAGACGTCCAATTCCTAACAGATATAAATGTTTTCAGAAAAGAGCCAAGATAGCCCAGCCACTAGCCTTTACAGTGGGGCGAGCAGAAGCTGGTGAGGAAAACTGGTATGCGACGTAGGGAAACGGACGACAGTACCTGTGCGAATATATGATTGAATATTGAAAGCACTTTCGTCACTGGAAAACGCGAACATATTTCCGGAACGTACTATACTCTCTAACTCAGTACTGTTTAACCGTAGGTCGACTTTGACTGCATTGTGCCTTGGTTCTGTGGGGAGGACAGTTGGAAGTTTACTAGTAGAGGGAGTGGGAGTGAAGTACCTTCAAAAACTCAGGTACAATAAAAATTGAAGTAAAAATAAGATGATGTCCTTGTATCAACACGTGACACAATTAGAACATTGTTAAATGGGTTTTCTTTCTTAAAATTATATTCCTTGTATTAATATTACAGTTAAATTTCAATAGTGCATAATGGTTTTCTAAGTCAGCAATGTGTTTCTTTTGTTTATAAAAAATGTTTTATATTTTGTACGTTTTGAGACCTGAAGAATCTAAAAATGGAAAAATAAATACATGGTGTTATTAAAGAAAAGAGAACAAAATTCTTGGGACGTCTTTTATAAATAAAAAAAATGTTTTTGGAAACATGCTCAGAATATTCTTTTTTATCCTTTATAACTTTCGTATATACAGTTTCTTCATAAAATTTGGAAGCTACAAGCAGTGTTCATATATTTTACTCGATTGTACTTGTATAGCCTACACACTGACACTAATTATCTTAGGCGGTTTTCTGACACAGTTAGTGTATAGAATTATGCAATGTGCTATAATGCTGTGTTGAAATATATAATTTGACATCTGCGGTACGATAATTACTCATAAATAGGTTGGCCACTTAAGTTAAATGTGGCAGACAGCTTCTATTTACGTTTCCATAGCAATTAACCTACTGTCCCTCCTTGCGTCTCTAACAGGTTAATTTGACAGCAATCATGTGTCTTTTTTCAGAATACAGTACAATGAATGCATTGTCTTGTTCCTTTTCTTTCGGCCGAACTCGGGCGGAAACAGCCGAATAAATGCGTTCGGTTACGAAATTAGAATCGAAGGAATGATTAGAGAACAGTGTTTCCAATTTAGCTATTATACAGAGTGATTCACGAGTAAAGGTAAAAAATTTAGGATACGATGTCTTAGGCCATTTTGAGTGTAAAAGTTCATATGAACATAGGTCCGTTTTCGAACGATGGCGGAGCTAGATGCATTTTTTTTTTTTTATAAAACGTCTCGCCCCAATGTGAATCAGATTTTACCATATGCTGCTGACTTGAGATGAATCTGCATTGTGAGCGATGTAGATAAGAGAAGAGAAACAAACCGGGTGGTGGGGCATTATAAATGTCACAACAAATACGCTATCACTTATAGGTTCACAGCAGTTCAGTCAGCTACCTACAGTACAGTAGTTATACAGGTACAGTTATCGGAAGTGTTGTGTTTTTCAAGATGCCTTATAAATTTTCGACTACAGAATACTCCGATATTATGTATGTTTATGGTTTGTGCGATGGAAGTTCCTTGCGTGCCGTCGCTGAATATGAACGACGCTTTCCTAACAGAAGGGTACCATATCGAAGAGTATTTAATGTCTATGGGGTTGGATGAAAGACTTGGTATAACAAAGGAATGGGGAAATGAGAGAGGCGCTATTCGACCGTACTTTGGATGCTGCACGCCACAAAGAACAGCCACGTGCAACTCTCCCGAGCGATGAGCGCGATTCACGCCCGAGCGCAACAGTGCAATGAAGCAGAAGGAGGTACCTTTGAAAATGTGCGAAAACATCGACCCCGATTTCTAGAATATTATATATGTATGCATACGTGAATATAAACTTTAAATTTGTCCGTTTTCTGTCTCTAAATGCGAGTTAGTACAATGGAATCACGGAAGTGTTTGTGAAATCAAAGAGCCATATCTCCGTAACCGTTCGAAAACTGACCTATATTCATACGAACTTTTTCACTCAGAATGACTTCAGAATTCACATACTAAATTTTTTACCTTTCCTCGTGAATCACCCTATATAGCTAAATCTAGCTATTTTTAAAACTAATTTGCTACAATACATTCAGTGTAGCTATTATAGGAAAACAACTTACAAAAAACTGTTGGTCTGCGCATGCGTTAATCTTAAAGAGTGACACAATATACTACTCATGTCCTCCTTCCTAATTGTCAGCCAATAGTAGCGCGTACTGATAGCAGTGATGCATCAGATGACTTGCCAATCAGTAGCGACAATGGTTCAGACTAATGGAGGGAAACTCCAGACTCCGCTCCAGCACAGCGGTAAGGTTTAGTAACCTCCTACAACGGAGTTTTGCCAATTGTAGGCCTATAGCTACATTTTAGCTAATATTTCAATAATTTAACAGGGGCGGCCCGTCCTTATATGCTACAGTGCTACAGCACAATGATAATTTTGCTCAAATAAAGTGTTTGCAATACCATAGTATTTGATCTGCCATTTGACAATTTCCCGTTATGTTCATGACGCGTTATAAAGTGTTTAGTCTTCGCTCTTCGCTCTTTGGTGCCTCAGGGGGTTCGTTGTGCTACTCAAAACTTACATGAAAATGTAGACAGTTAATGCGCATGTGCGAAGCTGAAATAACTGCTCTGATTGGCTATTTTTACGCGGGGAAGTGCTGTAGTCAGCTTCAGCACAACACAGCTTGAGATTGCAAAAGTAAAGCGTAACGAAAGAATGCTTGTTTGTGGAGGAACTCGGAACTATGTACAATGTATTTGGTAATTCAAATGTTCGACTGCTGCTGCCATCTACCAGTTTTTGAGGTTCCTCCTGAATCAATCAGCAAGCGACGGAAAATCGAATCCCAGAAAATTGATGCCAAGGAGGTATGTAACCGTATAATTCAGGAAACTACTCATCGTTTCCAATCTTTAAGCTACCTAGACGCAACAAAATTGTTAAACAGCGAATTTTTTGACAATTTTTTGCATAATTTTCCTGAACGCGAACTTGAAGTTGCTGTCAACAGCTATACTGTACTGAACAAAAGAATGTTAAAGACACAACTTGGAGTTCTATACGGAAGATCCGACTTCCGAAATATGGATGTCTGTTCAATTGTTACAAAACATAGTCTCCAACAATTCACGGGATCCATTCTGTGAAGTAACGAAGTTGTTAAATATTTTGGTTACAACACCAATGACCACTGCTGAGCCAGAAAGATGTTTTTCTTGCTTGAAACGCATACAAACGTTTTTAAGGAACACTATGTCCCAAGATCACCTCACTGCTCTTGCAGTACTGTCAATAGAAAAGAGTACAATGTCCAGGATGGAGAGGTTTAACGTTTAACATCAGGTAATTGACAAGTTCTGCAGTAGGAAGGAACTCCATATTTCGTCACTAGGCGAGTCTCAAATTAAGATAAATACATGTAAGTGTATACAGTAGGCCGATATAGAGATTGTAGCACACTCATTATTTTGACCACCAGCCGCTACTGTAATTTAAGCTATATTTTTGCCATTTTCACTTTTTCTTTTTTAGAAAAACTAGATTTTAGTATTAATTAATAAACACGCGCTAGTACACCTCTGATTAAGGTTCTGGGTGATATGTACAGTAGTGGCAAAAAAAAAAAAAACCGGACCGACCCTTGTATACTTGGCTCGAAACATGACGGCCTCTCTTCTTGGAATTGGTAATCCCTCATAAACCCCATTCTCTACTCAACCCCTAGCCGCGTGGCAGAAATACAATAGATCCCAGCATTGCCAAATCTAACAGTCATTGCCTCTACCTGATGGCTTTCACCCGTTCTCAGTGTCTTTGTCGACGTGTTGTTTTATACCGTTGTGCGCCTCAATATGTCTAATTTATTCCGGCCATGATTAATGAGTGTTGGAGCAGATGATCCGCAGCTAGGCCTCCTGATACACCTGAAGATCACGACAAGAACAACAAATAACACCGTCGAAGACAACAGAGTATCTTATTTGCAGAGGAGCGTAGCTAAGAAAACAAAGTGTTAAAATTGTGTCTAACGTTAGAAATTCTATCCATAGTTCAGGCAGTTTAATAAGTATACATCTTAATCACTTAACATCGGACGCAACCGGCGGAGTTGGATATATGGGCATAGAAATTAAGAATTACGGTTCACCAACTAAAGAGAAAATAAACAAATTAAAACAGAATTCGGTAAGATAGACGATTTTATACGTGATTTACTTCGCCGAACAGTATGTGAACAGTACGCGAAAGAGATATGGCCAACAACAACACCGTCCTTAGCAACCTAAATATGACATTATTCACAGCAGTGCTTAAAAGTTTCTAACTTACAGCAGTGAATTAAATGTTTTTAAATCACTCTCTACATGACAACCAACATATTAGCATTAATTAAAATGAATGTAAATGAACTTCTTCGCCAACAACACAGTACAAAGAAAAACCCTACAATTTAAAATTAAATTTACATACCAGTAATGAATAAAATATTGTATAGCACACTAGAGTAAACAGATTTTATGCGTTCGTGGAAATTATCACCCAAGGCGAAGCTGATAAAATCTAACTTTACTCTTGTGTACTATAAATTCTATAACTATGCAATGATCACAGTTTCAGAAATTTTACCAGCGCAACATTCTTAATTAAGTATGAAATTCTGGAATTTCAATAACATGAGAATTTAACACTTATTATAGAAGTCTGCATTTTTTTTTTGTTTATTTAGGCAAAACATGTTAGTGAAAATATAAATATAAAGTGTTTTAAAAATAAGTTTGTTAATTTTTATACCAATTTTGTTTTAGTAATTATAAATCAAGGTATATTTACAAAGATAATATAGTCTCGCTGAAAATCGCGGTTTCACGGAACACAGTTTGAAAAACGTTCGCAAATCACAATGACTTCAAGAATTGGCAACTCGGCTAAGGGTTTATCCCTTGCGCGTGCCTGCAGTTAACTGGTGAAGGGGATGAGAGAAGGTCGTCATGTTTTCGTGCGAAGTATAGCTGATTTCAGAGCCTTGTTTACTCCAGAGCGTGATAGACTGGTAACTAAGACTTTCGCGGTTCGAATCCTGCCTGGGAAGGAAACATTTTTTGTTCCTTATTCAAATTTATTCCCAATACTTTTCGATTGCTGATAAAATTCATGTTCTGTGATGATTAATTATATATGTTAACACCAATTATTTTTGGAAAAGCGAAAATTACCAGAAAAATTTCGGTTACAGATTTATTATTAGTATAGATTAAAAAAGATAAAATTACTGTGTGTTTAATTTAACCTGTCGTATGAGGAAGATTCGGATTCTGTAAAATCTGTACATTAATCTTCGCTTTGTCAGTATTTTGGCTCCTGATTACAGAAAGGTAACCTTTTTAAAATTTTGTTGCAGTCTTCTTTTTCTTCTTCTTCTTCCTTAGCCCGTGGTTCTTAGACCAAGTCCATGAGGTTGTGTTGTTGCAGCTGGTGTAGTTCCCCCCCCCCCCGTGTATAATGTAGTCTGCAGTGAGGCTATACTCGTGGGATATGATTTGGTGGGGAGGTTCTGTGTTGCATTTTGCACATAATGGGAATATCGTATGAGATGCTATTATCTTCATTATGCTTTGTATGTCCACTTTTTAGCCTTGCTATCGCAGTTTGTGATTCTCGGATAAGTTGACAGTTGCTCTCGGTTGTTGCTCTTTATACCATTCTTGACGTGGTGGCTGTTTCAAGATTCTTGACAGTGGTGTCCGGGAATCAATACAAAGTTGGCAACTGTAGTAATTTTAACCACTTTTAGCTATATTAGGTTCGTTCCAACAACAGTCAGGAACCGTCCGTAACCATCGTGAGCATGCGCAGTACAGAAAAAGCGTTCCAACACAATCCTAACCAGTCCTGAACCGGAAACATGTACTGCAGTCGGGCGTTCCAACAAGCTTTTGACACGGGTTCGGAACGGTCAGAAATAGTCCGCGGATTGAGGCATGTACGGAAGAGTACGCGAGACGCGCATGCGCATAAGCTCACCAACGTCTCCTGGATACTGAAGAAAGACATGATCGACTGTTCACATCATTGAGGTTAAAGATGAAAAGTGACAGTACAGACGAATAGTAAAACTAGAGATTTAATTTAATTTTTCGCCAAAAAGAAAGGGAATGGAAATTATTTGGGTATTGAAGTAGTTAATTACAATTTCAACATGCGTATTTGATTAAAAGTATAATAAATAACGTACATACATTAATAATTAAAAAAAAAAGAACTGTTTTTAGATGAGAGTCCCCCAGTACACGACATTGAATTAGCGGAATTCATGCCTTCCATATTTTTTGTCATCTTTTTATAGAAAATGATCGAAATTCTATTTTCTGCAATTAGAATTAGATGCAAACCGATAATAATAGCCATCCCGTTCTTAGCAAAGATGATCACAGTTATGGCATCTCTGGATTTAGTACATAACGATCCGCGAAAGCGTTCCAACAGCGTCCAGTCCAGTTTCAATCCCATAGCAGATGCTCGACTAGCATGCGCATAAGATGGTACAGGAACCGTACATGAACTGATCCATGAACCGCTTGTTGGAACGAACCTATTATAAGGGATATCCTGAACTAGCACCAACAGATAGCGCACGTGTACTTTGAGGGATGCGCTTTGCGTGTGCATTTGTTTTCCGGTATATAAACATTGAGGATATACGTAGTGTATTAGTACATTAAATACTCTTAAAAACAACTAAAAATGCCAAATTTTTGTTGTGTTCCTATATGTAAAAACCAGGTCCCGAAATATTCTGAATATATGCTTTACCATAAAAATTCAACCAATTAAATTGCGCCTCGAAAGTGCTAGCTATCAGTGGCGGCTCGTAGTCAAATATTCAGGGTAGGCAAAATTTACAGAACATTTTTATGTAATTCCCGCGATTCAATGACAGCTCGCTTTCATTATGCCCCCCGAAAACTTAACTCTTGCTTACATAACAATACTGTTACATCAATGAGCCGTCTCATAATTTGTCGGTTTTTTCTAGTTTATTGTTATACTGTTGTCTTGCAACCCTTGTTGTTCAGACAACATTTCCGAAATTGGATTCAAATTCTTTTCAAGTCTCTTTAGACTTACCGAGTTACAAATATGATCTGATTCCAAGTACCTTCTTTAGATTACAATAACAAACGTGACCACCTACAGCTTAGCTTTAACTTCACTTCCTGTTAGCCATTTATGTGTTTCATACCATACTTACTTACAAATGGCTTTTAAAGAATCCGCAGGTTCATTGCCGCCCTCACATAAGCCCGCCATCGGTCCCTACACTGTGCAAGGTTAATCCAGTCTCTATCATCATATCCCATCTCCCTCAAATCCATTTTAATATTATTTTCCCATCTACGTCTCGACCTCCCCAAATGTCTTTTTCCTCCGGCCTCCCAACTAACACACTATATGCAATTCTGGATTCGCCCATACGTGCTACATGCCCTGCCCATCTCAAACGTCTGGATTTAATGTTCCTAATTATGTCAGGTGAAGAATACAATGCATGCAGTTCTGTGTTGTGTAACTTTGTCCATTCTCCTGTAACTTCATCCTTCTTAGCCCCAAATATTTTCCTAAGAACCTTATTCTCATACACCCTTAACCTATGTTCCTCTCTCAAAGTGAGAGTCCAAGTTTCACTACCATACAGAACAACCGATAATATAACTGTTTTATAAATTCTAACTTTCAGATTTTTTGACAGCAGACTAGATGACAAAAGCTTCTCAATCGAATAATAACACGCATTTCCCATATTTATTCTGTGTTTAATTTCCTCCCGAGTATCATTTATATTTGTTACTGTTGCTCCAAGATATTTGAATTTTTCCACCTGTTCGAAAGATAAATCTCCAATTTTTATATTTCCATTTCATAGTGTTTCATACCATGAAGGATTAAATTTTCTTGCACCTTTAGCACTGACTTTATGAACAATAGAGCTTAATGCAGGAGTGGGTCGTCCATTTCCAAAATACTTCTCTTTTCAATGTCATCACGACGCGAAAACGGACAACGTAACAGTTTACTTATTATATCAGTCATAATATAATATTATTGTTATCACTTACATTAACTATAAATCACCAAATATACGTAACATTAATATACAGTACGTAAAATCACATTTTCTAAAATACACTGTTTAAAAAAACATCTTTTAAAACACACTGTTTAAAAACTGTTATATTACTCGTAACAATCTACGTTCTAACTCGTGAAACTTTCAAACAGAAATTTCGGAAATCGTATGTGTTCGATAATGCTCGTGGGTTCTCGTTAGGGCAGGCAGAATTCAAGCGCGCTGGCTTAAGCATAGAACGCATGCGCTAAGAAAGCATTTAGAATAGCGATCTCTTTTAATGCTTACTCCAGGGTCAGCTTTGAAGTTACGTGGAAGGTCGGCTAACTTCGCTTCTGCCTACCTTCTGACGCATCGTGATCTGTCTAGTGCATTCTTGTCGCATAAATCGAACTGCCAGTAGTAAGCAACGTCCAACTAACCCTCAAAAAATCCCATTCATAGTTAATTGAAGAATTTCTAAGCACCTAGACAAGAGTATATAATTATATAAGGTTTTCCAAATGTGTTGGGGTAGTTAATAAATATCCACTTTTAGGTTTTTCTAAATGTGTTGAGGTAGGCTTAGCCTACCCTGCCTGCCCTGAGGAGCCGCCTCTGCTAGCTATTAAACAAAAATAACTGCTGGCTACAGTTTCATTTTGGAAGAGGGAAAAGAAAAATTAATAAAAACATATGCAACCTCGACAGCAAGCTATGTCAGCTTAGATTATATTCAGTACTTCTAGGGGTCTCCGAAGTTTACGCCTGCAGTAAACTCTCCATTAAATGGGATGTTTATTATCCAGGACGATCCATAGTGAAATCCATTTCGTGAATAATGTTTTACTGTGCTGTAGACTAATTATTGAAATCGTGTTTTTACTTCAAATTTTCAAAATCATCCTACATAGTAGTCAAAACTGCATGTCCTTAACTTACAAAACACAGGAATAATTGTGGCACTACTGCGATATTATTATATCATCTTATCAAACATTGCATCTGATCCTTTTGCAACTAGAGAAAAAAATACGAGGAATTCTATCTCGATAGTCCCTTTAATACAAAAAAAAAAAAAACACATTGGTGCCTACATATCCTGTTTTTAGGTACGGTACTTACAATACTAATGATTAAAGAGGTAATATTAACCTTCGACAAAGTCACTATTTTATTTATTGTTTTTTATTCATGCACCTCGTTCCCAAAGTTCTCGTTTCGGTTAATGAATATTGAATTCACTCGTATCTATCGCTCATTATTAAAGTTTACGCTATTATTTATTATAAATTAATAGTACATTATGCAACGAGCCTATAATGATAGTAATTAAGACGCAAGTATGTTTGTTTATGAAACGAGCGCAAGCGAGTTTTATAATTTTCATACGAGCGTCTTAATTATCATTATAGGCGAGTTTCATACGACTTTTTATGCTCGACCATATTTATAACTTGAAATTATTCACAATTATTAATTTTATTTGTATCTAACTGAAGAGCGGAACTGACCTTGTGAAATACCTCGTAAATTGTGAGATGTGCGCAGACGCGAAAGTATTGATTTTTTCCGAGGAACAGATCTCCACATTGACCTTGATAGCCTATAACTTACAGAGTAAACTAAATATTAATCTTTATATAACCTTGAAATTAAATTAGACATTGAAAAACGAGATGACAAATTGAATTTATTTGAATATTATTTACGATTAACGCTAATTATTATAGTAACAGAACATAACCTTCTGCGACAGTATTGGATTTCCAGCCTCCGTGACGTTTCCCTAGTTGTCTTTCGATTGCATATCCGAGAATAATCGAAAACCTGAACTTTAATGAATAGGTGTACTTTAATGACATGCATTAAAGGACTGCTACCAGGTGTATAATTACTACATTTGGGCATGGTCGAGCATAAATTAAATTATAAGGTAAGAAAATATTGAATAGGTTATAGAATAGTAATATACGTTACAAGAGCGGTATGTTGACGTTTTCATGTTCGAAGAAAAGATTGAAAAAGCGAAACGTAGTTGAGCTTTTTAATTTCCGAGAACATGAAAACAAACATACCGCTCGTGTATCGTACATTATTTTGTGCGAAGATCGTTTATTACATACCTGAAAGACGAATTTCTAATTAGTTGCAATGAAATCTCCATGTTGGTTTCTGTTTAATGACGGCAACTTCGGAAAACCAAAATATCTTTCTTCAACATTGTTGCTATAAAATGTTTTCTGTGTTTACTATACTCCAGCAGGCCGTGATATACGTCTGTCTTTTTTTTCCCCCCGGTCTATAAATGCGAACTTATAACAAACGGTAAGGTTATGTAATGATTTATTTTTCATTTTAATATTTTAACAATATTATTTACAGTATATAACATATTGCAGTAATAACATCCGCATCTGGAATCTTGTTGATTTTTTCACGGCTTCCTTAATGTTACTTGTATCAGGAATGCAATAAGTTTCGTGGAGTAGTAGACTTTACTTAATTTTTGCAAATATTTAAAAACAATAATTAACATTGCAATTTAGGTGAAATTGCAGTGGTAAGTTTCCAATTTATAATTATTACTATGTTAAACGTCTCTAAAAATAATATGTTAAAAGCCTAAAGCAGTAAAATGAATGTCGCGCTTAAGCGGTAAGAAGAGGGAAATTGTTATGTGTGTTACGTTGGGAATACTGAATGTGGTATTTCACACTTACCGCGTATTGGTTCTGTGCGGAAAACAAGCAAATACGCACGATCTCGCACAAAATGATCTATACTAATCTATACTAATAATAAATCTGTAGCCGAAATTTTTCTGGTAATTTTCGATTTTCCAAAAATTATTGGTCCTAACATATATAATTAACCACCCTGAAACCGAAAATCGCTTTTTTGAAATTTTTGTTTGTATGTCTGCCTGTCTGTCTGTCTGTCTGTCTGTATGTTTGTTACCTTTTCACGCGATAATGGCTGAACGGATTTCGATGAAAATTGGAATATAAATTAACTTCGTTGTAACTTAGATTATAGGCTATATGGCATTCAAAATACATTATTTAAAAGGGGGGTTATAAGGGGGCCTGAATTAAATAAATCGAAATATCTCGCTTATTATTGATTTTATGGAAAATGTTACATAACAAAAATTTCTTTAAAAATCATTTCCGATAAGTTCTATTCTTTGAAAAATTTTGATAGGACTGATATTTAAGTAGATAAATGAGTTTTAAAAAATTAAAATAACTTCCATCTAAGGCCGTGTAATGAAATAAACAAATGACTTCGTCTATAAGGGGCCTTGGTCAACAACAATCGAAAGCTATAAATCATAGCCTACAGAAAATGTTTCTGTCTTTGTATGAAGCAATATCGGAAACTAAATTAACCGACTGGTATAATTAATTATTATTTCACCATTAGAAAGTGTAGTTTCTCTGTATGGACATACAGTAATGCTATAATGTTATTACAGTAACTTCTGAGTGAATTGAGGACAGGTAAGATTAAAATAGCTTCTTATGCACAGAAAACGTGATAGGCTATTCTGTGTATTTGTTTCCTGTATTTCTTAAAATAATGTTTATCTCAGAGAATTAACGAACAACGAGAGTGTATTGATTTAGTATGCAGTAATAATACGTTAGCTTAGCATTTCATTATTTTATAATCCAAATTTTAACTATGCTCAATTGAATCGAGTTAAAAACATAAAATACATATGCATTAAATGCAATGCAAAAAATTTGGGTAATGAGCCAAGCAGATTATGTTGCCCTGTTGCAAAATAAAATTTGTTCCTCCTGAGATTCAAGAGCCGCCATAACAAATTTAAAACTTACTTATCGGGGTACATCCGTTATCAACACACTTTTTATATATAATATAATATAATATAATATAATATAATATAATATAATATAATATAATATAACATAATATAATTTAAGTTATTTAAGTTATTTGAAGGGTTCAGAACCATAGCGGGTCAAGCGCCATTTACTGAATACGTAGAAAACAAGAGTTAAAATTAAGTTATTACCATAATTCAATGGAAACATATAACAAGTAAAATAAAGTATACACATTAAATCTAAATGATGTCAATGTTCATTGAACTATAGATGCATGTAATAAAAATTAAGAAACATGTTAAAGGAATTGTCATTGCACCAAATGAGTGTCTCTGGACCAAAATGATTCCATTTTAATTATTTAAATATAATTTAAATTAAGTAACACATTAAACGATTTATCCTTCTATCAAACACGAATATTCCCTGGATCAAATGTCCTATTTTAATTATGTAATTACTTTATATTTATTTCTAACTGGTGCAGCGGAGCGCACGGGTACGGCTAGTTATAAATATAATTTTGACACGCACAGAAAACCAATAAGCGGGAGAACGTAATCAACTGTAGCATACGACATAATATAGCCCTACAACATGTTGTGCCGCATGGAACGCTCCTGCCATCTAACGGTAAAACTCTGCATAAGATATCCCTATTGTTTAGTTATGTTTTAGTTGACAACACTGTTAGAGAGATTCTACGATATGAACTAAGGACCGCGTCGTCCTGGAATTGAATTAAGGAAGGAGTTGTTTTTTTTTATTGTCACCGCGTGGAGTTCCGGCCGGCCGAACCGGAGAAATCTTCGAGAAAGCAGCCCAGCCAACAATGAGACATTGTGTGGCGGGCAGTCAACCACACCCTAACGCCAGCCACGCTGGAAACATTTCGAATCCCGCTGCATCCGTCCTAACACGTGTGGTCCCGTTGTGTTGTTTACAGTCCCCCATCTCTTCCTATTCCCGCACTGCGATGCACAGAGAGGATTTCGGTCTGCCGCGTCCGTGGCAAGAATATTGGTCTTCTACCCAGGTGGCCCAGCTTCGAGCCGTGGTCTAGTACATTGGCGTTCGAAGATCTTTATGATCATGTAAGCAATGTTCTATAGTCCCGTCGCTCTAATTTCCGGCAGCCAATCGCGTTGCAGGTTGGCTACATTTAAACGTGTGCGTCTTGTGATTCGCTGATGAAGATGTTACGGATTTCCTAAGGCTCGATAAACACTTAATATAATCGCCCGCCATTTTAGCTCTTTCGTTGGCGTTCGCAGAAAGCACACGAGGACGTCATTTGCCGCTCAATTACAGTGCGTTTGATCTATTATCATAGGAGCTACGACATGATAATGTTTAACGGTGCGGCAAATAGATTCCTCGTCCGGTAGCTCGACAACGAAAGAACAAAAATGGCGAACGATACTACCTACCTAGACTTTATAGAGCCTTGACTTCCTAAGACGTAAGCAAAGAGGAGGAGTCACGCCGGGAATAACAGCGACGCGACTATAATCACGGGATAAATCGGAACCAAAGATATAACAATTGAGAAACTTTGAAATAGTTCTACTAGTTTTCAATAGATGGCACCAATATTGGAGCGGATAAAAAAGTGTCAGGGAAAATGATTATGTAGATTAAGCATGAATTATTCTCATAATTGACAGTATCAGCGGTTTCCAACCAAACCCAGCGTTCTTTTACAATCAGTAGAATGGTATGAAAAATTGAATTCTATAATGCGGGTATATTTACGTGCGATTGCCAACACTGACTATAATCTTCGCCTTCTATTGATATAAGTAATAACTCGAGAAGCCATATTTATACCAACAAATTATCAATTCAATTCAATTTATTAAGCCATTAGACAAACAGTACAACAGTTATATTACCGGTTGTTCTGTATGGTTGTGAAACTTGGACTCTCACTTTGAGAGAGGAACAGAGATTAAGGGTGTTTGAGAATAAGGTGCTTAGGAAAATATTTGGGGCTAAGAGGGATGAAGTTACAGGAAAATGGAGAAAGTTACACAACACAGAACTCCACGCATTGTATTCTTCACCTGACATAATTAGGAACATTAAATCCAGATGTTTGAGATGGGCAGGGCATGTAGCACGTATGGGCGAATCCAGAAATGCATATAGAGTGTTAGTTGGGAGACCGGAGGGAAAAAGACTTTTAGGGAGGCCGAGACGTAGGTGGGAAGATAATATTAAAATGGACTGGAGGGAGGTGGGATATGATGATAGAGACTGGATTGATCTTGCTCAGGATAGGGACCAATGGCGGGCTTATGTGAGGGCGGCAATGAACCTCCGGGTTCCTTAAAAGCCAGTAAGTAAGTAAGTATTAGACAAACAGTGATAGACTTCGTCACAAATACAGAAGGTAAAAAAACGTAGTACAAATACATATAATTTAAAACAGTAAAGTTTAATTAGAACAATGGAAACACAAAATATTTTGGTATTATAAAAATTGATGAAAACACTTCACTCTTAATGTATTATTTGTAACTAAATGTAGATAGACAACTCTATTTATTAAAAAACAAATTCATATGTATATATGTTAAAAAAAGCTCATCTACGAAGTAAAAAAGAATTAATTAAAAGCCAATTATAAAATCTAGTTTTGAAACTATTGATTGGAAACTTTTAATATTGACTGGGAAACTTATATTATATAATATCATTCCCGTGACAGAAAAATGTGTAGGCCTACTAGTCTTACGTAACTTACAGTACGGAATATCAATTTGTTCACTATTTATAATGTCATGATCATGTATATTGGCTACTAATGAGTAATTGTCTATGTTATGTCGAATGTGAAGGACTGGGTTTTATATATATATATATATATATATATATATATATATATAATATTTTTATGACTGTTAATATCTGTGATTGTATGAGAAGTTGTCGACAATGTTCAAGATAGTTTGATTGACATAGAATTCTAATGGCTTTTGTCTGCAAAATCAAGACACTCCCAATTTTGGTACCATTTCCCCAGAAAATTAAGGCATATCGGATTATCGACTGAAAGTATGAAAAGTAGGCACATCTTAAATAATTTTGAGAAACGCAAGTCACTAATTTCTTTAATAAATATATAACTCTTGGTAACTTTGAGCACATATATTGGATATGTTTTTCTCATGTTTAAACTGTCCTAGAAAAGTCCTAGAAATTTGGTGTAGTTTTGTATGTTGTCCTTTTTTATTAGATGATTTAGGCTAAGAAATATATAGATAGTTATCGATCATTATCGACTAGTAGTATCAGGTACTTTTGAACTTCAGTGTACCAAGAACGTCATTTCAGTTTTTGTTTTGGAGCAGGACAAGATTTTTTAGGGAGGACATTATAAGATATATCGAAGGGCGTACTCCCTCCATATTTCCTCTAAAATTAACTATTTTCCATACCGTAAACCGGAGTAAACTTGACCATAAAAAATTAAACCATAACATCAGATGCACTGAACATAGTTTTAAAGTTAATTATTTTTTCCCCCATTTCTTAAGTACCTTTTTAATGTTGTATGTAAATCACAAATACGGCTGACATCATGGTTTCTTTTGTTTAATAGTCAAGTTTACCCCACTGTACATTACATTTCCAGTCTTCACACACAGGCCTAGTTTTAACTTCTTTTCCTACTTACACGATACGTAATTGACATGAATTTGATGTTAATATGACGTAGGTGCGAATAAATGAACAAACAATTTTGCTGATAAAGAAATGTTAATTTTAATTAGAAACATGTACTTTTATTTACAATAGGTAATGACCACTAACGTAGCAAAGGGTAATCATTTGAGCAAAGTCATTGACTAGCTCGTCTTTCATTTCCTGAGCTTTTATAAAAGTGGAATATTTTAGTATCAAAAGTAGTACAGACCTCATATTTTTCTTTAATAGTATTATTCTATTATTATTACTACTATTACTTACTTACTTACTGACTTTTAAGGAACCCGGAGGTTCATTGCCACCCTCACATAAGCCCCCCATTGGTCCCTATCCTAAGCAAGATTAATCCAGCCTCTATCATCATATCCCATCTCCCTCAAATCAATTTTAATATTATCTTCCCACCTACGTCTCGGCCTCCCTAAAGGTTTTTTCCTCTCCGGCCTCCCAACTAACACTCTGGATTTCTGGATTCGCCCATTCGTGCTACATGCCCTGCCCATCTCAAACGTCTGGATTTAATGTTCCTAATTACGTCAGGTGAAGAATACAATGCGTGCAGTTCTGTGTTGTGTAACTTTCTCCATTCTCCTGTAACTTAATCCCTCTTAGCCCCAAATATTTTCCTAAGCACCTTATTCTCAAACACCCTTAACCTATGTTCCTTTCTCAAAGTGAGAGTCCAAGTTTCACAACTATACAGAACAACCGGTAATATAACTGTTTTATAAATTCTAACTTTCAGATTTTTTGACAGCAGACTGGATGATAAAAGCCTCTCAACCGAATAATAACAGGCATTTCCCATATTTATTCTGTGTTTAATTTCCTCCCGAGTATCATTTATATTTGTTACTATTGCTCCAAGATATTTGAACTTCTCCACCTCTTCAAAAGATAAATTTCCAATTTTTATATTTCCATTTCGTACAATATTCTCGTCAGGAGAACATTTACCCTTGCCTGATATCCATTCTTGAATTCCTTTATATTATTATTATTATTATTATTATTATTATTATTATTATTATGTTATTATTATTATTATTATTATTATTATTATCTTTCACCCCCTTGTCCAGTTAATGACGCCTCTGCCAGATCGTGGTGGATTTTGTGATGGACAAATCAGACTAGCAGAGTGTTTTTTCTCGGTGTACATCCGTTTCCCTCTATCATTTCACCAAGACTCTCCATCTCCTCCTCATTTCATCCGTAAAAGTAAAAATAGGCTGAGGTGAAGTATTTGGGGTAATGCGTGTTTCTGATGCTGATAGAGGAAGGGTTTGGAACTCTGGGCCCTGACGCTTATCAGATACTTGTCTAGGATGAGATCTGAGTCTGTTAGCACTGAGGAAGGCATATGGTTTATAATTTTTACGCCATCGTTTGAACTTGGACAATCGTCACATATGGGAGCACAGTAGGCCAAAGTTAATATGAACTTTAAAGTTGTCATACTAGTCTATTAATAAGATGTTCCTCCATGTAAAAGTTCCAACTGAGCGTAAATATAATATTCATTGACGAAGGATGAGTGGAACGGAGAAAATTCTCTCCGGCACCGGGATTTGAACCCGGGTTTTCAGCTATACGTCCTGACGCTCTATCCACTAAGCCACACCGGATTCCCATCCCGATGTCGGATTGAATACTCTCAGTTTATGTTCCACGTCTTGGGTTCCCTCTAGTGGCCTACCCTCATGCACTTTGTCATATATGTATGACAGTGGCACAATGTCCACACATGTGCAGAGGTGCACTCGTTATGAGTGACTAAGTGGCCGGGATCTGACGGAATAAGCGCCGTCTTAAATCACTAAGTGATTATTTTTCGCATATCATATATCTATGTACCGAAGTATATATATTTCCGTGCAGAAATTCTGCGTCATCATATGTTGAAGGATGAGTGGAACGGAGAAAAATTCTCTCCGGCACCGGGCTTAGTGGATAGAGCGTTAGCACGTAGAGCTGAAAACCCGGGTTCAAATCCCGGTGCCGGAGAGAATTTTTCTCCGTTCCACTCATTCTTCATCATATGATGACGCAGAATTTCTGCACGGAACTATCATATCTACTTTGGTACATTGTAATAATAATAATAATAATAATAATAATAATAATAATAATAATAATAATCATCATCATCATCATCATATTCCAGGCACGAAATTACGCCATTGTTGGCCTGCTTCGGTTCCAGCTATACAGGATCCAATAGACGTTTCTGTGGACGTCCAGGTCGTCGTCGTCCTTGAGGGTGGTATTTTAGCATTTATTGGGGTGTCCGGCCAGCTTCCATACGAGAAATGTGTTCAAGCCATCTGTTTCTGTATTCTGTAATTTTTTCTTCTAATGGTTGCATGTTAAGTTCCTGCAGTATATCCTCGTTCCTCTTGTGGTCCAGAAGTGTGTATCCTGCAGTTCGTCGCAGATATTTCATTTCAGCTGCTCTTAATCTGCTGATATCTCTTTGTTTCAGAACCCAAATTTCGCTTCCATAGAGGAGAGTTGGTAGTGCAAGGGTTTTATATAGCTTTATTCTGGAATGTTTCTGTACTAAACTTGGTTTTAGGGTATGGTTTAGCAGTCCTAATATTTGTAAAAATTTGTTAATTTTTCTGCTTACATATTCTCCCCTTCGTATGATATATCCTAAGTACGAAAAGGAATTTATTTGTTCTAAAATCACATTTTCAACAACAATTTTGCTTCGGCTAGGCTTTGTACCTTCAAATGCCATTATTTTGTTTTTTTTCTGGTGAAACATTGTAATAATATATATAATATTCATTGATGGACAAATCATATTTTTAGTGCATAATAGTTTGAGAGATTTTTTTTTAGTGCTTGAAATATATTTACAAGAATTACGCAGTTATTTATGTCTAGAAGTGAAAATTTGAAGATAATTTTTTTCAGTTAATAGATATGCATAAAAACAACTGAAGATCGACTCCAGAAGCTACGGCGATGGACGCGTTGACACCCCTGAAGTACTTATTGAGGTAGACTTCAATCAATGTGCTATAAAATATGATGCACAGAAGTATTTCAATTACTGTTGTTCTTAACGAAGGAAATGTAATACTACAGTAAAGCAAGCTTTCTAAACCGCGGTTTCACGAGAGGTCGTTACGGAGGCTTCGCGAGAAATTGTGATTAAACAAATGAACATCGTCTTCAGAACACCGAGTGGTCGTGAACAATGATCGACCAGCAAGACTTTGTATAAAATTGTGTCGTGTTCTAACCTATATACTTTTCATTTATTATTGCTCTGCTTTGTGGTACTTGGCGTCTCTATTATTCAAAACTGTGACTAAAGCATCATTTCGTAGATAGATTTAACTAATTAACAAGACTCATCAACCGAATTAGGTCTTCTGTCTGCTAAGAGAGAAAGAATAGTTCATTCTTATCTATTTTTTTGCGATGATTTTAAATCTCTTTCAAAATTTTTTAATCACCCAGAGTTTTTAAGTAATGATGACTTTTAAAAATATAATTAGAATATATAGACTATAATTAATTTAATTTCATTTAGTTTTCTGCTCAAGGGCAGGTCTTTTACTGCAAACCCAGCTTTCTCTAGTCTTTTCTATTCTCTGTCTTCCTCTTTGTTTCCTAATATGATCCCTATATCTTAAGGTATGTATTAACGTTTTGGGGGAAAATCTACATTTTTTAACCAACCTTTTTAAGATATTTATCAGACAACATATGAAAGTAGACTAACATAACCATATATCAGAAACTTCAATTTCACTTTTTGATTCCTTAAAAAAAATGATTAATTAAAAATTATTCTATTTCTTCAAAATGACATATATTTTCTAAAAATTACTCAATTTTGAAATTTCTTTCACTGAGTTATTGCTGTTTATGCGTACAATGCTCTGTACTAGGATTTTGCAGCTAACATTATTACAAAGAAAATTTTAGTAAAAAAAAACGCCATTTCAAACGTTAATACATACCTTAATGTCGTCTATCATCTGATATCTTCTTCTGCCCCGAACTCTTCTTCCGTTCATTATTCCTTCCAGTTCATCCTTCAGTAGGCAGTTTCTTCTCAGCCAGTGACCCAACCAATTCCTTTTTCTCTTTCTGATCAGTTTCAGCATCATTCTTTCTTCACCAACTCTTTCCAACACAGCTTCATTTCTTATTCTTTCTGATCACATCATACGTTCCATTCTTCTCCATATCCACATTCCAAATGCTTCTATTCACTTCTCTTCACTTCGTCGTAATGTCAAAGTTTCTGCCCCACACAATGCCACACTCCATACAAAGCACTTTATTAAACCCGTAAGTTTCAAAAAGCATATGGTGGGATTCTTTTAGCCAAACAGTTAATAATAGAGTTGGTTAAACATGAGGCGGAACAGGTGTGAGGAGTCCATTGCATATCCTGATGTCATTATTACGTATCCAAAACACTACCAAAACTATTTTCAGCAAAGCAATAATATTGTGCATTGATTCCTTAAAAACTCTGTACAGATACAACAAAAATTATTCGGATGGTTTGATGTAAAAAAACATTAGACATTTCAAATAAACCAATTTGTGCTATGTATTACCCCCAATAATGAATTATTATTTATTACTGTAAGGAAAACACGTAATGAAGGTTGTTTCAATAAGGAAACTTTCAAGTCAACTGTGAACTGAGAAATAAATTAGTGTAGTAGGTGAAGTATGAAGTCTTTTACTGTTGATTGTGATTTACAGGCAAGAATGATTAGAAGTCGAAATCATTAATATTTAAACCAATAGTAAACAGAGAAATTTCTTTTCATTAGCTTGTTTTTTATTATTCCAGTTGGATATTTAACCACGTTGTATCGGCAACTCAGTTATTTAGCTTCTTTGAGATTGGTGATAGCGAGATGGTATTTGGCGAGATGAGGCCGAGTATTCGCTATAGATTACCTGACATTCGCTTTACCGTCGTGGAAAACCTCGGAAAAACCAAGTCATCAGCCCAAGCGGGAATCGAACTCAGGCCTAAACGCAAATCCGGATTGGCAGGCAAGCACTCAGTCGACTGATATACGCCGGTGGCACGTTAGCACAGTATATGGAATTAAGTGCGAAAAAATTAAATGATTAAAAAAATGGTAGGTGACGAAGTTTCTGACTTCATTTTTGGAATCAGCTGATAAGAGTACATGAACAGTGGAATTATACATTTAACAGAATCACGTCGACCTGGTTGGCAAGTTGGTATAGCGCTGGCCTTCTATGCCCAAGGTTGCGGGTTCGATCCCGGGCCAGGTCGATGGCATTTAAGTGTTCTTAAATGGGACAGGCTCATGTCAGTAGACTTACTG
Source organism: Periplaneta americana (assembly GCA_025594305.2). Lineage (NCBI taxonomy): Eukaryota > Metazoa > Arthropoda > Insecta > Blattodea > Blattidae > Periplaneta > Periplaneta americana. The sequence goes on along the minus strand of JAJSOF020000041.1, from coordinate 6,410,762 downwards.
GCATGTAAAAGAACTCCTGCGGGACAAAATTCCGGCACATCCGGCGACGCTGATATAACCTCTGCAGTTGCGAGCGTCGTTAAATAAAACAACAATTTAACAACAGAATCACTGTTGGTTAGGTCCCGCGCCATAACATCATGGTCGTGTTTTTTACTTGGTTATTTAACGACATTGTATCAACTACTAGTTTAAACCTGCAGTATTAAAGAAGATGTTATCATTATGAAATAGCCCCTTTAAAGCTGTAACTAGCATAGAAAGCAACTCAGTATACCGACAATATTAAAGGGGATGTTATCATTATTAAATAGCCTCTTTAAAGCTGTAACTGGCATAGAAAACAACTCAGTATACCGACAATATTAAAGGAGATGTTGTCATTATGAAATAGCCTCTTTAAAGCTGTAACTGGCATAGAAAACAACTCAGTATACCGACAATATTAAAGGGGATGTTATCATTATTAAATAGCCTCTTTAAAGCTGTAACTGGCACAGAAAACAACTCAGTATACCCACAATATTAAAGAAGATGTTATCATTATGAAATAGCCCCTTTAAAGCTGTAACTGGCATAGAAAACAACTCAGTATATCGACAATATTAAAGGGGATGTTATCATTATTAAATAACCTCTTTAAAGCTGTAACTGGCATAGAAAACAACTCAGTATACCCACAATATTAAAGAAGATGTTATCATTATGAAATAGCCCCTTTAAAGCTGTAACTGGCATAGAAAACAACTCAGTATACCGACAATATTAAAGGGGATGTTGTCATTATGAAATAGCCTCTTTAAAGCTGTAACTGGCATAGAAAACAACTCAGTATACCGACAATATTAAAGGGGATGTTGTCATTATGAAATAGCCTCTTTAAACCTGTAACTGGCATAGAAAACAACTCAGTATACCCACAATATTAAAGAAGATGTTATCATTATGAAATAGCCCCTTTAAAGCTGTAACTGGCATAGAAAACAACTCAGTATACCGACAATATTAAAGGGGATGTTATCATTATTAAATAACCTCTTTAAAGCTGTAACTGGCATAGAAAACAACTCAGTATACCCACAATTAAAATAGCCTCTTTAAAGCTGTAACAATAGAAGATGTTATCATTATGAAATAGCCCTTTAAAGCTGTAACTGGCATAGAAAACAACTCAGTATACCGACAATATTAAAGGGATGTTATCATTATTAAATAGCCTCTTTAAAGCTGTAACTGGCATAGAAAACAACTTAGTATACCCACAATATTAAAGGAGATGTTATCATTTAAAGCTATGAAATAGCAACTCTTTATTAAAGCTTATGAAATAGTAAAGCTGTAACTGGCATAGAAAACAACTCAGTATACCCACAATATTAAAGGAGATGTTATCATTATCACCTTTAAAGCTGTAACTTAAAACAACTCAGCCGACAATATTAAAGGAGATGTTGTCATTATTAAATAGCTCTTAAAGCTGTAACTGGCATAGAAAACAACTTAGTATACCCACAATATTAAAGGAGATGTTATCATTATGAAATAGCACCTTTAAAGCTGTAACTGGCATAGAAAACAACTCAGTATACCGACAATATTAAAGGGGATGTTATCATTATTAAATAGCCTCTTTAAAGCTGTAACTGGCATAGAAAACAACTTAGTATACCCACAATATTAAAGGAGATGTTATCATTATGAAATAGCACCTTTAAAGCTGTAACTGGCATAGAAAACAACTCAGTATACCGACAATATTAAAGGAGATGTTGTCATTATGAAATAGCCTCTTTAAAGCTGTAACTGGCATAGAAAACAACTTAGTATACCCACAATATTAAAGGAGATGTTATCATTATGAAATAGCACCTTTAAAGCTGTAACTGGCATAGAAAACAACTCAGTATACCGACAATATTAAAGGGATGTTGTCATTATGAAATAGCCTCTTTAAAGCTGTAACTGACATAGAAAACAACTCCGTATGCCCACAATGTTAAAGGAGATGTTATCATTATGAAATAGCACCTTTAAAGCTGTAACTGGAAAACAACTTATACCGACAATATTAAAGGGGATGTTGTCATTATGAAATAGCCTCTTTAAAGCTGTAACTGACATTGAAAACAACTTAGTATACCCACAATATTAAAGGAGATGTTATCATTATGAAATAGCACCTTTAAAGGGTCCCTATCCTGAGCAAGATTAATCCATTCTCTCATCATATCCCACCTCCCTCAAATCCATTTTCATATTATCTTCCCATCTACATCTCTGTCTCCCTAAAGGTCTTTTTCCCTCCGCCTTTCCTGAGCAAGATTAATGCTCCGCCCCAACTAACACTCTATATGCATTTCTGGATTCCTACTGGCTTTTGAAGGAACCTGCCATTGCCGCCCATACGTGCTACATGCCCTGCCCATCTCAAACGTCTGGATTTAATGTTCCTAATTATGTCAGGTGAAGAATACAATGCGTGTAGTTCTGTGTTGTGTAACTTTCTCCATTCTCCTGTAACTTCATCCCTTTTAGCCCCAAATATTTCCTAAGCACCTTATTCTCAAACACCCTTAACCTATGTTCCTCTCTCAAAGTGAGAGTCTAAGTTTCACAATCATAAAGAACAACCGGCAATATAACTGTTTTATAAATTCTAACTTTTAGATTTTTTGACAGCAGGTTGGATGATGAAAGCTTCTCAACCGAATAATAACAGGCATTTCCCATATTTATTCTATGTTTAATTTCCTCCCGAGTGTCATTTATATTTGTTACTGTTGCTCCCAGGTATTTGAATTTTTCCACCTCTTCAAAAGATAAATTTCCAGTTTTTACATTTCCATTTCGTACATAGTACTTTATGGAAATATAAAAATTGGAAATTTATCCCTTGAAGAGACGGAAAAACGCAAATATCTTGTAAGAAATACAAATGACACGCAGGAGGAAATTAAACGCACAATAAATATGGGAAATGCCTGTTATTATTCGGTTGAGAAGCCTTGTCATCTAGTTTGCTCTCAAAAACCTGAAAGGTAGTATTTATAAAACAGTTATTTACCGGTTGTTCTATATGGTTGTAAAACTTGGACTCTACTTTGAGAGAGGAACATAGATGAAGGGTGTTTGAGAATAATGTGCTCAGGAAAATATTTGGGGCTAAGAGGGATGAAGTTACAGGAGAATGGAGAAAGTTACACAACACAGAGCTGCACGCATTGTATTCTTCACCTGAAATAATTAGGAACAGTAAATCCAGACGTTTGAGATGGACAGGGCATGTAGCACGTTTGGGCGAATCCAGAAATGCATATAGAGTGTTAGTTGGGAGGTCGAAAGGAAAAAAACCTTTGGGGACGCCGAGAGGTAGATGGGAAGATAATATTAAAATGGATTTGCGGGAGATGGGATATGATTCTACGGACTGGATTGATCTTGCACAGGATAGGGTCCAATGACGAGATTATGTGAGGGCGGCAATGAACCTCCGCGTTCTACAAAAGCATTTGTAGGTAAGTAAGATGATTTTGTCAGAGATTCTCAAGGTGCGGCAAGTAGTCTTTGTGTTCATTGTCGGTGACTGGGGTAGTTGTGTAGCACGCTAGTGTGTAATTTGGTACGTTTAATGTTATGTCTATGCGTGCTTTTTTTAAGGAAATACAGATTCAGACAAATTCTGTGCAAGACTTTTAAGAAAGTCTGCCTGTGGTCTGTAATTCATTAAAGGGAGCTTGCGTTTCCGTTGCATTTCAAATAAGGTTTTGCTGAAAATAAGCTGCGAAAGGACAAAATCACGACATTTGTACAGTTTTTCGATTTTCAGCAGTAGATTAGTAGATTTCTAAAAAAGCAGATCTACAGCAAAATCAGTAGGTCTGGCAACACTGAAGAGAACCGATGTTCCCGCCTAAATGTTGTTTGTTTTAATATGTTTATATCTTTCCAAATGCCAACAATCGTATGAGTTCTGAGCAAGCTTACCAGGTTGTACGTTGGTTACCCTTTCGTACGATAATTACAGATCGAAAAGGGATGTCATTATCGTACACAAAAATCTCTAAAATATAAAGTAATATTATGTATTTGTCTCTTTTTATTTTCCTATTTACCTTGCCAAAAATAATATTAATTGCAGAAAGGTCATAAGTGAAAAAGATGGATCGGGTCCGTAACAGGCCACATGGCATATGTTCGAAAGCTGCTGCTGCTGCTGCTGCTGCTGATGATGATGATGATGATGATGATGATGATGATGATGATGATGATTTGATGATGATTATGATGATGATGATACTTAAAAACTATTTTCTCAATTATCCATATAATACACTAAAAGCTATAGTTAAAACTGTCTCATGCAGATGGACTTTGTCCATAACTCACCTTGGCGGACTAGAGGCGTCCCCTGATGGTTGTGGCGGACGGGATGTGAAGGTGGGCTTGGACACAAAGGCTGGTTGACCGCTGCCCACCGATGTCAGGAACGTGGTGCCCCCTGGGGGGCGGTTCGTTAGTATCGTGGTGCCCCCGGAAGGACGATTATTGATGGATCCCACAGAGGGCCTATTTGTTAGTGTCGATGAGCCCCCGGTGGGGTTATTCGTTAGAGTCGAGGTGCCCCCTACGGGACTATTCGTTAAAGTCGAAGTGCTCCCTGAGGGGTTTTTTGTAATTGTCGAGGTTACCCCCGAAGGGCTATTCATAAATATCGAAGTGGTCTCTGAAGGGTTATTCGTAAATATCGAAGTGCCCCCTGAAGGGCTATTCGTGAGTATCGAAGTGCCCCCTAAAGGGCTGTTCGTAATTGTCGAGGTACCCCCTGAGGGGTTGTTCGTTAATGTAGTACCTTCTGACGGGTTTTTCGTTAATGTGGTACCCCCTGGGGGACTGTTCGTTAATGTTGTGGTTCCCCCGAAAGGGCTGTTCGTTAGTGTGATGCCCCCCGAGGGGCTGGTGATGAAGGTAGTATTCCCCCCGGGGGGTCGTTTCGTTAATGTGAACACGGAAGGGCTCACTTGTGGACGGTTCGTGAGTGTTACACCCGAGGGCCGGGTGATGAAAGAGGCGTTGCCCCCAGGAGGTCGATGCGTTAGTGCGGAGCCCCCCTGGGTCGTGGGAGGGCGATTGGTTTGGGGGTGACTAGGAGGCGAGAAGAGGACGTCGGGGTGTCCCCCGGCCACGTCGTTGTGCTCGGCGTCGTGTGCGCAGCAGCTGCCGAACATGAAGGTGTCCACGCACATGCCCACGTGCCGGCCTTCCGTCTTGATGCACTCCCACACGAACATGCACGTGCCCTCCAGGCCGTTCACCGCGCACGGCTTCGGGCTGATCTTGTAGCCTGCGGACCAAACACGTGGCTCACTTTAATAGATGACCCTGTAGCATATGAAAGCAAACGTGTAACTGAATTCAGTAGATGATCCTGTAGCATATGAAAGCAAACGTGTTACTGAATTCAGTAGATGATCCTGTAGCATGTGGAAGCAAGCGTGTAACTGAATTCAGTAGATGATCCTGTAGCATATGGAAGCAAGCGTGTAACTGAATTCAATAGATGATGCTGTAGCATATGGAAGCAAACGTGTTACTGAATTCTATAGATGATCCTGTAGCATATGAAAGCAAGCGTGTTACTGAATTCAGTAGATGATCCTGTAGCATATGAAAGCAAGCGTGTTACTGAATTCAGTAGATGATGCTGTAGCATATGGAAGCAAGCGTGTAACTGAATTCAATAGATGATGCTGTGGCATATGGAAGCAAACGTGTTACTGAATTCAGTAGATGATCCTGTAGCATATGGAAGCAAGCGTGTAACTGAATTCAATAGATGATGCTGTAGCATATGGAAGCAAACGTGTTTCTGAATTCTATAGATGATCCTGTAGCATATGAAAGCAAGCGTGTTGCTGAATTCAGTAGATGATCCTGTAGCATATGGAAGCAAGCGTGTAACTGAATTCAATAGATGATGCTGTAGCATATGGAAACAAACGTGTTACTGAATTCTATAGATGATCCTGTAGCATATGAAAGCAAACGTGTTACTGAATTCTATAGATGATCCTGTAGCATATGAAAGCAAGCGTGTAACTGAATTCAGTAGATGATCCTGTAGCATATGGAAGCAAGCGTGTAACTGAATTCAATAGATGATGCTGTAGCATATGGAAGCAAACGTGTTACTGAATTCTATAGATGATCCTGTAGCATATGAAAGCAAGCGTGTTACTGAATTCAGTAGATGATCCTGTAGCATATGGAAGCAAGCGTGTAACTGAATTCAATAGATGATGCTGTGGCATATGGAAGCAAACGTGTTACTGAATTCAGTAGATGATCCTGTAGCATATGGAAGCAAGCGTGTAACTGAATTCAATAGATGATGCTGTAGCATATGGAAGCAAACGTGTTTCTGAATTCTATAGATGATCCTGTAGCATATGAAAGCAAGCGTGTTGCTGAATTCAGTAGATGATCCTGTAGCATATGGAAGCAAGCGTGTAACTGAATTCAATAGATGATGCTGTAGCATATGGAAGCAAACGTGTTACTGAATTCTATAGATGATCCTGTAGCATATGAGAGCAAACGTGTTACTGAATTCTATAGATGATCCTGTAGCATATGAAAGCAAGCGTGTAACTGAATTCAGTAGATGATCCTGTAGCATATGGAAGCAAGCGTGTAACTGAATTCAATGGATGATCCTGTAGCATATGAAAGCAAACGTGTAACTATCATTAATACATGATCCCGCAGTATAAAAAAGAAAATGTGTAACTATCATTAATACATGATCCTGTAGTATTAGAAAACGTGCAACTAACATTAATAAATGATCCTGTAGTATAAGAAAGAAAAGGTGTAAACATGTAACTGGTTTTAATAAACGGCTCTGTAGCATATGAAAATGAACATGTAACTGACTTTAATAAATGATCCTGTAGCATATGAAATAAAACATCTCTTTGACTTTAATATAAATTATTAAAGTAAATCTGTAGCATATGGAAGGGAGCATGTAACATACATTTTTAAATTTCGCAGAAGAAAATAATATTCTTGACTTTTTTGCAAACAAAATCAATATGGTCTTCCTAAGTAAATGTGCTGTAATGTCAGTAATACAGGTACGGAAAGGGCTCTAAGAGTACTGAAAAATGGGCATGAAAGTTGTAGAGCACTTGCTTTACTGGTGCTCTAATTGTACGAATTTTGTACGAATTTTACAATTGTCATTTCCGCAAAGTGTGTTACACGCTATTTTTCTACGAAACTTGTAGAATTAAACAGGAAAGGAAAAAAATTGTACATATATATATATATATATATATATATATATATATATATATATATATATCAAAATGACAGTCTTCATATTTTATCTCGAAGACACGTGTATATTGAAATATACGTTTCTAGAAAGCTGTGATCTCGTGGCAACAATAGTATATTGTTGATGTAAACAACAGTCCTCGTGTTTTGAATAGGAAATGTAATTCTGTAGTCACAATTTCAATAATTTGCTTAAAAAATAATGGATTCTGGTGATGAAAATGAAATCAAAGATTTTACGATTATTATTTCTATTATCCACCAATAATAGTTGAAGGGTAACTTACACTAAAAAAAACAATCGAAGTCACATTTCTCTTAAGGATGATGTCATCATTTAATTCAGAATATTACTGCAAAATTGATTGCTGTTCCTAATGAAAAAGTAGGAAAAGCTGACTGCATCCATGGTGATAATTCTCCTTTACCAGTTTTGGTAAGAAAAACACATACTATTTCAGTAATAGCTTTTTCCATTACTCTTCAATTGTAAATCTCTGTAGAAACGTTTCATTCTAATATTATTATTAATAAAGTGTTAATTATGAAATATGTTCCTGTGTAGATGCATTTATTAGAAAGAGTGTGGAAATTGGGCGAGAAAAAGCAGAAGACATTTTCTGCACTCACTGTAGGAAAACATTACTTTTAGTGGCAGTTTTCTTGTCTTTCCACAAGTTTCTAAAAAATTATTTCAGTACAAATATTAATTAGATTTTCCATTATGTTCCTATAGCAACAAAAGAATTGTTTTTATAACATTTGATTGTTACTAAAAGACGCTGCAACATGTTTTCAAGCTATGAATATGAGGATAATATGATGCTAATTTATGGAGAGCACAGGAAAAATTCACGAGATAGTTGCAAACTATGTTGAACGTTATTCAAAACGAAGACAGATTTGAACAAATACTTCGTCGTGATAAAGGATTACCAAATAACAAACAAGCAGGACATAAGGAGAAAGTGATTTATGATGGTAATCCAGTAGCAGTGCTGACGTTTGTTGATCAAAACCTACAGGAGTCCATAAGGGACACTGCAAAAGAATCAGGGGTATTCAAAAGTTCAGTATATCGAATTTCGAAACAGTATAAATTGCATGCATTCAAGTTACGTTTAGTGCAAGGGCTTGGAAATACAGATTATGAGATGTTTGAATTTTGTTTTTGAAGTAATGGTTAAAATAAATGATCCCAGTTTCGTACCTAAAGTTTTATGCAGATGTAAAGCAAAATTTCGTACCAATGGAACAGTGAATCGCCACAATGCACACTACTGGGCTGTAGAAAATCCCCATTGAGTGCTAGAAACCAATCAACAAGTGCGAAGTACCAATGTGTGGTGTTGTATTTTAGATGAACTCATACTTTTATTAAGGACCTTTAACAGCCGCCATGCAACTACGCTTTTTCTTCAAAATGTTCTAGTTGAATTCTTGTCAGAACTACCTCTTCAAGATAGACTTCAGATGTTCTCCAGCAGGATGGTGCGCCTGCACACGATACAGCAGTTATTTGTGAATATCTGGACAAGGAATTCTCACAAAGATGGACTGGAACCAACGAACAAATAAGATGCCTAACACAGTGCTCAGATATGACACGACTAGATTTCTTTAATGGGGACACTTAAAATGAAATATTTAGATCTACGATATACAGTTAGAAATAGTATAGAATCAGCAAAACAAGATTTTGGACGAATTCAGACGTATTCCTTCCCAAGTACTGCGTAATTTTACAAGAATGAACACAACAATTTTGAAAGGTGTATTACAGAAAACAAGGTGTAGCTTATAAACTGAGTCAAATAACCAAAAGTTATAATTTTAAATATCATACACTATTTTGGAGGAATTCAGATATATTCCTTCCCAAGTACTTCGTAATTTTACAAGAATGAACACAACAATTTTGAAAGGTGTATTACAGAAAACAAGTTGTAGCTTATAAACTGAGTCAAATAACCAAAAGTTATAATTTTAAAATATCATACACTATTTTGGAGGAATTCAGATGTATTCCTTCCCACGTACTTCGTAATTTTACAAGAATGAACACAACAATTTTGAAAGGTGTATTACAGAAAACAACCTCCAAAGGTGCAGCTTATAAACTGAGTCAAATAACCAAAAGTTATAATTTTAAAATATCATACACTATTTTGGAGGAATTCAGATGTATTCCTTCCCACGTACTTCGTAATTTTACAAGAATGAACACAACAATTTTGAAAGGTGTATTACAGAAAACAACCTCCAAAGGTGCAGCTTATAAACTGAGTCAAATAACCAAAAGTTATAATTTTAAAATATCATACACTATTTTGGAGGAATTCAGATGTATTCCTTCCCACGTACTTCGTAATTTTACAAGAATGAACACAACAATTTTGAAAGGTGTATTACAGAAAACAACCTCCAAAGGTGCAGCTTATAAACTGAGTCAAATAACCAAAAGTTATAATTTTAAAATATCATACACTATTTTGGAGGAATTCAGATGTATTCCTTCCCACGTACTTCGTAATTTTACAAGAATGAACACAACAATTTTGAAAGGTGTATTACAGAAAACAACCTCCAAAGGTGCAGCTTATAAACTGAGTCAAATAACCAAAAGTTATAATTTTAAAATATCATACACTATTTTGGAGGAATTCAGATGTATTCCTTCCCACGTACTTCGTAATTTTACAAGAATGAACACAACAATTTTGAAAGGTGTATTACAGAAAACAACCTCCAAAGGTGCAGCTTATAAACTGAGTCAAATAACCAAAAGTTATAATTTTAAAATATCATACACTATTTTGGAGGAATTCAGATGTATTCCTTCCCACGTACTTCGTAATTTTACAAGAATGAACACAACAATTTTGAAAGGTGTATTACAGAAAACAACCTCCAAAGGTGCAGCTTATAAACTGAGTCAAATAACCAAAAGTTATAATTTTAAAATATCATACACTATTTTGGAGGAATTCAGATGTATTCCTTCCCACGTACTTCGTAATTTTACAAGAATGAACACAACAATTTTGAAAGGTGTATTACAGAAAATAACCTCCAAAGTGGAGCTTATAAACTGAGTCAAATAACCAAAGGTTATAATTTTAAAACATCATACACTAAAACAAAAACATTGGCTTTCATAGGGACCCAGCATAAAAGGTCGGAAATAGTTATTGACTCCAAAATTATTCAAAAAGTTAGTAATTTCAAATATTTAGGATGCAACGTTTCTTATATGGAAAAAAAATAAATATCGAAGAAAAGACGCATAGATTTCAAGGCATATTTGGAACAATTAGACGGAGCTTAGGGAAAAGAACAACGAAAGAAACACAGTTAAAACTCCACAAAACTGTAGCCCTTCCAGTACTACTTTACGCAGCAGAGACATGGACCTTAACAGAAAGAGACAAAAGACGACTAGAAGCATCAGAAATGAAGTTCCTAAGATCAGTGGTGGGATATTCTTTATTACAACACAAGAGGAATGAAGAGATAAGAAAAAAATAGAGGATAGAAGGAATAACACAGGTTAACAAATCAACGTAATAGGTGGATGGAACATCTAGAAAGGATGGAGGATCACCGAGGAAATGTTGGACGTCCTAGGTTTCGTTGGAGAGAACAGTTCTGATGGGGACGGAACGGGTCTACCGGTTCAAACTATGATGTTGATGATGATGATGGTGATGGTGATGGTGATGGTGATGGTGATGGTGATGGTGATGGTGATGGAGCAATTTAAATATATGTATCGAAATTTACCTTTTTCAAAAATATTTTTCCATGAAGTAGCTAAATTATATATATATATATATATATATATATATATATATATATATACACACACATACATGAGGTATAAACTGTTTTTGTTTTGTTAATGACTATGATGTTTCATCCTTATGCAATTTGAATCAGGATGAAGAGTGCAACAGATTTTTTAAATTAAATGTAGGGTATCTCACTTAAAAAAATAACTTTGCATTACTACGAATTTCTGTAAAACGTATAATTGCCACAACTCTAAATGATAGACTTAGGTCAATCCCATTACGTAAATATACTAAATATTTCAGACACCCTAAAATGCGCTAGTTATAGGAGTGTTCCAAGAGTTACGGGACGTACAGATGATTCACGAAGATTGTGCAATACTCTAGGATGTGATTTCTGACATCACTGTGATGAAAAAAGTTCCTATATACATGTGTCGATTTTGAATAGTTTCGCATAAAATCACGTTTCTTTCTTCCGTAACACGCATTGTTGTGAACTTCTCTCTCTCTCTCGACGTCTGGAGCTGTATGTGTTACATTACAGCTGATAGCAGCGACACAAAATCTCGTGACATCAGGGTCACGGTTAGAGATAACTCAACACCGGTACAACGTATCTACCTAGCATCCGAACAATGGAAGTTAGGGAATGAGGGGCGCGCAGTTCACACTAGGACGGCTACGTGTATTGCTGCAGAAGGTGGGGTCTCTGAAAACCGGCTTTAATAAAGATTTTTCAGATCAGTAATGACTTTAATGTTCTTTAATGAATTTATAATACACCCAGTACCATTGTTGTAAATAATTTAAATGCTTAAGCCTTCATAATATCTACGTTTATGTTTAACATTCAGGAGGGCGTAACCCACTCAATTTTATAAATATGACATATATTTTATATCAACTTTTTTTTATCAGAGTGATGCCAGAAATCACATCCTAGAGAATTGCACAATCTTCGTGAATCACCCTGTATAACATGTAAAATAGAACTGTGGCGTCAACACACGTTCATGCCCACTTTAAACATGGCGGCTACCGGCCTCACTTCAAGATGCGAAGTTAGCGATTTACGTAGTATAGAGAAGTGGCCACACAATAGACAGTGCTCTGTTTCCCCTCTGCGGACTGAAAGTCGACACATAGTGGCGTGCAGTACTTACTGTGTCCTCGCTGAAGGGTCCGTGCGGCGCTGGATAGGGGCGACACCCACAGCAAGATGGCGCCCAGCACTGGGACCCACAGCATCCTTGTTCCTGGAACACAACGCACACGCAAGCCGTCAGAAAATTGGTTCAAAAAAGTGACACACATACCCTCTCATTACGCGTTTCGCAACACTTCATGTTGGCGATTATGTAGCTAACAATATTCTGGTTTATAGTTTATCTTCTTTAATTATCTTCAAAAGTCGTGCATAATGAAATCATTTATTATACCCTCAAATAAGAAGATGCACATTCATTTTTTATTTAGGTTAGGGTTTCCAGACATTGGAAAAAATACGGAACACATATCATTATTACAAAGTAAGTTCAGTATGCGCACCCATCAAATATGCCAATCTTTCAAAATGTGTGTGAAGTAAAGTTTACTATACAAACACTTTACTAACTAAGGGTAAGTAAACAAATAGTAAACAAAATTGTTAGGGAACATATTTGCATTAAGTTTAAGCTTCTTCATGTAAATTGCCTTCAAATTGTTTTTAACTAAGTTATTACAGAAATAGCTACAAAATATTCTACTAAGCTTCTTTATGTAAGTTGCCTCCAAATTGTGTTTAACTAAGTTATTAAAGAAATAGCTACAAAATATTCTACTAAGCTGCTTCATGTAAATTGCCTTCAAATTGTTTATAACTAAGTTATTACAGAAATAGCTACAAAATATTCTACTAAGCTTCTTTATGTAAGTTGCCTTTAAATTGTTTTTTGCATAGTTTTTACAGAAATAGCTACAAAATATTCTACTAAGCTTCTTTATGTAAGTTGCCTTCAGAAATCTTTTTAACTAAGTTATTACAGAAATAGCTACAAAATATTCTACTAAGCTGCTTCATGTAAATTGCCTTCAAATTGTTTATAACGAAGTTATTACAGAAATAGCTACAAAATATTCTACTAAGCTTCTTTATGTAAGTTGCCTTCAAATTGTTTTTGCATAGTTTTTACAGAAATAGCTACAAAATATTCTACTAAGCTTCTTTATGTAAGTTGCCTTCAAATTGTTTTTTGCATAGTTTTTACAGCAGAAATAGCTACACAATATTCCACTAAGCTTCTTTATGTAAGTTGCCTTCAAATTGTTTTTAACTAAGTTATTACAGAAATAGCTACAAAATATTCTATTAAGCTTCTTTATGTAAGTTGCCTTCAAATTGTTTTTAACTAAGTTATTACAGAAATAGCTACAAAATATTCTACTAAGCTTCTTTATGTAAGTTGCCTTCAAATTGCTTTTAACTAAGTTATTACAGAAATAGCTACAAAATTTTCTACTAAGCTGCTTCATGAAAATTGCCTTCAAATTGTTTATAACTAAGTTATTACAAAAATAGCTACAAAATATTCTACTAAGCTTCTTTATGTAAGTTGCCTTCAAATTGTTTTTTTGCATAGTTTTTACAGCAGAAATAGCTACACAATATTCCACTAAGCTTCTTTATGTAAGTTGCCTTCAAATTGTTTAGTTATTACAGAAATAGCTACAAAATATTCTACTAAGCTTCTTTATGTAAGTTGCCTTCAAATTGTTTTTAACTAAGTTATTACAGAAATAGCTACAAAATATTCTATTAAGCTCCTTTTTGTAAGTTGTCTTCAAATTGTTTTAACTAAGTTATTACAGAAACAGCTACAAAATATTCTACTAAGCTTGTTTATGTAAGTTGCCTTCAAATTGTTTTTTACTAAGTTATTATAGAAATAGCTACAAAATACTCTACTTACGTGACAATATTCTTATAAATCAATCCGCCTTGACCTTGTAATATTTCTTGAAGAATGAATTTCACTTAACAATAATAATTGTTTATTTTGAAGAATCATGTGATGAAATGCAACACAATCGTCACTGAAGAATACTTTTACAACAAGCATTGATTTTACTGTTTTTACAGACAATTTATTTTTCTCATCAGTCCATAGAGCGCTCATGCGGGAAAATAATCTTTCGACACACGCATTTGTTCCAGGAATACACATAAGGAACTCCTCTACCCTCTTCAAATTTGAGAGTTCTCCTTCAGTACTTTTAAAAAGATCCATCCAGACTTCATCTAAACGTTTGCTGTTGCCATCACTGGCCTTCAGAAATTAATAACTCACAATAATTGTTTGATAATAGTCCATCTACAGTCACCTGCAATGATGAAGTGCGATGTTTAATTTGTAATACAGAATAGACATTGTAACTGTTCCGTTTTTTCTCAGTTTAGAACTCTAAAATACGGGACGGAAAGCTGTCCCGAAGACTTTTCTCGGGAAAACGGGACGCATTAGCGAAAAACTAGAACGATCCTGTATTTTACGGGACGTCTGGGAACCCTAATCTAGGTACATATGAAACTGTTATTTAATGGAGATGATGGGTGAAATTTCTGTTTCGTACAATTTTTAAGTTACAAACTTCATATTTTGTACACTTTGTCCCCTTCCTGTTAGTACTGTATTCTTGCATATAAGTTTCATTAATGATCAGATTAATTAATGGTTTTCGAGTTAATAACAGTTATTTACGATATGAGTATCGTAATGTTTCATATTACAATACGAGATTGATAACCAGTCGAGTATTGTAATATGAAGTTACCATAATATAATATGATAATATAATATAATATAATATAATATAATATAATATAATATAATATAATATAATATAATATAATATAATATAATATAATATAATATAATATAATATAATATAATATAATATAATATAATAGGTATTTATTTTGCTAATAATTGTAACATAAAATATAATACAAATAGATAAAACTTTAGCTCACCCCTGAAAGAGTAGAACTAGTGTTCAGGGGCGAATTCCTGAATTGAAATTACGAAGTATATGATACAATTTGTCTTATGTCTACTACACAATAAGAATATATAAATTTAAATTTACAATTTTTCATTATTTATAAAATCCATACATAACTTTTTAAATGTAATACTAGAATTATTAGAATTGACAAGATTAGGATATTTAAATATAAATTTATTATATATTCTTGGGCCTATGATTAAATACTGTAGTAGTGTTGCATTTTGGTTCAGACAATCTTAAAGAATTCATACCTTTTGTTTCATAACTATGAGAATACAATTCAAAATTATTTCGATTTTTATGTATGAATTTTATTAATACAATGTAATTAATTTGTCTTATTTTAAGAACATTACAGTCTAAAAACAATTTTTAAAATGGAAAATCGATAGGTTTATGAAGACATATTTCAATTGTTTTTTTGTAATAAATAAAGTGGATTAAAATTGGTTTTAAATAAGCTACCCCATCCTATAATTCCATACATAATTGCCGATTGAAATAAAGTTAAGTATATTGTGCGTAATAAACTTATTGACAAGTAATTCCTCAATAAAATAAAATAATATATTTTTACGTAATTTATTACAAAGGTAATTAATGTGTTGATTCCATTTTAAATGACTGTCGAAAATCATGCCCAAATATTTAACTTCAGACGACTCCTTAATAATCGGACATTTACATTATATAAGACAACAAGAACATATTTTCAGACTTGCAGAAAAAAAAACCTAATTCCAGATTTTCCATCAAAATCAGCTTTCTCTTCTGAAGTGGCAATAATGAGTGACAAAAAGATGGTCGATTTGAAAAGAATAAAGCCATACCTTCCTCACTCCCTATAAATTCAACCCTTTTATGGACATTTGTATTCCAAACCCACTTGTGTGTCGCAAGAAACATAATGTAAGTTACATTGGACAGAACTGTACAATTTTGTAATGGTTTTTGCATAAAACGTACTTTCTTTATGTAGACAGATGGATTTATTCAGCAATATTATACATATAGATGCACTCCACTATCACAATTTTCTCTTAAATCCAATGCACGGGTATTTTGACCGTACGTGCTGCATAAAAACAAGTCCTACTTTGTATATTTCACCCCCCTCACCTATGATTAGATACAACCACTCTCCAAAAGAACTTACAGATTAATTATGAAAATGACACAAAAAAACAAAATATATAATATATCCTAACTTAACATATAAACAGGCATAAAAGTGTATACTTGGGTAGATACCATTATCCCTTCGTCAGTTCGTGTCACAAACTTCAACAGCTGAAGTTCTAATCTTCTCGCCATCAAGAGGAACAATCCTGTCTTTTGTTCCCATTCTCTATTCCCCATGAGGTCAAGACATGCAAGCGAACGCCTATTCTTACTTAGCATCGAGTGTTGTAGATATTTTCTCCGGATATGTTTCATTTCGTCACACTGAGATAAAATGTGTCTCCAGGACTCCTTTTCCCCACACAAAGAACAGAGGCGCTCTCCTTCGTTGACAATTTTATTACCCTTCCATGCCCCCAATCTTATCCACGCTAAACCTGCTCTGCTATCTTTGTTACAAGAATTTATGTAGTCACACCTCCCCCAGTTAAGCGTGAGATCTGATTGTAAATGTAGTGAGGACTTTTCCGAACATTGGAGCTCAATCTCTTGCCTCTTGATATCAATTAATCGCATCTTCACATTACGCCATACATTTCTTCTATTATTTTTCCCTTTTTCTCACATCCATCCCATTCCTATATGTTGCAGCTCTCTCTGCAGTTTATAAACCCACCCTTTTTCCCCACCCCTCTCTTTGTTGAACTCTTTAGTAAATCGACCGTAAAAGCGGTTGATGTGCTTTCTTACTGAATTATGTGTGTATTTGAAGCAGAAACTCCTTATGTCCAACATGTTTAATACATTATAACCAGACTTCGAGACTTTGGACCCAATACAATAAGTTTACTGTGCATGCACTAATAGGTTGTTGACTCGCTGCAGGTAGGTAAAGATGTGTTGAGGTAACAACGTTACTATTTGGAGTAGAGTACGGTAGTATGGGGGAACACACATATGTACATTCTGAAAGTAAATGTACATTACATAATGACAATGTCAAAAGAATGTGAAAAGCATTTATTCTCCTGTATTTTATAAGCATTTGTGTTTAATTATACACAGTGTTAATAGTGGAAATAAGCATGTAGCAATTTTAATTTTTTCATTTATCCTATTGGTCGTCTTTAGGAAGTGCAGTTACAGTACCAAATTGCAATGTACTACAAGATACTTTCTCAGTGTCTCAAACGTAAATCTTTTTCGGTTATCTGCCAAAGTTTGTACTGTGGAAAGCTGCGCTCTACGTCGCATAACGTGAGAGGAGCAAAACGAAAAAAACCTAACATTGCAGTCTCTAAGACACAGTCCTTTATTCTCGGGTGACTCTATGCACACTAATTTATTGTTTATATTACACAATGTTCCATATCCGTTATTTGTACATAAAATTGATTTCCACTTCTGTTTTACACGTTCAGTAACCGGTTTACTTAGCGTCTCATTAATTTTCTGCGTCATCTTCTAAATTAATTTGAGGGCTTCCGGCATCTTTTGCTCTGACTTTTCTAACAGTGTAATAGTTTCAGGTACAGTTTGAAAATGGGTTTGTACGAAAACCAAATTATTCGTCAGAACCTTCAAATCCAGAGCGTTTTCCTTTGCGTATTTGTTGGCATTCATTCTACAGTACTCCTATCCACTGTACGCTTTACCACTATACTCAGTACGCCGTTATGCGGATTTCCCACTGAATAGCTCTATTGGATCCGAAGTCTCGAAGCCTGATTATAACTTGTAGCTGAAAATAACAGGAAGCCTCATGCTTTACAGAAAACATGTGCTTTCCATCCACTATACGTAGATTAAAATGAGTTCCCTTTTCTGACTCTGCATTCAAACTAATTCATTTTTTTTTACTTCTCCTGAAAAATCACAATAATTGGACATGAGCGGTTTCTGCACCAAGTGATTCAATTAGGTATGTAGCTATTAGCGTCGTGCTTTGCAGGCACTATGTTCGGTTCAAGTTTGTCGAGTATGACGAAGTTCGATATTCACTGTTTGGTCTACACAAGGGACCTATCGTGCTTATCCCATCTAGTTACATAAATATACGCTGTCCTCTACTTCCGTCCCTTTACGTTTTAACCACTTAAGGGTATATGTACGTGAACGACCACAAATATTATCAGAAAATGCAGGCTCTAAATTTCTAAAATTTTATAAGGAAATGAACTCATAATTGGACAAAAATTACAAGGTACCACAACAAGACTTATTAGAACTTAAATATCTGATAAAAGTATAAAAAAAGGTTACTAATAACATTTTTTTAGAATTCACTTTTTATTTTAAATTAAACTTTCCAAATTTGAAAATTTTCACACATATTGTATTATTTCATAACTCCACAACCATTAGAAGTAGAATTTTGAAATTTTGTACACTGATTTGACATCAATTTATGTAAAAAGTAGACTACAATAATGTCCATTTCTTTGAAAATAGGAAAATTAGGTCACAAAACATTATGTAAATTTTAATATATTTTATATAGAACAAATTAAAAATTAATTGTATTAAAATAAACAACTCTACATGTCTGAGAGTAGTCTATTTTTCAGAAATAAGTGTTTATCACATGCAGGGAAAATATTAAAGGTGTCAGAGAGACCGTAACAATGTTATGGTTACCAAATGATGTAATTGCAATTTTTTTTTTCATACTTTGATATAACTGGTTTGAAAAATATTATTAGTAATATTTTTTTATACTTTTATCAGATATTTAAGTTTTAATAAATCTTGTTGTGGTACCTTGTAATTTTTGTCCAATTGTGAGTTTATTTTCTTATAAAATTTTAGAAATTTAGAGCCTGTATTTTCTAATAATATTTGTGATCGTTCACGTACATGTATCCTTAAGGATTTTAGTACAGATCTTGCGATTAGTTTTTCAAACAAATGAGATTAAGTTTGTAGTGCCTTGGTTGCTTCTCTCATGTTGGAACATTGCAGAACATTAGTCCCTACTATATCTGATCAAGCACCAAAACTGAAGTATAAAGTTTCAATATCTATATGATTAATGTTAAAAATATTCATCGCTGCAGAGTTAGTAGAATGGCTGAGGTAAAACAGGTGAAATCTATTAAGGAAAAAATTAATCTTCTACAAGTAATTGCTCCAGCAAAGACAGGAAGTGATAAATGTTGACGTAACAGGCCCCTCATCACAGTCCTATCGCGTTTCTCTCTTCAGAATCTCCATTAGAACTAATTGAAGTCCCGGCCTATTCTTGCATTGAAGTCTCCGTTATTAACGCAGGCTCGGTGGTACCTTTCTTTTATATCCGCAAAGCATTCTTCTGGTGCCGGGACTAGGCTGACGTCCGGATTTGCACCCCTGGGGGCTGCGCCCCGGATTCCGGCGGTAGCCCACAATCATCCGGCAACACAAAAAACGAACGTGGAATTTCACTCGGAGGAAAAAAGCCGCCAGCGAGGAGCTGGCTGGAGCCAGAAAGTGGCACAGCGCTCGATGCAGGTCACGGGGAAATTTTGTTTTTATTTACCTTTCGGTAAGTGTCCACTGTTGCCACTTCTCGTCGCCCGCGGCAGGGTTATCGGTTCAGTCCACAACCCCTGAGGGTTGGTCGCAAACCAAGATGTACCGTTCGTCGCGACGCACGCCTATCAGCGGACTGTCTGGTCTCTAGTTCGTGCGGTTCTTCCTTCCCGTCTTTCCTAATAGATCGCTTCTTTATATCTATTTCTTCCTTCCTGTGTTTACTATCATATTGCTTCCTTTGCCTTCCTATTTGCACTGTTTCGTGATGGTTATTTCGTTTTTAACTTTACCTCTCGTTTTCCTTCTCGATCCAATGTCCTTGTTTCGCTTATGATTTTACTTCCATTCTTTTTCCTACTCCTCCCACTTACAGACTTCACTTTTCTTTCTTTCTTTCTTTCTTTCTTTCTTTCTTCATTTTCTTATTTTCCTATTTTTTTAATTTTCCTTTTTTTTATTTTCTGTTGATTTTTTACAAATCTCTTATTTTTCAATTTTGTCTTGTCTTCTTCGTATTTCTTACATTTGTCATTCTTTTCTCTTTAATTGCTGTTTCCTTCCTTTCTGTTTCTTATTTTTTCTTTATCTCTCTCTCTCCTTTCTTCCATTCTTTTCTTCCTAATTTCTTTCTATCCTAATTTTGTCCTTCTTTTTTTCCTTCATTCTTTCTCTATTTTTCTTTCCTTTCTTCCTTTTTTTCCTTCCTAATTTCTTTATCTCCTAATTATTTATATTTCTTTCCTTTCCTTCTTTTATTTCTTTTTATTGTCTGTCTTTCTCTTTTCTTCCTTTTTCTTCTTTTCTTTCTTTACTTTTTCTTCCTTGTTTCCTTTCAATCTTCCTTTCGTTTTCTTCCTTTCCTATTTCTTTCTTTCGTCCTTCATTTCCTTTTTCTTTCTTTCTTCCTTATATTTTCCTTCTTTTCGTTTTCTTTCCTCTTCCCTTCTTTTTTCTTTCTCCCTTTCCTTTTTCTTCCTTTATTTTTCTTTCTTCATTTTCTTCTCTCTTTCTTTTTTCTTTCTTCCTTTCCTTTTTGTTCCTTTATTTTTTCCTTTTCTTCTTTTATTTCTTTTTATTATCTGTCTTTCTCTTTTCTTCCTTTGTTTTTTCTTCTTTCCTTTCTTTACTTTTTCTTCCTTGTTTCCTTTCAATCTTTCTTTCGTTTTCTTTCTTTCTTCCTTTCCTTTTTCTTTCTTTCTTCCTTATATTTTCCTTCTTTTCATTTTATTTCCGCTTCCTTTCTTCTTACTTTCTTTCCTTCTTCTTCCTTTATTTTTTCTTTCTCATTTTCTTCTTTTTTCTTTTTTCTTTTTTCTTTTTTCTTTCTTCCTCTCCTCTTTTCTTTCTTCCTTTCCTTGTTCTTCCTTTATTTTTTCATTTTCTTCTTTCTTTTTTTTCTTTCCTCCTTTCCTTCTTTCTTCCTTTCATTTCCTTTTTCTTCCTTTCTTCTTTTCCTTCTTTCCTTTTTCTTAAGTTCGTTTTTTTCTTTCTTTCTTTCTTTCTTTCCTTTTTTCCTTTCGTTTGTTTCTCTCTTTCATTCTTTCATTTTCTTTCTTTCTTCACTTATTTTTCTTTCCTTTCCTTACTTTCTTCCTTTCTTTTCCTTTCCTTTCGTTTCCTTTTTCCTTTCATTCTTTTCCCCCCTATTTATTTCTTCCTTTCTTTCTTTTTTTCTGTGTTCTTTTGTTTCTTTCGTTGTTTCTTTCTTCTTTTACTTCTTTTTTCGTTTCTACCCTTCTATCTCCCTTCGTTTCTTTTTCAGTGTTAGATCTTCCAGATTATTATAATTATATTTATCTGCTGCTTCTCACTTTCCGAGTTAGTGTAGCTACATAAATATCGCAACGGTGATAAACGATACTAGAAGTATCAGTGCTGTATCAGAGGGAATGAAAGCATGCCCTTTTATTGAAGTGTTTACGTTATAGGAACGGTGAAAGCATCGATAAAAGATAAATGCGATAAAAAAAAAAGATAATTTTTTTTAAGTTCTTGTGACCACAAATTAAAACTCGTGTTTATTGTACATCACCGTAATCGGTTATTATTAATGGATGTATTAACCTGGTTCATGATTTCTATTGACGATGGATATCAAAAAATTACTGGCTCTGTTGATATGCCAGCTGTTGGTGGGCGTCAGTGTGTTGTCCTAACCGAAGCTGTTGATAACGCTGCTGCAACAGCAAGGTTCGTATAAATAAATGATTGAATAAATAAATATATATATAAATAAATAAATATATAAATAAATAAATAAATATTGATCTATATATTCATATCCGGATGATACAGTAGTTATTTTCAGTGGTTTTTCTTGACAGGAAGCATATAGAAATGCTAATATAGGTGCTAACATTGTTAAAAAATGGCTTAATTCCAACTTCCTTTCTTTAAATATATCTAAATCAACTTTAGTTCCTTTTTCGTTAACAGCTGCCAGTGTTCAAAATTTAAAATTTACCGATAAATATAGACTAATAATACACAGTGAAAATTGTTTCGATCCCAAAAGTTGTAAATGTCCACCATTGAAAGAAGCCACGTATGTGAAATATCTGGGTATCATTATTGATCAGAATTTAAAATGGCCCCATCACATTACTTATCTTTGTAAGAGGCTTCGTAAAACAATTTATAAATTCGTTAATCTTCGATGCTACTTACCTATTAGAGTTCTACGAAATGTTTATTTGGCAATTATTCAGTCTATCATTCAATATGGTATAATTGTTTGGGGTGGAAGTACAAAAATTAATCTTAGTCCGTTAAATTTACTACAAAAACGAATAATTAAAATTTGTTTGAAGAAACGTTTCGATTATCCAACTAAATTAATTTATTCTGAATTTAATGTATTTAATATTGAACAAATTTATAAGTACACGCTGTTAAAATTTTATCATAAAAATCATAATAAGTTTGTATTACAGACACACAATTACGACACAAGACGAAATATTAATTCAACATTAGTAGAACCTAAATGTCTCACATCTGCTGGTCTAAAGCATAGCATAAATTTTGGCCCTCAGTTGTACAATGCTTTAACTAAATTACACCCAGAACTTCTAACATGTAACCCACTAACATATAACAAGAAAATTAGAAACGTGTTAATATCTTCAATTTGATTAAATAAATTTATAGCCTATGTGTATGAATTAATCAACCTATATTATGTTTGTATTCTATAATTTTGAAATATATATTAGTGCTACTTTTCACGTGCGATATTATTCTTCTCTAGTGTTAATATTATATTATATAATTCCATTGCCGCTGTAATTATATTTTAGTTCCTATTTTATTTTACTTATTTATTTTTATTATTATTTTTTTTTATTTTAATATTATATCTGAACTGCGACCGAGCACGAGCGCTGCTCATTCGGTCTCAAATTTTGTTAATACTACTGTATCTTTTTTTATATTGCTTGTATTATTTTATTTCTATTTCTCTTGTTTGTTTTGTAATTATATTCTTTATTCTGTATATTTAAATTTAAATAAATATTGAATATGCCATTACATCATGACATTTCAAATAAACCTTCCCATGCTGGCGATCAAGTGATTTTTGCGAACAGAGAATATGAATTACAAAAGAAAACTATGAACTGAATAAAATTACACAAAATGTATACCTAAAAATCTTTACAAATAAGCTAAGACAATAGCGTTCAAGTTAAAAATGTAATGAACGGTACCATCACTGAACAAGTCAATAATTTCTGTTATTCAGGCTGCATAATAAGTACTCGGAAAGAAAAAGACATAGATGGTATTAACCGTAAGGGAATTCTTTTCATAAAAACAAGTGGCGCCATTTTGACCACTATCGATAAATGTTTTAAGGCCTGAGCAAGACCGTCTCCAATACTCTGAGTTAATGAATCTCACGATAATAGAACACTTTGAGGTTTCTGTAATGTCGGTAGATCATCAACTTGGAAGGAAAACAATTCCATACTCTTAATTTCCTTTGTCACGTGATCATCAAGCTATACGATTTGATATGTACTCAGTAATTTCATTCTATATGGCTTTTGACTCCCCAATAAAACAGATTACTGTGCACTTAACTGCGGAATCCCGGCCAAACAAGTCACTCAACTGAGTGCGCTCCTAATATAATGGCAGTTGACATTGGACATCCTAACTTGGAGTCAGGCCACAAAGAGAAACATTGAAGGAAGAAGGTTCGGTCCGGTACTGTGGATTGAATTCGGCGTAGCTCAGTGGTCAGAGAGCTTGGTACGTAGAACCGAGAACCCGGGTTCGATCCCCGGCGTCGGAGCGAATTTTTCTCCCTAAATATTAATTGTCAATATTACAGATATTATTCTGTAGGACAAATTAATAAATCTATAAAATAAGATAATAGGTTTTGGCCTGAAAAAGAAAAGAAAAGTAGGAGGTTCTGGAAAAAAGATTATACTTTGAAATATCATTCTTCAGTGACAAACACGAGTATTAGGAATTGGCAAAAAAAAAAAGTAGCTTTTTGAAACAAACTAATCATTTATATAAAATGTGTTACCTTTACAAATTTGTAAAATCACTCACTCTATTGTGAAATAATATTCTTGTAAAGTACGCAAAATTCCATGTGTAAAAATTTGATACTCCTTGTAAAGTTGAACTTTACAAATTCAGATTGTGAAACAGGCGTTTTTGCATTAAAACACGCTTGTTATGACGCTGTAAATCGTGCACAATTGGTCTAATTTTGGCAGGAAAGGTTACCTAGCAACTAGTATTCCATGACGTCATCACCGCCTTCACAACACAATTTTATACAACGTACCTGTAAGAAAAAGCTTCAAAACAAGAACAAAATAGCATTGCCTTAAAAACGGTTGTTTTGCAACCATGCAATATAATATTTTGATTCATATACAGTACTCATATCTCTTACTTCCTTACGGTTTTTAAGAAACCTCTAGGTTCATTGCCGCCCTCACATAAGCCCGCCTGTGCTCCCTATCCCTATCCAGTCTCTATCATCATATTCCACCTCCCTCAACTCCATTTTAATATTATCTTCCTATCTACGTCTCGGCCTTCCCAAAGGTCTTTTTCCCTCCGGCCTCCCAACTAACACTCTATATGCATTTCTGGATTCGCCCATACGTGCTACATGCCCTGCCCATCTCAAACGTCTGGATTTAATGCTCCTAATTATGTCAGGTGAAGAATACAATGCGTGCAGTTCTGTGTTGTGTAACTTTCTCCATTCTCCTGTAACTCCAGTATTTTCCTAAGAACCTTATTCTCAAACACGCTTAATGTCTGTTTCTCTCTCAAAGTGAGAGTCCAAGTTTCACAACCATAAAAAACAACCGGTAATATAACTATTTTATAAATTCCAACGTTCAGCTTTTTTGACAGCAGACTAGATGACAGACGCTTCTTAACCGAATAATAATAGGCATTTCCCATATTATTTATTCTGCATTTAATTTCCTCCCGAGTATCATTTATATTTGTTAGTCTACTGTTGCTCCAAGATATTTGAATTTTTCCACCTCTTCGAAGGATAAATCTCCAATTTTTATATTTCCATTTCGTACAATATTCTGGTCACGAGACATAATCATATAGTTTGTCTTTTCGGGGTTTACTTCCAAACCTGTCGCTTTACTTGCTTCGTGTAAAATTCCCGTGTTTTCCCTAATCGTTTGTGGATGTTCTCCTAACATATTCACGTCATCCGCATAGACAAGCAGCTGATGTAACCCATTCAATTCCAAACCCTCTCTGTTATCCTGGACTTTCCTAATGGCATACTCTAGAGCAAAGTTAAAAAGTAAAGGTGATAGTGCATCTCCTTGCTTTAGCCCACAGTGAATTGGAAAAGCATCAGATAGAAACTGGCCTATACGGACTCTGCTGTACGTTTCACTGAGACACATTTTAATTAATCGAACTAGTTTCTTGGGAATACGAAATTCAATAAGAATATCATATGAAATATCTCTACTATGTCATAACATTTCATTTTGTAAATTTATAGTAGTGTTTTTAGGTATTTTAATGCTCTAATAGCATAAGACGGTGTATGTAACACGTGTATAATCTTCAGCATAAACACTCGTGAAACGTAACGTACGCGTGTAATAATTTCCAAGATTATATACTAGTTACATAAATTACTGCTAGAAGAATTGTAAATATTATGAAACAGTCCCTAAACGCAGAAGAGCAATAGGAAGATCCAGAAGAAAGCGGAAAATCTGTTGTAAATTTCCTGATTTCAATACAGGCCAATATGTCTAAACCGTGTTGTCGATGATGATTTATTTTTATCTATTTATCTATTCAATAAATCTTTCGTTCACCTCTCTTTATATCTCCGTTGCTTTTATTTGCGTTCTACAACGCAGTGACTGATAAGAAATGGACTTCCTCCTGAGGAAGTGGTGTCCATGTCATGATTAACGTCATTTCCGGATGAGATCAGAATTCTAGTTGGTGTGATCACTTGACGCTTTCCTTCTACACGTCCAACACATCTTTGAAGATGGACACCGTAGCGGTGAGTACATATTTGCACGTGGTCTTTCTGACGCCTTCAGTTTAGGTCGTGGATTCACATACTCCTCGATTCCACTTCTAGGACCATCTTCACAAATGAAGATCTTAAAATAGATACAAAATCTATTTCTAAAATGCCTTCATATTACCCGAATAATTTATACAGTTCGAAGAGATTAAAAGATGTATGTATGTATGTATGTATGTATGTATGTATGTATGTATGTATGTATGTATGTATGTATGTATGTATGTATGTATGTATGTATGTATGTATGTATGTATGTATTCACAGTGCAATGGGTATATACTCGGTGGCAGTGGTAACTAATTACACTCAATAATGACAATAATAAACACAATTAATAATAATACTAATAATTAATACTAACAATAATTTATAATTATAATAATAATAATAATAATAATAATAACAGGAACATCCTAAATTAAATGAAGCACGATCACTTAAAATAACATTTAAAGTAAATCTAATTTGTATCTTAAACCTAAGTTCGAACTAAAACCCACGAGTATGATATGTTCATATCTGCACAAGTACCTTTCAACACTACACTCATTTCGCTGTCAACTCACTCACTGCACTGGAACTACGACACATTTCACTGATTCTATCCTGATTTCACTAACACTTCAAAAACATTTCACTGTTCAAATACTTTGCACTGCCACTATAAACTATAAAGCTTCACTGACAGGAATACGTTTCACTTACACAACACACTTCACTGATACAACACTTCAATAACAAAATATCATTTACACCCTTTAAATACTGTGTATAATTACCGTCTATTAGTAAAGTCCTTAAGCCTATTTTTAAATACATTTTTGGTTGTTGGTAAAGTCTTTAGTAAGTCTGCAGGTAAAGCATTCCAGTCCCTGATAGTACGATTGAGAAAAGAAAACTTTCCAGTGTCCGTCCTCTGTCTTCTTTCCGTCAGTTTATATGAGTTGTCATTCCTTGAAGAGTAATTTGGCGGCTGCAACCTATTTTTTATTTCTCTCCAGGCAGGCTCACCTCTGTATGTTTTGAACATTGCGTATAATCGAATTCGCGTTCTCCTGTCCGCGAGTGTGTCCCATTTTAATGGTGAATTTTTCCGACAACACTTGAGAGCCCGTTTTTGAATCTTTTCCAGTGTCTTAATATGTTCTAATCTGTAAGGATCCCAACATGCAGCACCATATTCCATTACTGGACGTACTAGTGATTTATATGCAATCCCTTTGGATTTATCAGAACCTTTTCTTAGTACCCTCATCACAAAAGTACTCTTATCACAAAAGTACCCTCATCACAAAAAACTAGATCATGCAGTAATCGTCCATTGCATGTCTTGCTTCATTCTGGCTTGACGTGTATCAAGATGACTTTGAAGCTGAAGTTCTTCGCATGCCGGAAGTTGGAAATCAGATTTATCGTGTGTCCTCATGTATGATCTTGGTACATGACATTAACGTGCTTCCGTCACACAAGTAAGCCAACAACATCAAATATTTTGTACGTCAAGATTACTTGTCACGAAAAAAAGGTCGAAAGGCTGTAACGGAGACACATCCTCAACGTCTTGTGGCTCGGGTGCTTGCAAATGAAATGACGGATTTTATTTATTAAATATTTCTACAAATTTCGCACAGTCATCTATAGTAGGAAAAATAAGTTGCAAAGGCCATAAGCCATACACTTACAACTGTCTTTCTCTTCTATTTCAAATTCTGCGCATCTCAACCCCAAGTTACCTGTCGTCTCGTCTTGTGTATTTATGCTCCAACTATAACCTAAATACTCGATCTCAGATCGCACATTGAGTATACCTCATCATAACACTTCCCGATACTATTCATCATTCACCGGTTCAATTTCTCGTCATTGGAACTCCCTACCTCATACCTTAACGGGCTGTCAGACATTTGTTAATTTCAAAACCCGTTTGTCAGCTAGATTGCTTAGACTGTGAGTTTTTCTAAAATTAATTTGTTCTAATATATGAAGGGTTCAGAGCCATAGTGGGCCAAGCGCCATTTATTAAAAACGGAGAAATCAAGGGTTAAAGATAAGTGAATATCATAGTTCAACGAAGATTGACATATCATTTAGTTTTAATGTGTATACTTTATATTACTTGCTATATGTTTCTATTGAATTATGGAATTAACTTAATTTTAACCCTTGTTTTCTACTTCTTCAGTAAATGGCGCTTGGCCCACTATGGTTCTGAACCCTTCATATCACTTTCATTTTTAATATATAAATTGCCTTTATTATTTTAACAATTACTTCAATTCACATTACTGTAATTGTTTAGTTCTTAGAATTACATGTAACTAAACTTGTTTTCATTGTGTTATTATTATTATTATTATTATTATTATTATTATTATTATTATTATTATTATTATTATGAACCCACACTTTCTGAAGTCGAAATTGCGATAGAAAATCTCAAAAAGTACAAGTCTCCAGGTAACGATCAAATTCCAGCAGAATTAATACAGGAGGGTGCAAGCGCATTTCTAGTGAAATTTATAAGCTTTTACTTATTATCTGGGAAAAGGAAATTGTACTAGAATAATGGAAGGAGTCCATAATCGTACCTATTTTTAAGAGGGAGGACAAGACTAACTGTAGTGACTTTCGAGGAATAACACTTTTGTTGACATCGTACAAAATTTTGTCCAATATTCTTTTGAGAAGATTAGCTCCATATGTAGATTAAATTATTGGGGATCATCAGTGTGGTTTTAGGCGTAATAGATCGACTATTGATCAGACTTTTTGTATTCGACAGATATTGAATAAAAAAATGGGAGTATAAGGGTACAGTACATCAGTTATTAATAGATTTCAAAAAGGCAATGACTGGGTTAAGAGAAGTGTTTGATATAATAATATTATTATTGAATTTGTTATTCCTAAGAAACTAGTTCTATTAATTAAAATGTGTCTCAGTGAAACTTACA
Organism: Periplaneta americana; assembly: GCA_025594305.2. Taxonomy (NCBI): domain Eukaryota; kingdom Metazoa; phylum Arthropoda; class Insecta; order Blattodea; family Blattidae; genus Periplaneta; species Periplaneta americana. The sequence goes on along the minus strand of JAJSOF020000041.1, from coordinate 6,381,414 downwards.
GCAGAGTCCGTATAGGCCAGTTTCTATCTGATGATTTTCCAATTCACTGCGGCCTGAAGGAAGGAGATGCACTATCACCTTTACTTTTTAACTTCGCTCTATAATATGCCATTAAGAAAGTTCAGGAAAACGGAGAGGGTTTGGAGTTGAACGGGTTACATCAGCTTCTTATCTATCGGATGACGTGAATATGTTAGGGGAAAATCCACAAACGATTAGGGAAAACGCAGAAATTTAACTTGAAGGAAGTGAATCGATAGGTTTGCAAGTAAATCCCGAAAAGACAAAGTATATGATTATGTCTCGTGATCAGAACATAGTACGAAATGGAAATATAAAAATTGGAGATTTATCCTTCATGGAGGTGGAAAAATTCGAATATCTTGGAACAACAGTAAGAAATACAGATGACACTCGGGAGGAAATCAAACTCAGAATAAATATAGGAAATGCCTGTTAGTATTCGGTTGAGAAGCTTTTGTCATCCAGTCTCCTCTCAAAAAAGCTGAAAGTTAGAATTTATAAAACTGTTATATTACTGGTTGTTCTGTATGGTTGTGAAACTTGGATTCTCACTTTGAGAGAGGAACAGAGAATAAGGGTGTTTGAGAATGAGATTCTTAGGAAAATATTTGTGGCTAAGAGGGATGAAGTTACAGGAGAATGGAGAAAGTTACATAACGCAGAACTGCACGCATTGTATTCTTCACCTGAGATAATTAGGAACATTACATCAAGACGTTTGAGATGGGCAGGGCATGTAGCACGTATGGGCGAATCCAGAAATGCATATGGAGTGTTAGTTGGGAGGCCGGAAGGAAAAAGACCTTTGGGGAGGTCGAGACGTAGATGAGAGGATGATATTAATATTAACTGCAAACCCAGCATTCTCCAATGTTTCCTATTTTCTCCCTTCCTCTTTGTCTCCGCATATGATCAATGATTCTAATGTCGTCTATCATCTCATATCTTCTTCTGCCCCGAATTCTTCTCCGGTTCACCATTTCTTCCAGTGCATCCTTCAGTAGACAGTTTCTTCTCAAACAATTCCTTTTTCTCTCTGATCTGTTTTCAGCATCATTCCTCCTTCACTCACTCTTTCCAACACAGGTGTGTTTCTTATTCTATCTGTTCATTTCACACGCTCCTTTCTTCTCATATCCACATTTTAAATGCTTCTAGTCGTTTCCCTTCACTTCGTCGTAATGTCCATGTTTGTACACCGTACAATGACACAGTCCATACGGTGCACTTCAGTGTTTCTTCCTCAGTTCTTTCTGCAGAAGTACGCAGAAGATAGATGCTCCTTTTTCTATTACTGGCAGCAGCTCATGTTACTGCTTATAGTATACACCCAAATATTTGAAGCATGGAAATAGTAATAATAATAATAATAATAATAATAATAATAATAATAAATGGAAGTATCGTTTAGTTAGGACGATGTTCCCCTCAGTCGTTATAGCTGGCTTCGTAACCCGATTTCGCTCCCTACCATAGCTACTGAATTATATCACGATGCTGGATGGGCCCTGGCCCCATACACTGGCCAATTTTCATCTCAATACTATATGTAAAACATATTCTTGGAGATAGATAGTCGCTATTTGAAAGTTATAAATTCAGAGCTTCAAGAACTGCATAATAATCTTTCCAAAGGGGCTATATGCCAGTTTTTCAAATTTCATTTGATTCAGTCTTAGAGATGTAGCCTACACATTTTGACACGGAAATTGATTGCTATTCAGAGACTAAGTACCACCTGGGAATAGCTCTGGAATAATCTATGCGCTTCGTTTACACGAGTGCGTTTTACACAGAGAGATTGGAAACCCGGTCTTTGTAACAAGAAGAAAGAGCTCAAGCCATACAGATTTCGTAAGGAATATGTTGTCTCGTTAAGTACAGATACATCTTGCTACGACTTGATTTCATCATCGGACCTCGATGCTTAATATTACCCTTTGTGAATCTAGTGTAAACCCGAACGATACATAAATTCACGTTACAGGAGAGCGACCATTTTCCGTGTCAAAGGGTTTACATCCATATGAGCACATCATATTAAATGGATTCTGTCGAAGCCAAAAGATGGTGTTGGAGGTACCTCGATATGCATTTGACAGTGTGTTTTTCGTCAATAAGTTGCTTTTGGCACTTAGCTCCTTTGAAAATATAGGTTTTTCAACTCTAATGACTGACAATGGCCAAAAGTCATCCGGCTATCCCTCTAGATATCAGAGAGCCTGTATTGATGTCCATTTTAAATTACAAGTAGGTTATACCTCAATCCACATTCTTCGTGACTCTGGCGCATTGAACGCACAAGAACGTGTTCCGTCGTTCCATGTCTTTCGTGCCATATCACGGGTGTGGAACCAACTCCCGTCTAGATACACGATTCTGCAATCATTGCTACGAAGACGATTTACCTCTACGATAATATTCTACTAGACTTTGTAATAAATTGTTGGACGCTTATTAAAAGTCCTGAACCTGAACCTATATATGTCGCAGATCTTCTCACTTCACACACAAAAATCCCCTGTCCTTGTCCAGTGCTTGATGTGTTCCATTATAACGTAGAAGCAGATTAAAAATTGTCAACGTTATAATGTATTATTTAGGGAGATGAAATTTAGAAACCAAGTAAGTAATTTTTATTTAAAGGAATGCAATGCGTAGCAATAGTCTGAACAAACCAAACCTAACCTGTGACTGATCCTAGAACTTATGGAAATTCGCTTTCTATCTTTTTGTGTATCAAAAAGCTTATACTTATGCAAGGCATACCAAAAGCTTGAACAAACGAAACCTAATCTGTCACTGATTCCCGATCTTACGAAACTTCGCTTTTATTTGTTCCTAGACCTTACGAAAATTCACCTTCTCTCTATCTACCTACCTATCAAGAGTATACTTATGCAAGGCATACCAAAAGTCTGAATAAACGAAACCTAATCTGTCACTGATTCCCGATCTTACGAAACTTCGTTTTTATTTGTTCCTAGACCTTACGAAAATTCACCTTCTCTCTATCTGCCTATCTATCAGAAAGTGTATATTTATGCAAGGCATACCAAAACGTGAACAATAGAAATCTAACCTGTTTCTGATTCCCAATCTTACGAAACTTCGCTTCTTATTTGTTCCTAAACCTTACGAAAATTCACCTTCTCTCTATCTACCTACCTATCAAGAGTATACTTATGCAAGGCATACCAAAAGTCTGAACAAACGAAACCTAATCTGTCTCTGATTCCCGATCTTAACGAAACTTCGCTTTTATTTGTTTCTAGACCTTACGGAAATTCACCTTCTCTCTATCTACCTATCTGTCAAAACGAGTATACTTATGCAAGACATACTAAAACCTGAACAAACGAAATCTAACCTGTTACTGATTCTCGAGCTTAAGAAACTTCGCTTTCAATCTCTTCCTGGACCTTACGAAAGCTCGCTTTCTACCTACCTACCTACGTACCTACCTATAAAAAAGCGTATACTTATGCAAAACATATCAAAAGCCTGAACAAACCAAACGTCACTTCGTCTCGACCTTACGAAAACTCGCTATCTGCCTACCAGCGTGAAATTTTGGTAGCTAGTTGTAAGAGTAACGGAGTAAGAAGAGAAATTCCTCTGCTCTCATTTAGCCAATTCACTTATTCTGAACCTTTCATATCCGGGCCCTGACTTAGACCTTTAAAGGCTTGTCGCATATCAGGCACCGCACGTTTGTCCTTACTAAGCTACGTATACTGAAAAACAATCAGGTCTAGATTTACAAGCTTCGACCACTAGTTGCAGCAGAGTACTGCATTCCAGAAAGTATGCTTCAGGTGGCGGTGGCGTCGCTGCTACTGGTGGGGGCGGCAGGGGGCTGTCCGGCGCTCTGCAAGTGCTTCCCCGAGTACCTGGAATGCGGGAACCTGAGCCTCAGTTTGCTGCGGGCCGACATGTTCAAGGGTGCGGACGTGATGATGGTGCCCGAGCTCTACCTGGACCACAACAGCCTGCAGCAGCTCCCCACCGGGGTGTTCGCCCCCCTCCACCGCCTGCGCGTGCTCAGCATCAACTACAACTCTCTTGCGTCACTTCCGGTGGACGCGTTCACCGGGTTGAGAGCACTGGAGTACCTCCACCTGCGTGACAACCGCCTGCAGACGCTGCCGGAGGAAGTGTTCGCCTCGCAGGTTGAGCTGCTGTACCTGGACCTGCGCTACAACCTGCTGACGTCGCTGGGTGTCGCGACACTATCGCCTCTGCGCCGCCTGACGGCGCTGGTGCTGCGCGGTAACCCACTGTTCTGCGACTGCGCACTGAAACCCGCAGCAACCTGGGCGTCCGGCCGCGACATCGAATCGGACGGCGAGTGCGAAGCCCCCCCGGAGCGGCGAGGGTACTCCTGGGACGCCGACAACGACTGCGCCTTCCCGTGGCGCACCCTGGCGCTGGCGACGCTGGTCATCCCGGCGGGCTGCCTCGCAGCCGTAGTAGTCGCCGCGCTGTGCCGGAGGAAGCGGCGGATCCCGCAGCCCGTGTACGACGACGCGTGGGCGGAGCACCACTACGAGACCATTCCCGCCGAGAAGCGCTTCGACCAGCCCGAAGTAGCGCGATACGTGCCGGGCCCCTCGCACCCAAGTGATTTGCGTGCCGCGGCGTAAGAGTAGTGTTAGACGTCTGCGAGTCAGCTTGGTTGTAACCAAGGAACGGATTTTTAGGTGCTAAAAAGTTTAAAATATGTATTTTTATATAAGCTACTAAAATAGATAATTATTTTTTTAAATGTTTAAAATACTATATTTTGATTCAATATTACGTAATCAAACTAATCTTATATGTAAAGTAAATAGCTTTACTCTGCAATAAACCTGGATTCGTTAGTTTATAAAGGCTGCGTCAGAAAGAACGGATGGATTTCAAACTATCGATACGCAACGAGGAGAGAGATATGGTGAGGGGGACCACGACTGTTGGGTCAGCCGTAGAATGCAGTTTCAGTTGAGAATATGGTGTTGGTCTGGTGTACAACGTGCTTTCATCGTGGAGACATTTTTGAAAAATGAAGAGTCTGTGATCGCCACTCAGGACTCATTTCGACATCGGATGTCACGCTAGGATTCCAACTCGGAATACAATTTTGCGGTGGGTGGCTTCATTTCGTATCACAGGTTCAACATTAAAGAAGAAATCACCTGGACGAAATTCTATTGCACTGAGATTGTCCGAGGCTACGGTAAGATCTCGCGCCCTGCGACTTCTTTTTTGGGACCATTTGAAGGCGTAAGTTTGTAAACATTGATCACATACACTGGACGAACTGAAGACAGCGATTCGCGAAGAAATCGTGGCAATTGCACCAGCTATGACTGTGAAAGTGATGGCGATCAGAAAACGCCTCGATGCCTGTATTGAAAGCCAAGGACATCATATGGATAATGTTGTTTTCCATAAATAAACTGCATGTATTGGTGAATATGTTGATAACAATAAATTTTTGATTTGATGAATCTTTACAATTTTCTTGCCATGTGAAATCCATCCGTTCTTTCTGACGCACTCTGTATAAAGCAATATCAGATACAAGAAATGTTCTGCACAAATCTGCATTTGGAAGTTGAGATTGTGTAGAAAAAGCTGCTTCACCTAAAAGTACTTGTCTAGAGGTTGCACGTGCAGCTGTCTTGATATGCTTACTACCAACTAAATGCTGTGTGACGAGATTGTTGATCTGTTATTATACATTTCGTACATTTTGACAGCATAGAACTTTCTCGTCGCTTGTACATATTCCTTTAAACGCAGCAACATATTCAGCAAACGAGAACTAACACTTGGCTTTATTCTTGACTCACGACTCACTTTCAGCAGATACCGTCTCAAATAATCAAGATAACAAGAGGCTCACAATGCCCACACACTAAAGTACTGATATTGTATTGTGTGTCTGTGCAACGTCATAGTTTACGGAGAGGGGAAGAGAGATGCAAAAGGTTGTAGTATTCTGTGAGAAGAAGTATGTTTAAACATTGAGGCAAGCAATGGACAGAGCATTGGAATGGAGGCAACCAGATATCTTTTGTTTTACTTTTTAGTACTCTGACGCCCACGACCTAGATATATAACACAACACATGTACCCCCGTGCAGTCAAGGTCGCGCCACGAGTGTGGTGCAATAGACAGAGCACTCACACAATCATGCAGTACGAAACACATTCACATTGTTTGCAGTTTATGTTTGAAATTAATTTTTTTTTTATTTTAAGTTTAAAAATAAAAGATTGTGCATATAACAGAAGTAACAACATTTATGTATTTATAGTGAAATAATTTAAAATATGTATTTACATAAATTGGTTGTAAAAATGTGTTTTTATGTATATAATATCATATAGGTACATAAACTTATGGCTTATTCTTCTAAATTTTAATCTTAATTGCAGAAGAAGAAATATTTATTTACCTAAAATCCGTTCCCTGGTCATAACCCCTTTGTAAATAGATTCTTTACATTCTAGTCCAGGTTATATCGAAAGTGCGTTTTACTGACAGCAGTCAGAAATGAAAGTGATGTATCTGTCTGCAAACTAAGTGAATGAATATTATACAGGGTGGACCGCTCAAATGTACCTAATTTCAGTTGTATGTGACTGGTGAACGGTTGAAGATAGAACCTTACGGTAACGTTTATATGAAAGGAAAACTCAACAAGTTTCGAATCCTGTCGGTAGATGGTGCGCAGACACGGTTTCTTTTCGTATATTGTGTCGAATGTCAAAATGGCGACACCGCAGATGAAAGTGCAAACTGTGTTGTGGTATGCGGAGTTTAAATCAATTGTTAGAGTTCAGAGGGAGTATCGGCGAGTGTTTAACCATGATGCTCCAACTGCTAAAAGCATTAAGAAGTGGCACGATACATTTTTAGCTACAGGATCGGTGTTGAAGAAGCGTGGTGGTGGTCGTAGAACATCCGACGAAATGGTTGCAAATGTTCAAGCCGCGTATGAGCGAAGCCTGGTGATTACACATTAGTAAAATAAACGCGTGTTCACTCCGCATAATGTACCATTATAACATTATACTGTGTTTATTTGAGACCTATAATCTTCGTAAATGACTTTCCTTTCTAAATATAAACTACATCCGCTCAGAATCTCTCACTGCGTTTCAGAAAATTGATGAAGTTAGCTTTCAATTAATTGATTGACCTATTTCCAAAACAACAAAAAAATAAACTCGCTATAACAGGGAATGTTCATTATCGCGCGAGGTAGAAAATTTGCAGCTTAGATTTCATATGATGCGCACCAGCAGACGGGTAAGAGACGTGTGACGACTGCGCATAAGCCAGTGACGTAGAGGGCTCTGCCTGTGTGTAGTTCACTTAGTTGAGTTGTGTAACTGAAAGCATGGACGTTCGAAATATCAGACTAGTCCTTCACGGAAAGAGGTACAGGACTTCTTTTATGTCACTACGACTAAGGTACGTATACGTTGGAGCGATAAACGATAAAAGAAGCAGCGATGCTATATCAAGGAGAATTGAAGCATTCATTGTCATTGAGGTGTGGATATTGGAGTAACGATAAAAGCGAAGATACACGATAAAATAAGCAGCGATCCTATATCAGAGAGAATTGAAGCATGCATTGTTATTGAGGTGTGCATATTGGAGTAACGATAAAAGCGAAGATACACGATAAAAGAAGCAGCGATGCTATATCAGAGAGAATTGAAGCATGCATTGTCATTGAGGTGTGGATATTGGAGTAACGATAAAAGCGAAGATACACGATAAAAGAAGCAGCGATGCTATATCAGAGAGAATTGAAGCATGCATTGTCATTGAGGTGTGGATATTGGAGTAACGATAAAAGCGAAGATACACGATAAAAGAAGCACCGATGCTATATCAGAGAGAATTGAAGCATGCATTGTTATTGAGGTGTGGATATTGGAGTAACGATAAAAGCGAAGATACACGATAAAAGAAGCAGCGATGCTATATCAGAGAGAATTGAAGCATGCATTGTCATTGAGTTGTGCATATTGGAGTAACGATAAAAGCGAAGATACACGATAAAAGAAGCAGCGCTGCTATATCAGAGAGAATTGAAGCATGAATTGTCATTGAGGTGTGCATATTGGAGTAACGATAAAAGCGAAGATACACGATAAAATTAGCAGCGATGCTATATCACAGAGAATTGAAGCATGAATTGTCATTGAGGTGTGCATATTGGAGTAACGATAAAAGCGAAGATACACGATAAAAGAAGCAGCGATGCTATATCAGAGAGAATTGAAGCATGAATTGTCATTGAGTTGTGCATATTGGAGTAACGATAAAAGCGAAGATACACGAGAAAAGAAGCAGCGATGCTATATCAAAGAGAATTGAAGCATGCATTGTCATTGAGGTGTGGATATTGGAGTAACGATAAAAGCGAAGATACACGATAAAAGAAGCAGCGATCCTATATCAGAGAGAATTGAAGCATGCATTGTTATTGAGGTGTGCATATTGGAGTAACGATAAAAGCGAAGATACACAATAAAAGAAGCACCGATTCTATATCAGAGAGAATTGAAGCATGCATTGTCATTGAGGTGTGCATATTGGAGTAACGATAAAAGCGAAGATACACGATAAAAGAAGCAGCGATGCTATATCAGAGAGAATTGAAGCATGCATTGTCATTGAGTTGTGCATATTGGAGTAACGATAAAAGCGAAGATACACGATAAAAGAAGCACCGATTCTATATCAGAGAGAATTGAAGCATGCATTGTTATTGAGGTGTGGATATTGGAGTAACGATAAAAGCGAAGATACACGATAAAAGAAGCAGCGATGCTATATCAGAGAGAATTGAAGCATGCATTGTCATTGAGTTGTGCATATTGGAGTAACGATAAAAGCGAAGATACACGATAAAAGAAGCAGCGCTGCTATATCAGAGAGAATTGAAGCATGAATTGTCATTGAGGTGTGCATATTGGAGTAACGATAAAAGCGAAGATACACGATAAAATTAGCAGCGATGCTATATCACAGAGAATTGAAGCATGAATTGTCATTGAGGTGTGCATATTGGAGTAACGATAAAAGCGAAGATACACAATAAAAGAAGCACCGATTCTATATCAGAGAGAATTGAAGCATGCATTGTTATTGAGGTGTGGATATTGGAGTAACGATAAAAGCGAAGATACACGATAAAAGAAGCAGCGCTGCTATATCAGAGAGAATTGAAGCATGAATTGTCATTGAGGTGTGCATATTGGAGTAACGATAAAAGCGAAGATACACGATAAAAGAAGCACCGATTCTATATCAGAGAGAATTGAAGCATGCATTGTTATTGAGGTGTGGATATTGGAGTAACGATAAAAGCGAAGATACACGATAAAAGAAGCAGCGCTGCTATATCAGAGAGAATTGAAGCATGAATTGTCATTGAGGTGTGCATATTGGAGTAACGATAAAAGCGAAGATACACGATAAAAGAAGCACCGATTCTATATCAGAGAGAATTGAAGCATGCATTGTTATTGAGGTGTGGATATTGGAGTAACGATAAAAGCGAAGATACACGATAAAAGAAGCAGCGATGCTATATCAGAGAAATTGAAGCATGAATTGTCATTGAGGTGTGCATATTGGAGTAACGATAAAAGCGAAGATACACGATAAAAGAAGCAGCGATGCTATATCAGAGAGAATTGAAGCATGCATTGTCATTGAGTTGTGCATATTGGAGTAACGATAAAAGCGAAGATACACGAGAAAAGAAGCAGCGATGCTATATCAGAGAGAATTGAAGCATGCATTGTCATTGAGGTGTGGATATTGGAGTAACGATAAAAGCGAAGATACACGATAAAAGAAGCAGCGATTCTATATCAGAGAGAATTGAAGCATGCATTGTTATTGAGGTGTGGATATTGGAGTAACGATAAAAGCGAAGATACACGATAAAAGAAGCAGCGATGCTATATCAGAGAGAATTGAAGCATGATTGTCATTGAGTTGTGCATATTGGAGTAACGATAAAAGCGAAGATACACGATAAAAGAAGATAGCGCTGCTATATCAGAGAGAATTGAAGCATGCATTGTCATTGAGTTGTGCATATTGGAGTAACGATAAAAGCGAAGATACACGATAAAATTAGCAGCGATGCTATATCACAGAGAATTGAAGCATGAATTGTCATTGAGGTGTGCATATTGGAGTAACGATAAAAGCGAAGATACACGATAAAAGAAGCACCGATTCTATATCAGAGAGAATTGAAGCATGCATTGTTATTGAGGTGTGGATATTGGAGTAACGATAAAAGCGAAGATACACGATAAAAGAAGCAGCGCTGCTATATCAGAGAGAATTGAAGCATGAATTGTCATTGAGGTGTGCATATTGGAGTAACGATAAAAGCGAAGATACACGATAAAAGAAGCACCGATTCTATATCAGAGAGAATTGAAGCATGCATTGTTATTGAGGTGTGGATATTGGAGTAACGATAAAAGCGAAGATACACGATAAAAGAAGCAGCGCTGCTATATCAGAGAGAATTGAAGCATGAATTGTCATTGAGGTGTGCATATTGGAGTAACGATAAAAGCGAAGATACACGATAAAAGAAGCACCGATTCTATATCAGAGAGAATTGAAGCATGCATTGTTATTGAGGTGTGGATATTGGAGTAACGATAAAAGCGAAGATACACGATAAAATTGGAGTAAGATAAAAGCAGCGCTGCTATATCAGAGAGAATTGAAGCATGAATTGTCATTGAGGTGTGCATATTGGAGTAACGATAAAAGCGAAGATACACGATAAAAGAAGCAGCGATGCTATATCAGAGAGAATTGAAGCATGCATTGTCATTGAGTTGTGCATATTGGAGTAACGATAAAAGCGAAGATACACGAGAAAAGAAGCAGCGATGCTATATCAGAGAGAATTGAAGCATGCATTGTCATTGAGGTGTGGATATTGGAGTAACGATAAAAGCGAAGATACACGATAAAAGAAGCAGCGATCCTATATCAGAGAGAATTGAAGCATGCATTGTTATTGAGGTGTGGATATTGGAGTAACGATAAAAGCGAAGATACACGATAAAATTAGCAGCGATGCTATATCACAGAGAATTGAAGCATGAATTGTCATTGAGGTGTGCATATTGGAGTAACGATAAAAGCGAAGATACACGATAAAAGAAGCAGCGATGCTATATCAGAGAGAATTGAAGCATGCATTGTCATTGAGTTGTGCATATTGGAGTAACGATAAAAGCGAAGATACACGAGAAAAGAAGCAGCGATGCTATATCAGAGAGAATTGAAGCATGCATTGTCATTGAGGTGTGGATATTGGAGTAACGATAAAAGCGAAGATACACGATAAAAGAAGCAGCGATCCTATATCAGAGAGAATTGAAGCATGCATTGTTATTGAGGTGTGCATATTGGAGTAACGATAAAAGCGAAGATACACGATAAAAGAAGCAGCGATGCTATATCAGAGAGAATTGAAGCATGCATTGTCATTGAGGTGTGCATATTGGAGTAACGATAAAAGCGAAGATACACGATAAAAGAAGCAGCGATGCTATATCAGAGAGAATTGAAGCATGCATTGTTATTGAGGTGTGGATATTGGAGTAACGATAAAAGCGAAGATACACGATAAAAGAAGCAGCGATGCTATATCAGAGAGAATTGAAGCATGCATTGTCATTGAGGTGTGGATATTGGAGTAACGATAAAAGCGAAGATGCACGATAAAAGAAGCAGCGATGCTATATCAGAGAGAATTGAAGCATGCATTGTCATTGAGGTGTGGATATTGGAGTAACGATAAAAGCGAAGATACACGATAAGAGAAGCAGCGATGCTATATCAGAGAGAATTGAAGCATGCATTGTCATTGAGGTGTGGATATTGGAGTAATGATAAAAGCGAAGATACACGATAAGAGAAGCAGCGATGCTATATCAGAGAGAATTGAAGCATGCATTGTCATTGAGGTGTGGATATTGGAGTAATGATAAAAGCGAAGATACACGATAAGAGAAGCAGCGATGCTATATCAGAGAGAATTGAAGCATGCATTGTCATTGAGGTGTGGATATTGGAGTAATGATAAAAGCGAAGATACACGATAAAAGAAGCAGCGATGCTATATCAGAGAGAATTGAAGCATGCATTGTCATTGAGGTGTGGATATTGGAGTAACGATAAAAGCGAAGATACACGATAAAAGAAGCAGCGATCCTATATCAGAGAGAATTGAAGCATGCATTGTCATTGAGGTGTGCATATTGGAGTAACGATAAAAGCGAAGATGCACGATAAAAGAAGCAGCGATGCTATATCACAGAGAATTTAAGCATGCATTGTCATTGAAGTGTGGATATTGGAGTAACGATAAAAGCGAAGATACACGACAAAAGAAACAGCGATGCTATATCAGAGAGAATTGAAGCATGCATTGTCATTGAGGTGTGCATATTGGAGTAACGATAAAAGCGAAGATGCACGATAAAAGCGACGATAAAGAAAAATTCCATTGTCTTCGCTCTTGTCGTTCATATGATCTCCGATTAAGATAATATTAATCTGTATGATGACCGGTGGCTATCAATATATCCGAATATTAAGCGATTCATTATTATTTCGGAATATTAAATTAATTATTATGAATATTGACAAATTGATCAGTTGTGTATTTATTCGTCATATGTTATGTGATCACAAGAACCAATCACAACACAGTGAATTTATACTATCTTTGGGATGAGAAACGGGTTCAATTTCGTACGTATTTAAGTTATATTAACCTTGAACCTAGCAGGTGGTATTTTCTCTATATCTTCTTTCATTAAGTGGATGCATAGAATATCTTCTACTGATAAATCAAAATGTTCGCGTCCAGCGTTCTCGTTGCTCCGATATGAACACACGATTCTTTGATAATACCAAACTGTCGCTAGGTCGTTTCTTTTATAGTTTATCGTTGTTCCAACGTGTACGTATCCTAATACATAATGTTAACTAAAGCGGTTATTTATAGAAATTCGAATGTGCTTTTTAAATTAATATCGTTACATTTGTTACGCATTTCAAGATATTGTCCTACATAGCTTCAGAACGTCTCTGAGAGCGTGTGTTTGCATTGTATAGATATTTAATATTGTTTAATATACTCGTACTTCAGTAAATGTATCTTCATCTTAGCTCGAATACTTTCCTCATTGCATGTCTGGACGAAATGTGGTGGCTCCTGAATATAAAGGGGCTTGCTCCTGATTTTTTTTTTTTTTTTTTTTAGTTTCATCTATCTAGTAAGAACTATATTTTATTTCACATAAGAAGACACTGGATGCGGGATGACTTATCGTTGAATGTAGGTGCACATTTACTATATGTTACATTTTTTTCATTCAGACCATTGGCTCGACAGGTTCTCAACGTAAACAGACGACGTCAACATGCTACTGTATCTCCGTACAGTCAGAAGGAAAAGAAAAATAACGTACTGTAGTACATACCTTGCAAGGTTCAGTCCTCGTCATCATTGATGCAATTACCAGCGTTGCAGTAAACGACGATATATTCTCGTAAGTTGTCGAAGCTGAATCGTCTTCGCCTATCGCTTAAACAGTTTTTGTTCAGACAGAATTTCTGAAGAAAAACTCTAAAATGGGGATCACTCAATTTCTTTAGAGGAATATTTGCACTGATCATCATGTTGCACGTATCGTTTATTAGTTTTTAGTAGGTTATTTTACGACGCTGTATCAACATCTCAGGTTATTTAGCGTCTGAATGATATGAAGGTGATAATGACGGTGAAATGAGTCCGGGGTCCAGCACCGAAAGTTACCCAGCATTTGCTCATATTGGGTTGAGGGAAACCCCCGGAAAAACCCTCAACCAGGTAATTTGCCCCGACCGGGAATCGAACCCGGGCCACCTGGTTTCGCGGCCAGACGCTCTAGCCGTTACTCCACAGGTGTGGACACGTGTGGTTTAGACCCGCACAACTAAATGATGATGATGATGATGATGATGATGGTTCCTCAGATTTCATTTCAACCATTTCCTGTGCGATGTACTGTTGCAGTGTTTCTCTTTAGCCTGAGTTGTTCTGGTTTTTACTTCAATTTTACATACATTACACACGATATTGTCTTCGTTAATACATAAAACGTTACTCTCATACTTCTTAATTGCATTTCGTATCTCTAAGCGAATTTAACGTTTTGACTTCGACATTATGAATGGATCAGCACTTCACTATTCAACTCGTACTGAATGCTTGAGCAGGATAACACAACTGCACACATTGCGTTGCAATGTGAATCGGGGTTCCTTTGTTATGTACGCTGCTGTACTCGCCAGGTACACAAAAGACGGACGGCGCGGCACGTGCCATATACTCCGATATACTTCACTTTTGCATAAGTCATCCCGCATCCACTGTCTACACAGAAGCTTCCTTTAAATACATACTTCGTTATTGTTGTTATTAAATCCTGTTGTACACCGTCTTACATGCACAGGTACATGAGTAAACGAACATAGACAAACACACAACACTTGTGAATGTGGGAGGACTGCTTAGTTCACTGAAGCGTGAACTGTTGACTTATAACTTGCAACTCCGTACAAAGCTAGTATGATCGATGTACATCTAACTTGTGTTCAAAGTAACCAAATGCAGGACTCTTAAAGTCTATCCCAGATATCCTGATAGGGACTCCTTTCCTTTGCTACCGGCAAAGAGGAGGACACTACGGTCTATTTTAAAAACATTGCCCATATGATTCCATTACTCTGTAGTGTGTATCTTATATTGTAAGAACAATCATACTGAAGTATAAAAAATAAGGATGTGAGAAGTACGTCATATCTTCCATGTACGAAAGTTTAATCTAGCCAAAATAAAAATATAGCCTACAGATGAGTAATCAGGATTTAAAAAAATATATCAGAAAATAACACAGAAGGGATATTTCTATTTAATAACTAGGCCTACGTATCTTTCCAATCACAGTATCAATAGAGTCTGTTTTTCCGTCATTTCAGCCAGTTCTTCAAGAGTCATAGCAGGATATATTTCCTTCAATGAATTAAACACATTTAAAATGCATCTCTTCTGCCCACTTCTTAACGCTTTACCATGCTTATGTCTTACGATCGAGTTTTCTGTCATTAAAATTCTCACTCACTAGGCCTACTATACTGTTTAAACGGTACTGTTATAGCTCGCGCAAGAAACGATTACCGAAAACCAATGGTGGCGTTGCTGTCTGTTTTGAAGTGTGTATGTAGGCACGCCGAGGGTGGAGAGGTGCGGGCCGATGGAAGTACTGTCTCTTCCAAGAAGATGAACAAATGAGGACATCGCTGTGGAAATAAAGAACGTAGCAAGAGAAAAATTCGAAGCTAATTAAACGCGCAACATATGTTTACGAATGAAATAATAATACCGTGCAATACAAGACACGTATTCACATGCAATGGAACAAACTAAAGTCGTAATGCAACTATCACAACGCAAGACTGATTCTATCGATGTCATTTCTCTTCCGACTGTACTCTCGAATATCATTCAAGTTATCTCGTGACCTTTCCTCTCGCCCGCTCTTCCTTATCGCAGTGTTTGATTCGCATTCCTTCCGTCGGTAATCCGTACTTGCGAGACCTATACCACTACAATTCGGTAATATTTTGTATTACTCTTACTGTTAGATCTATATACACTATATACGGTACACTATTTACACACATTAAACTATATATACAGGGACATCACTTTATTTTTACTAACATTTTTAACATTAACCTGGCTATACTCGGAAACACTGTTGCCCCCTTCCATTACAGGAGTTTGATGTTACTAGTGCAATGTGTAAACAAATCATTTTACTAGCTATAGGAGGAGAGAAAAGTAGTGTATCCATTTATGTTGCAGGGAAATACATTACGATTTTCAGTTTGATCATCACTTTTACGGAATTTATCAAAATACAGTAGAGTAGTAACATTTTTTTTTCAAAAACTCAACTTTTCAGGCGGCTATATTCGTTATGTAATGTCTACTTTATTTAGCATATTAATTACTGATGTTAACATACAATACAGAGAGTGCATTTAAATTGACGGGGTCATAAGTAAAGGGCTGTAAGTGCACTTAAGTTACTTTTGAGAAAATGGGGTTTAAATATTTAAGCTTTCGTAAAATCGGTGAAATTTTTATTTAAATTTTAATGTGTGATGCGATTAAAATATCCCTTTGCCACTAAAATTGTAGATACTTTAGCTTACACTGGATGCACTTAACTCATGTTATTACAAATGTCACTAGCATTCCTTTGCTTATAGCCACCTCAATTCAAAATAAGCTAATCTGAATTTTTAAACAAGTTGCTGAAAATGGTCGCCGTTCATTACAATGCAGGCTTCAATTCTTTACGCATATCATTAAAAACATTTTGAAGCATATTCTCTGAAATTGAATTTATCGTTTCTTCAATATAATTTTTAGTACGATATTATTAATATAGGTTCTTTCTTCTATAGAAATGCAACCATATTTCTGAAACACACTATACACTGCAGTGTTTACTTCACTGCTTGAAGACTTCGAATGCAACAGCGGCCGTAAGTTTGTGTGTCTGACGGGACCAAGGAAGGGGTGTGAGTGAAGTACATTCAGAAATGCAGGTACAATAAAAATGCAAGTAAAAATAAAATGATGTCCCTGTATATCTTACGTAAACAGTTGGGACACATTACTTCGCGAACATGTTCGACTGCAGAAACACAATGTTTTCTTCAAGGATAGTTACCACAACTAGGGGAGCTACCCTTCGAAGATAAAAAGAAAGGTGGGAGTCTATCCAGGCAAATAATCTTGAAATCGGTGCGACGGATATGACGTCAAACTACACCTTTTACGCCCCATAATCCACCGCGAAATACCGCCAATTGCCAAATATTCAATTGCTACTATCGTTTTCGTCATATGTAAATGGTTTAGAATGGATGTGGAGGTAACGGGACTACTAGCAGATTATTATATCAATGTGTGTTTCACTGTATATTTATTAAAAGTGTTATGGTTGTGACATGGACTGAACACTTCATTTCCACATTATTTCGCTTATCAAGAAGGATGTTGGCATTCCTTCGTATGTTAAAGCATAGGGGGACATATCAACGGTGGCAAGTTGGTATAGCGCTGGTCTTCTATGCCCAAGGTTGCGGGTTCGATCCCGGGCCAGGTCGATGGCATTTAAGTGTGCTTAAATGTGACAGGCTCATGTCAGTAGATTTACTGGCATGTAAAAGAACTCCTGCGGGACAAAATTCCGGCACATCCGGCGACGCTGATATAACCTTGGCAGTTGCGAGCGTCGTTAAATAAAACATGACATATCAACGGACATATTCTACAGTTGAGCCGAACAGAATATTAGCTTATTTATAAAAAATAACATCTGCTGAACTTGATTACACCTTTGAAATATTCACAATAACACGAAATAATTTGTAATCGTAATAATATGAACAAAACAGCTGATAAACACACCGGAAAAAGAGATGAACTATGGGTAATTTGACGGCCATACTAGTACTCCTTCCTGGTTCCGCCGTTTCAAGCTTATGGCCCGGGGTTGGAGCTACCGCATTCATAAGCTTTCTCACACCCCCCCAAAGTTTAAATAAAGAAAATATTAATTAAAATTAAAGTTATTAAGTATTTATTTCACTTATGTGATAGGAAAAGGCTCGAACGAATGGATCGATGAAAAATTCTAAAAGCACTGGCAAAAGATCTGTTGGTCGTCCGAAGAAGAGATGGACTGAAAATTCTAGTTTACGACCGTAACAGGCCACTCGGCCTAATACTTGTTAGGAAGACGATGACGATAGGGAAAAGGACATCTAAACACATTTATCTATATTCATATTATGATGATTGTAGTTCAAAATCTGTAGTTTTTAAAAGTAAGTGAATTATGGCGAAGCAAGGGGGTAGAACGCGGTAAGAGGAACAGCAATGTTCGCGCTGGAAACACGAAGAGGCTACAAGGAGGAGGTGGAAGTTGTTTTGTTTCCCTATCAGGTTACCCGAAATAGACTTTAGTCATAACATCATACGCAGTAAAGCAGGCAAGTCCATTTGATATCGATGAGGAAAAAATGGGTGTGTGGATTAGTAGTTGCACAGTTCCTGTGGAGTTCACTTCTTTTTCTTGTGCAAATGCGAAGTATACTAACTATGCTATTTCCTATTTCCGCAATAATATTTCTACTGATGTTGCTCTTATTAATGTTACTGGAAAAATTATCAATGAACTAGATATCGGAAACAAATGTTTGGGTATTTTCTTGGATCTACGGAAAGCTTTTGACACTATCAATCATAATTTACTTTAGGACAAACTACATACTATTGGAGTTAGAGGTATAGTTTTAAAATTATTCCAATCATATTTTAGTAACAGAAGGCAAATGACCAAAATTGAAGATCAATTTAGTGAATACAAATATATTGATATAGGTGTACCGCAAGGAACAATTTTGGGACCTATTTTATTTCTAATATATGTTAATGATCTGCTAAATATAAATTTAGAAAAATTTAATGGATCTATATATTCATATGCGGATGATACAGTAGTTATTTTCAGTGGTTTTTCTTGGCAGGAAGCATATAGAAATGCTAATATAAGTACTAACATTGTTAAAAAAATGGCTTAATTCCAACTTCCTTTCTTTAAATATATCTAAATCAACTTTAGTTCCTTTTTCGTTAACAGCTGCCAGTGTTCAAAATTTAAAATTTAGCGATAAATATAGACTAATAATACACAGTGAAAATTGTTTAGATCCCAAAAGTTGTAAATGTCCACCTTTGAAAGAAGCCACGTATGTCAAATATCTGGGCATCATTATTGATCAGAATTTAAAATGGCCTCATCACATTACTTATCTTTGTAAGAGGCTTCGTAAAACAATTTATAAATTCGTTAATCTTCGATGCTACTTACCTATTAGACTTCTACGAAATGTTTATTTGGCCATTATTCAGTCTATCATTCAATATGGTATAATTGTTTGGGGTGAAAGTACAAAAATTAATCTTAGTCCGTTAAATTTACTACAAAAACGAATAATTAAAATTTGTTTGAAGAAACGTTTCGATTATCCAACTAAATTAATTTATTCTGAATTTAATGTATTTAATATTGAACAAATTTATAAGTATACGCTGTTAAAATTTTATCATAAAAATCGTAATAAGTTTGTATTACAGACACATAATTATGACACAAGACGAAATATTAATTCAACATTAGTAGAACCTAAATGTCTCACATCTGCTGGTCTAAAGCATAGCATAAATTTTGGCCCTCGGTTGTACAATGCTTTAACTAAATTACACCCAGAACTTCTAACATGTAACCCACTAACAAGAAAATTAGAAACGTGTTAATATCTTCAATTTGATTAAATAAATTTATAGCCTATGTGTATGAATTAATCAACCTATATTATATTTGTATTCTATAATTTTGAAATATATATTAGTCCTACTTTTCACGTGCGATATTATTCTTATCTAGTGTTAATATTATATTATATAATTCCATTGCCGCTGTAATTATATTTTAGTTCCTATTTTATTTTACTTATTTATTTTTATTATTATTATTATTATTATTATTATTATTATTATTATTATTATTAATTATTATTTATTTTTAATATTATATCTGAACTGCGACCGAGCACGAGCGCTGCTCATTCGGTCTCAAATTTTGTTAATACTACTGTATCTTCTTTTTATATTGCTTGTATTATTTTATTTCTATTTCTCTTGTTTGTTTTGTAATTATATTCTTTATTCTGTGTATTTAAATAAATAAATAAATAAATATTCTAAAAACATTAATACCGTAATAGAACCAATATAAACATTGTAATTTAGTTTATTGTGAGTGGAAGAGTGAAAAAAGAAGACTGCATTGTTAAGTACGAGTGTTTGGATAGCAGTGCAAGGAGTGACCAATGTTTCTCAACACAGTGTAACTCAACGTCAGCATGCATTCAGTTTTCCTCCTTCCCCCTCCTGCCCCACTGAATATGCTGAGAAACTGACTCACTCCACATCACCCCTACTCAAATGTTCGCGCGTAACACCGGTCAAGTTATCTAAACACAACACTACTGTTCTCCAACCACGAGATTAACCGTGAAAGGAATGTGCTTACTATTGCGTCATATATTGGAGCGAAGTAGATATTACCGTTATAACGTCAGTTTAAAAAACATGCGCTCTCCTGCATATGTTATTTCCTGTATGGAGGGATTAAAAGACCAGGGGTGCTATTCATAGACATTTCGCTAGCCCCTGCTACGAGCGTGCTAAACTAGCCCCGGATATCGACTGGTTATTTGTACAGAATTCATTTCATGTCATATCGCTAACACTGGTTTATGAATACGAAAGACGTTAGTTTGCAGATCATCCACCCGAAGCCCGCGTTAAGAATGTCTATGAATATGGCCCTAAGAGATTAACCGTGATCTAATTTTGTAACTAGGGTAGTATAAATATGTGTGTATCAATGTTATCGTTTGTGCTTTGAGAGTTAGCCAATGGAGATGCGTGTACCCTCGTGTGTGACCTTATGACATCAACATTCATTCACAGCATTACCCCGCTGCGTCTCATTCCCCTGAGACTTTCTCCTGGTGTGAGTACAGTACATTGAGTTTTTGAGTATTACAAAAAAAATCAGAGATTGGAGGCAGGTTGAAACGAATTTTTGGGCTAAGCTTTCTATTCTCAAAAGAAGTAGATTCTGTTTTCACAGAACTCATGGCAGTATCACCAATCCCTAAGATGAATTTTCTCTTTTTCCACCTGTGTTCTGGGCTATGTAACTATCCACACAGCCACTACCAATTGACAGATAGATTCAATCGGGATTATAATTTCCAATTCTACAGTTCTCACTCCAGCATGTCTTCAAAAACATTCAAGCCGAAAGTTACGTGAAAATTTTGTCAAATTAAAAAAAAAAACATTTAAGAATAGGTAAGCGCTTCCTGATGTGTAGGCCTATGCCAATATGAAGTACCAAGATTATGAAAATAGTAAAATAGATCTGATTCAGTGGCTTAAAAACTATACAAAGTTACCAGGGGTTTTTGGTTGATGATGCAGCCAAGTTCTTCGCGGTATCTCCTGGCCAACGCTAGTACGCTCTGTTAAGGGTACTGGGTAGTGCTGTTTGCAGTATTTTCGTTTATAAATATGAATGTATAAAATATTTTTTCTCTGTTTATCAAACATAGACTAATGTCCTTTGCACCGTGTGATAAACAAATGTTAGTGAGTTGTGAGCTGACCACAGAAACAAATTATATTTCATTGTTTTAATGTAGGCATGTGAGAAAGAAAATTATATTGAAAAAAATAGTTTTGCGATTGTCAATAGATGGGAACGCCTATTACAAAAAGTTTTAATCTCACACTTTTCAATTCTCCCCCCCCCCCATGAAAAACATGTTTTATTTGAAAAAACGAGTTAATTTTTACATTACATACTTCAAATATAGTCCCCTGCCATGTCAAAAATACTTACTTACTAACTTACTTACTTACTTACTTACTTACTAGTTTTTAAGAAACCCGGAGGTTCATTGCCGCCCTCACATAAGCCCACCATTGGTCCCTATCCTGAGCAAGTTCAATCCAGTCTCTACCATCAAATCCCACCTCCCTCAAATCCATTATAGTATTATCTTCCCATCTACGTCTCGGCCTCACCAAAGGTATTTTTTTCCCTCCGGTCTCCCAACTAACACTCTATATGCATTTCTGGATTCGCCCATACGTGCTACATGCCCTGCCCATCTCAAACGTCTGGATTTAATGTTCCTAATTATGTCAGGTGAAGAATACAATGCGTGCAGCTCTGCGTTGTGTAACTTTCTCCATTCTCTTGTAACTTCCTTCGTCTTAGCTCCAGATACTTTCCTAAGAATCTTATTTTCAAATACCCTTAATCTCTGTTCCTCTCTCAAAGTTAGAGTCCAAGTTTCACAACCATACAAAACAACCGGTAATATAACTGTTTTATAAATTCTAACTTTCAGATTTTTTGACAGCAGACTGGATGATAAAAGCTTCTCAACGCAGTAATAACAGGCATTCTCCATATTAATTCTGCGTTTAATTTTCTCCGTAGTGTCACTTATATTTGTTACTGTTGCTCCAAGATATTTGAACTTTTCCACCTCTGCGAAGGATAAATCTCCAGTTTTTATATTTCCATTTCGTACAATATTCTGGTCACGAGACATAATCATATATTTTGTCTTTTCGGGGTTTACTTCCAAACCTATCTCTTTACTTGCTTCAAGTACAATTTCAGTGTTTTCCCTTTTCGCTTGTGCATTTTCTCCTAACATATTCACGTCATCCGAATAGGTAGAACTGTACAAAGCAGGTCGCTAACCTCAAAATACTTCGCGCAATCGTAGTATTCATTTCCATTGGAGATTAAGGGTCCCGTGCGCAGTCGTATTACCATTTCTAGCGCAATAATTAGATGCAATCTTATTTCAACGGTATCAGTGAAACACTGGCATGTGTATTACGTCACCCAATAATTGCAGGAATGAAACTACGGTTGTGTTGGTTTGAACGTTTTATTTTTTTGGGTTTACAAAATGCAGAGTATGGGTATGTGGGCTGATGAGAGGAATAATTAATGAAAGACATGCAATTTTGTCTTCATATAAAGCAACATTCCGAAATTAGTCTCAGCGTATACCAAGTTTTTTTATTACGGTTTACTCAAAGTGTATCGTACGTGTATATTATCGCTTTATTGCAGAACTCGTGATTACAAATCAAATGAATGTTTACTCAGGTCTGTAGCTACTCTCGATGCCGAGATATCACTGAAGGAGTCTGCGCAGCATGTCTAATTTTATACTCAATTTCGGCGCCCTCATGCTCGTAGCGAGGGGAGGTGGCGTCATTAAGCGTGGCCACACAATTTACATTGGCTCATGGCCTAACTACTAAAAACTTTAGCATTCGTCTGTGACTCATAATAATTAGAGCCCGGAATCTTAGTCACTGCTCTTTGAAGTTAAGTGAGATCGGAGTTTGTACAGATACGGAATTAAGAAATGGGTCGAGTTTCGATAGCAGTCCTTCTCTATTTAGGCAACAAGCTTCGGAAGACTGCCCAGAAGTAGCATACATTTAGCCGCTCTTGTTTACTGCACATGCGCAATGCGTTGTATCTGGAACTTTGTAAAATTAAGTGGCCCAAATTTTTTTCTGGGTCTGTACAATGAGACAAATGACGACGAAGAGTAGTGTCGCGTGGCGCTGAGCGATGTAAATAGACTACTTTCGCATCAAAGACAAAGACCACACTATGCATATTAAAGAATGATTTCAAGAGTAGGTCTGTGTTGTGTATTACAAAAGAATAAATATAGAATTTTCCGTGAATTTTTAAATTAAAATGTTACTGTTTCACAGGCATCACTCTTAACAGAAAGTTTAAGCGAATATTACAATAACCTTTGATGTAAAATTTCAACTTAAAATGTTACTGTAACACAGGCACTATTCTTAACAGAAAGTTTAAGCCTATATTACAATAACCTTTGATGTAAAATTGCGACTTAAAATGTTACTGTATCACAGCACTACTCTTAACAGAAAGTTTAAGCCTATGTTACAGTAGTCTTTTATGTAACATTTACCTTAAAATGTTATTGTTTCATAGATACCGCTCTTATTGCAATGTTTAAGCACATATTACGACGGTCTTTTTTGTAAAATTTTAACTTAAAACACCGGTATAACTGCAACACAAGTACTGCCCTGAATGAAATGTTTAAGTCTATATTACAATAATCTTTGCTGTAAAATTTAGCTTAAAATGCCGGTAATACTTTAACACAAGCACTTTCCTGGTGTAGAAGTGTACTTTCCAACAACATTCTTAAAATGCTTGTCCTCAACGTTGTTGAATGTTGGTCTGCACCGTCATTTCGTACAGATCTCTGCTAAATTCGTCCGCTGACACTGAATTACTAGTTGAGGGTAGATCGTCAATCTACTATTGATAACCTTTTTAAAGTCTTGTCTTTACTCTGAAACGGTTAGACATTCTTCTATAACTTTTACATTGATTATTCCTCAAAATCTCATTAATCTTTAACAGGAGCCATTCTTTCACTAATGTGCATGCTACTACATAGTTCATGTGAATTGTAACTGTGACCACTATTTTATACTATTACTTTACTATTGTTTATTGGTTATAAAATATGTATTTTGATGCCAACTACAACCCTAATATACCTCAGGGTGAAATAGGATTTGTTACATTGGATAATAAAAAAAAAAGGTAGATCAGACTCGCTTTTTTATCAATTTAAAATGGTTTATATATTATATATATTTTTTAATTATAGTACTGCTGTAAATACCATCTTTTATAACAGATTATATCAGCCTTACATAAATTACGCACAATTATGTCGCCGCTTACACAGACATACCGTCTTCCGAATTTCTCTACTCACTTCTGTACTTTCTCACTTGTTTTAGGCAGCTTCAGTTCAACAGCTTCAGCATACTGTACTTGTTTAGGAGTAAGGAACCTGTTTTAGAGTGGCCTTGTAGTACGCGTTACTTGTGTTTGCGAGCAGGATGTCTAGTGAAGGACAAGTGACGTAATATATATCCTGTGCACACTTATACTCATTCCAATGTTGTTGGACTAATAAAACGGTTTTTACTCACAATTTTGTTATAGTAAGCAATTGAAATTCTACCATTTTGTTTCACCACGAATCCCGGAAGGAGTGCCCATACTTGGTGCAGGAAAAGACGTATTCCACATCAAAAAATTAAAATAGATTCATAAAATCACTGTAACTGCTGAAATGTTTATGTTCTCGGTTGGATGTTACTTTGATATTACAATTTTTAAGGAAGTGGTTATTTATAACGATTGTGAATATCGTTGAAAGTGAAGAAATTCAGTGAAATGTAGATCATTTACCTTAATTACTTTACTGAATACATGCATATATTTGCGCAATGATTTACAATGAAATTACTCCTCTTTATAGGAATGGTCCGTTCCTAAGAAAGTGGCGTCAGATTAGTATGACGTAACTCATGCCATTACAAAGCAACGACGTCAGACTGGTGCAAGTGTTGAAATATTCGTAACATTTTATTAATCTCGCACTCGACTTTCACGTTAAAATTCAACATAACTAACCACAAAAGCACTATAATAATAATAGCATGTTTTAGATATTCTTATTATTAAAAGCTACCACTAAAAGTCAAATCCTTTACACAGCCTATCTTTTTTTAGATGTGTGTTCTCGTATTCATATAAGCAAATTCAGAAATATTTTTCACATATTATGTAGTAGTACGTAAATAAATCTATGTAACCGAAAGTTATTTCTCACTCTCTTGAAATATCACTAAGGCCCAATTGTATAAAACTCCCTGACTAAAGATCAACTTTGATCGAAGATCGGAAAGTGAACCTAGTTCAGACACTTCTTCTATTGTATAAAACTTTTCTGCGATCAAATTATCTTGGTTCAAATGCAATCTAAGTTCACGTGAAAAGGATTTGGCAACTTCGCATAAACAGGTGAAATACGTGATGCGCGGACCATGTTATACAGGTTTGTTCAATGTTGCCAATCTAGCGACTTTAACTCTTTTTCAACAACAATTTATTTTAACTTTTATATTGCTTAAATAGGGATTTAGTGACCTTTTTAGCACCGCATAGTGACAAAATTTAACCTTTCTTTGTTGATAATGAGAAATCTAGCGACTTTACAACTACTTTTTGGCGACTTTCCGTATACTTTGTTGGAGACACTGGTTTTTTTTTTTTTTGCAATGTAAATAATGGCGGACAATAAGAAGAAGGTTGACTGTTCTCCAAGTTGTTATCATGTTATGGTGTTTGATACTGCTAAACATAATAAAGCTTTATAAAACGACAATTTCGTTTAGTAATACAATTAATTGAACATTTATGAATGTACCTATCATATCCATTAATAATTAATGGTTGTTGTAAACATAATATAATTATAGGTTGTAAACATAATATAATTATAGGTTATGTTATTTGATACTGCTGAACACGATAGAGCCTTATAAAATATAAGAATGTTTGTGTATTAAGGCAAGAAATTGAAAGAAATATATATAAATGTACTTAACGTATCTATTAATATTAATAATAATGGATATTTTATTTGCACGATCTGTCATATATTTCGAACAGAAAAGAAATAACTGAACTTGGATCATCTAACTTAATCGGAGAAATTCCTTCAGTCAAAGTTGACTTTGGTTTGAGACAAATTAATCTCAGATTAGACTTTATACAACACAAAATTCCAAGTTCAGCTGAAACAAGGATCAATTTAACCTCTGATCTAAGATTAAATGGTTTATACAATCGGGCCTAAATGATCTACAGAGTGGTCGCCAACTCGATGCCCTGTGACGTCACCTCAGCCCGCTGCGCTCGTGTGTCTCTGCCTCGGGCACAGCGGAGGCTTGCGATGGTGGCTTCTTTTTCGTGATAATAAATTTTTCTCATACTGATCAAATTAAATCTAAAGTAATGTGAATGCCTAATACGGTATTTACATTTATGAAAGCAATTGGTTGATAAGTTTGGGATGAAATGAAAGCTGAATAAATCTGATTAATGTACTGCATTTCAGATTTCTATTTTTCTTTTGTTGATACAGGGGAAAACAGCTGTATGCTCTGTCTTGTTGCACCTTGCACTTCTTCTCGCTATACGCTTTATGAACGAGTGAGGAGCATTGTAGGGGTGGTGGTTAAAGGAGGGCTAAAGTCATGCACGGATCTAAAGAAGCACGAATATAATAACTGGGAATACGACTTGCATTAATGTTGTCCAGGAGATTAAAATTATAACTCGAACTTTAAAACATGCATTCAAGTTAATCCAGACAGAGCATAAATAAAAGTGATTGTAAAGAAACTGTTTGAAGTTGTGTAACGGATAACTAATAATTAGGATTAAATTATAATAACGATATTTTTAAAAATGAACTGAAGTAAATCTAAGCATGTATATTGTAAGAAATTTAAAAAAAATCCCCTCTTTTTGGCAGGTTTTTTCCCATTTGTCGATAGGATCGTACAGTGTGTGTATTATTCGTGAGTTATATCGTATGATCGTACATTATCCCAAATTATCGTACATGTACGATACAGATCGTATGGTTGGCAACACTGTCTATGATAATGTTTTTTTTTTTTTAACAGAACTCGTTCTGTCCATACACTGTCGCAGGCTGATGGAAGCTGGATCGCATTGTTGTGCATTATCCAACGGACAAACTAATTTCGTAATTCATTTGTTTTGCTGTGTTGCAACGTCCACTTTTCAAAACTTAGATTAAATATGAACTAGTTTAATGTAAACTGACAAGCAAACATTCTGATGAGGGCAGATAAAAAAGTTAATTTTTTTCATCCACCATGTTAATAATGTCAAAAGAAGTGCTCATACAAATTTTGGCCACTCGACCGCAATTACGAAGCCGTCCAGAAAATGATTTTCCCTGGGGCCGTTTATAGAAAAAAGCACAATTGCATGGAAAGATTTATTGAAACAGACCCGGGCCAGGTCGATGGCATTTAAGTGTGCTTAAATGCGACAGGCTCATGTCACTAGATTTACTGGCATGTTAAAAGAATTCCTGCGGGACAAAATTCCGGCACACCGGCGACGCTGATATAACCTCGGAAGTTGCAAGCGTCGTTAAATAAACCATAATTTTTTTATTGAAAAGATACAACAACTGTTGTGCTATTTGTCAACATATCCCCCACCGGAATTGAGATATTTGTCATACCGTGGGGTCAAATTTTGTATCCTGGTGTCGTAGAAGTCAGCCGCCAGGAACCAGCGTTTGACAGCCGTCTGCACTTCTCTGTCGATCCCATGATATGACAAAGTCTCAATTCCGGTGGGAAATATGTTGAAAAAAAGCTAAAAAAAATTACTGTCTCTGTTCCAATAAATTTGTCCAATAAAATTGTGTTTTCTTTCTGTTAACTACTCCTGGCGAATTAATTTTTTACGGCCCTAGTAATTGCGCTCGAGTGGCCATAATTTGTATAAGGACTTCTTTTGACATTATTAACATGGAGAAAGAAAAAATTTTACTTCTTTATCTGTCACCATTAAAATGTTTGCTTGTGAGTCCAGATTTATACAACGCTGCCAAGTCGTAATCTCAGTTCATTTTCTGAGCTCGGTTCTAAATTAATCTAAAGTCATCTGTCTTTATACAACCGACCCTAAATGTTTTAAACAAATTGCGTTACACAAATCCAGCATTGTAAATGGTAACATAATCCTTGTATGAAAGTCAACCTGAGATTTTCCTCAATTCGGATTCTACTTTAATCGGTGAGTAATCTTTTAAATAATAAGAAATACGCTACGTCACAAGAAGTCTCTGGTACTCACCGCATTACGGAAACAGTACAGCTGCGAATTTACGTAAGAATAAAGTATGATGTAGATTACGATTTTTTTCAGTAGTCATCGCCATAAAGCAAAACGTCACGTTCTTAATAAATCGAAGCTTCAAGGAGGTCAAATACCGAGAAAAGCGAGCATTTTCTTCTATAAACAGAACGTAACCAGGCAAAATATTTGAAATTGGAATATTCCTTTCCGATCAACCCTTTGAAAAACTGCGCTTTACCACAGGCTTACACTCATATTTCTTGCTTATGCAGGAGATTACGTAAAACATTTTATAAATTTGTCGTTCTTCGTCGTACATTGGACGTAAATCGATTCAAAACGCTAGAAGAATTCCTTCAAAATGGCGGCACAGTAACGGAAATCGTCACTGAATGGTTTCTGATCGGCGTTCAGGCATTTGGGGATCCATTAGTTACAGTGGTTGCCAATCACCACGAAATTGTGACGTAATAGAAATGCAACCCGCAAACCACTATCGCATGGAGAGGGGTGGAGTGGGTATCTCCTCAGGTAATGCAGTGAATAACAGTGCAGAGACGGACTGTGACCAAAAAAACGAAAGCAATATAATATTCTTCTACTTATTAACTAAACACACTTTTTTCCACGTTAACTTTTTATCCTCCTATTCATTATTTTTGTATTATTAATAAAATGAAATAAATTTATTTTCTTATTTACCATAGAAAGAACGCGTCTTTATATCCGCAGATATTTGAAATTAGAGAAACGTACCAGGCTGGTCACGAAGTTGTAAATTACACTACGTACTTAAAAAAAAGTCCAAGTATTTTACTCCGATTAAGACATAGAAGCCGATACTTTTTATTGTTTGCTTATTAATGAAATATTCAAATTACACTACATACGTTGAAAAAAAACGAAGTATTTTACACCGATTAAGACATGAAGCCGATACTTTTTATTGTTTGCTTATTAATGAAATATTCAAATTACACTACATACGTTGAAAAAAAAACGAAGTATTTTACACCGATTAAGACATGAAGCCGATACTTTTTATTGTTTGCTTATTAATGAAATATTCAAATTACACTACATACGTTGAAAAAAAACGAAGTATTTTACACCGATTAAGACATGAAGCCGATACTTTTTATTGTTTGCTTATTAATGAAATATTCAAATTACACTACATACGTTGAAAAAAAACGAAGTATTTTACACCGATTAAGACATGAAGCCGATACTTTTTATTGTTTGCTTATTAATGAAATATTCAAATTACACTACATACG
The DNA here is from genome assembly GCA_025594305.2 of Periplaneta americana. NCBI lineage: Eukaryota > Metazoa > Arthropoda > Insecta > Blattodea > Blattidae > Periplaneta > Periplaneta americana. The sequence goes on along the minus strand of JAJSOF020000041.1, from coordinate 6,351,481 downwards.
TTGAAAAAAAAACGAAGTATTTTACACCGATTAAGACATAGAAGCCGATACTTTTTATTGTTTGCTTATTAATGAAATATTCAAATTACACTACATACGTTGAAAAAAAAAAACGAAGTATTTTACACCGATTAAGACATAGAAGCCGATACTTTTTATTGTTTGCTTATTAATGAAATATTAATATTCATTATCAACATTATCATAAATTATCATCACGGTCAACATCTTCACCATCAATATTATCAAGACCATCATCAATACGGACATTATCTTCATCACCATTATTGTCACGATCAAGATATTCATGATCAACATTATCAGCAACACCATCACGATCAACACTATCTTCTTCACCAACATTAAGTACCACTACCATATTATCACATTATCACCAACATCATCACGGCCAACATATTCACCATCACCATTATCATCGTCATCAACTTTATCTTCATCACTATCAACATTATTTTTATTATCATTATCACGGTCAGTATTACCTTCATCGCCATTATCGTCACGGTCAACATATTCATCATCAAAATTATCATCAGCATCATCATCACTATCAACATTATCTTCATCACCAATATTATCATCGCAATCAACACTATCATCACCATTACCATCACGATCAACATTATCTTCATCACCAACATTATCGTCCTTATCATCACGGTCAACTTTATCTTCAGCAACATTATCATCACGATCAACATTACTTTCATCACCAATATTATCACCATTGTTATCACGGCCAACATTATCTTCATCACCAACATTATCATCGCAATCAACACTATCACCACATTATCATCACGACCAACATTATCTTCATTACACGATGATGATCATCACACATTATCTTCATCACTAATATTAACACCATTATCATCACGGAACTTTATCTCCATCACCAACATTATCATCACGATCAACATTATCTTCATCACCAATATTATCACCATCAATCATCAACATTATCTTCATCACCAACATTATCATCGCAATCAACACTATCACCACATTATCATCACGACCAACATTATCTTCATTATCATCAACACTATCCACCATGATGATCATCACAATCACTTTTATCATTATCTTCATCACTAATATTAACACCATTATCATCACGGTCAACTTTATCTCCATCACCAACATTATCATCACGATCAACATTATCTTCATCACCAATATTATCACCATCATTGTTATCACGGTCAACATTATCTTCATCACCAACATTATCATCGCAATCAACACTATCACCACATTATCATCACGACCAACATTATCTTCATTGCCAACACTATCACCACGATGATCATCACAATCAATTATCTTCAACATTATCTTCATCTCCATCACTAACATTATCATTGCACGATCAACATTATCTTCATCACCAATATTATCACCATCATCATCATTATCTTCATCAACATTATCATCGCAATCAACACTCACCAACATTATCATCACGACCAACATTATCTTCATTGCTTCACAATCACATTATCTTCATCACTAATATTAACACCATTATCAACGGTCAACTTTATCTCCATCACCAACATTATCATCACGATCAACATTATCTTCATTGTTATCACCATCATTGTTATCACGGTCAACATTATCTTCATCACCAACATTATCATCGCAATCAACACTATCACCACATTATCATCACGACCAACATTATCTTCATTGCCAACACTATCACCACGATGATCATCACAATCAACATTATCTTCATCACTAATATTAACACCATTATCATCACGGTCAACTTTATCTGCATCACCAACATTATCATTACGATCAACATTATCTTCATCACCAATATTATCACCATCATTGTTGTCACCGTCAACATCATCTTCATCACCAACATTATCATCGCAATCAACACTATCACCACATTATCATCACGACCAACATCATCTTCATTGCCAACACTATCACCACGATGATCATCACAATCAACATTATCTTCATCACTAATATTAACATCATTATCATCACGGTCAACTTTATCTCCATCACCAACATTATCATCACGATCAGCATTATCTTCATCACCAATATTATCACCATCATTGTTATCACGGTCAACATTATCTTCATCACCAACATTATCATCGCAATCAACATTATCACCACATTATCATCACGACCAACATTATCTTCATTGCCAACACTATCACCACGATGATCATCACAATCAACATTATCTTCATCACTAATATTAACACCATTATCATCACGGTCAACTTTATCTCCATCACCAACATTATCATCACGATCAACATTATCTTCATCACCAATATTATCACCATCATTGTTATCACGGTCAACATTATCTTCATCACCAACATTATCATCGCAATCAACACTATCACCACATTATCATCACGACCAACATTATCTTCATTGCCAACACTATCACCACGATGATCATCACAATCAACATTATCTTCATCACTAATATTAACACCATTATCATCACGGTCAACTTTATCTCCATCACCAACATTATCATCACGATCAACATTATCTTCATCACCAATATTATCACCATCATTGTTATCACGGTCAACATTATCTTCATCACCAACATTATCATCGCAATCAACACTATCACCACATTATCATCACGACCAACATTATCTTCATTGCCAACACTATCACCACGATGATCATCACAATCAACATTATCTTCATCACTAATATTAACACCATTATCATCACGGTCAACTTTATCTGCATCACCAACATTATCATTACGATCAACATTATCTTCATCACCAATATTATCACCATCATTGTTATCACGGTCAACATTATCTTCACCAACATTATCATCGCCATCAATATTATCGTCACTGTCAACTATTCACCATCAACATTATTTACATAGTCATCCATCATCACGGTGAAAATTATCTTCATCACCACCGTCGTCATGGTCAATATATTCACCATCAAAATGGCCATCATCAGCATAATTACGATCAACTTTATCTTTATCTTCAACATTATCTTCGCGTCAGTAACGGTCAGCGCGTCTGGCTGCGAAACCAGGTGGCCCGGGTTCGAATCTCGGTCGGGGCAAGTTACCTGGTTGAGGTCTTTTCCGGGGTTTTCCCTCAACCCAATACGAGCAAATGCTGGGTAACTTTCGGTGCTGGACCCCGAACTCATTTCACCGGCATTATCACCTTCATATCATTCAGACGCTAAATAACCTAGATGTTGATACAGCGTCGTAAAATAACCCAATAAATTATCTTCGCCATCATCATTATCTCCACCATTATCATCACGGACAACATTATCTTCATCATCATTATTGTCACTGTCAACATATTCACCATCAACATTATCACCAGCGTCAACATTATCATCGCGGTCACTATTACTTCATCATCAAAATTCCCATACCATTATCACCACGGTCAACATATTCAACATCAACAGTATCACTGCCATCAGTTTCATCATCACGATTAACATTACAGTCACGATTCATATCACCACCATGATCAGACCACCACCGCAACCATTATTATTATTATTATTATTATTATTATTATTATTATTATTATCATTATCACTTTATCTCCAACACCGTCTTAATCACCTTCTTGACATGTATTATCAGCGCTGCTAACTCCACAATTAGGTAAATAAACTGCTATACTGGTTCTTAGTTTCGACCAAACAGGAAGTGCTTTTAAGGACGAGACGAGAGTGCGGAAGAACTCCAGGAATCACTGGGATATCACGTGCAAAATGCATCTGCTAGCGACAAATTGACAACCTTATCTCAGAGACAGTGAAGGAGAAGTTGCCTCGCCGTCTACAGTATGTTAGTTGTACGTCACCTTACGCAGCGGAGTTCAGTTCGTCTGTTACTAAATTTTCCTGTCGTTACTGCTAAATCATTACCAAACCTTGCAAAATGCTCGCACTTTACATACAGCGCATCAAGCTTAAACACCAATAAAATAAAAATTCATAGCGTTGTTTTTTTATTGGTTATTTTACGATACATTGTCAACTGTCATGATTATCTAGCGTCTGACAGCGAAATGAGTCCAGGGTCCAGTGCCGAAAGTTACCCAGCATTTGCTCTGAATGGGTTGAGGGAAGCCTCCGGGAAAATCCTCAACCGGGTAACTTGTCCCAACCAAGATTTGAACCCGGGCCCGCTCATTTTACTATCAGGCATGCTAACCGTTACTCCACGGCGGTGGACTTCATATGTTTAATAGGAAACATATTTAAATAAAGCTTTTAACATTTTCGGCAAATGATAAGCACAGGAACGCCATTTCGTAATACTTTGTATAATCACACCAATAACCTAGAATGTGAAAGGGAACAGCACCAGTGAGCCACGGTAATGTGCACTTTAGTCCTTTATAAGAATTTGGTCAACCTAAAATAGATACTCATTTTTTACTCCATATTGTATTTTTGGTCCAGGGAAAATACAATATAAATAAAGCAAAAACTAGCATTTTACAGTAAAGGCCTTCCCGTTCATTTTATAGGTTATTCGAGTAATTTTTACAAAGTGCTGTACGAAATGGCATTCTTGTGCTCATAACATTTACCCAATTTTAAACTTCAATAGGCTCCAATATGAGTGTCAATTGTACGATGGCATATGTCTAAACTGTACTTCACCTCTAATCAGATTCTTCTCAGCATATCAATAGTAGCATTTTGGATAGCACTGTGGATACTACACTTCAAGCCTTCGAAGTCTGCCACTGTTGTACTATATACTTAATCCTTTACAAATCTCCAAAAGAAAAATTCCAACGGTGTTAGATCTGGTGACCTTGATGGTCAAGTCATGGTCTCAAATCCTCTACCAATCCATCATCTCGGAAGACTGTCATTCAGATAATTGCGTTCCTAGTATGTGAAGTGAGAAGGAGCGGCTTCTTGCTGAAAAATGATTCCAGCAGGTGATGTGGCATAACATTGTACGCAAGTATGTTTAGAGATAGGTTCAGTGAAAAAGAAGGGAGCTATCACACAATCTTGCATTACGCCGTACCAGATTTTATTTTGGGTGGTTGACGTACATGTTCAAACGGATTCTCGCTTCTCTTCAATTATGTCTGTTGACTTTTTCCTGATAAAGGGAGAGTTGCCTCATCAGACTTGTACGAGTTGTTTTCGTCAAGTTTTGCCAGGACACTCTCAGCAAAAACCAGACGTTTAGCTTTACCTTCGGCTTGATCCGCTGAGTTATTTGAATTCTGTATACTTGCAGATGTAATGTTTTATACGGTTATGCTCAGAAATGGCCCAAAAATGAAAACAGATCACTTGCTTTCCACGTCTACTGTTTGAGACAGAAAACGCGCAAGGTTAAGCTGATAAGTAAACATGACAGAGCCAGTGGCAGACTGCAGAAAAGGAGCTATCTTTGGTTTAATTGTATTGTACAGAAGATGTAATACTAGTTCCTGTCCTACAGTCAGTCACTGGGTCTGTCGTCTTCACTTATCAGCATAACCGGTAGGTTAGGAGTCCAAGTGATTTATTTACAACTTCCGGCAAAATCTGAGCATGAGGGTACAAAACATCATGAACCGTATTGTGAGGAAGCTAGAGTTGCGAACTTGCTTGACCAATTGATTTTCTTCGGCTTCTTGTAATTGAGATTCGAATTCATTCAATGTCTTAAAAACTTTTCTGTTGGTATGCTTATCGGTCTTTTGTAACAAGCCTTCTGTTTCCTTGAACTTTGTATCCCAGGCCATTATTCTCTTATAGTTAGGAATGAGATTGTCTTTGAAAGTTAAACTCCCGACGAAACCGGCGTTGTAGATGCTTAACAGACTGTTTCAGGTAACCAGAAAACATACATCTTCTCCTGATGATTTCAAATGGCCGTAGTTTGTTTATTTTTCAGTTTAGTTATGATTCTATGGCAACCGTATCATTCTTACATAAATTGCAAGAGGTGCACTATCAAATCTCAGTAGATCTATTTCTGTTTGTTATACACTGTATCCTATAGGCCTAAGTCATGGTGAGGTTTCAGAGGATTATATATTTTTTGAATGAATAGAAGTATAAATGTAATATTGGTGCCACACGAAAATAAAACTCTCAAAGTTATTCGCTGTTAAGTTTGAGGCACTGAAGGAAACAAAAGACGATAACAATCGAACAAATGCAGTCATTTTCATTGTTTCATTGTTACAATGAATTATACAAGATGGATATACAAAGAAAAGTGCAATGTGTTTTGTGCACTGCCTGCTGGATTACATCCTATAGATGCGTAAACTGCCTATTCAATCAAAGTTATTTTCCCGCTAGGTGGAAGGCAGTGTATATTCATATAGTCACTGTAACCACTATTAACATCATCAGTATTAGTGATGGAGAAAATAAATTACATACCGATATATTGATATTGCAATATATTGCAAACCTAATTTCGACAAACGATATATATCGCACAAAATATGTCGATATATCGAACGATTATCGATATATCGCTATTCCGTAAGCAAATTGCATTTTCAGGTGTACATTTACTGTACTAAAATAAAATTACTTAAATTTTAATATTCCTTTTTACCATTGAAATTAACATCATAACAGTCAAAAGCATAAATGTAAAATTGTAACAATACATTTTCAATGCCGGTACCATATTATGATGTAGGTCCTAACCTAAATAAAAATTATGGTGAAGGCAAGGGAGCTTAAATGATATAGTGGGAAAGAGTTAAGTGAACTCTACATGGTTGAGTATTTGATATTGGAGCACGATTCAATTATTCTAATGTTATATAGGATTCAATCCAGAACACAGATATAATGCTTTTTCCTACCTAACAACGTAATCATTTTTAAATGTAAGTAAACAGACTTGTAATTATTTTTAAATGTAAGTAAACCGTACTTAGAATGTTACAAGTTTTAACAAACTTCACAGTTGATTTGATACAATCCTGCTATAATAAGTTCCCATTGCAAGTTATTGTTACACTCCAACATTCCAAACAACAATGGTGATGATTATAGGGCTAGAATTTTTATGCACTAAAAGATATAATAAGAAAACAGAATGTTAGCACTAGGTTGTGCATAGAAATCCTAGCCGTAAACAAATGTCACATCGATATTAAATCCTTGTTTCTCTTTCCATTTCAGAATATAGAAATAAAAGTTTTGAGACCCGTTTCGAGGTCAGACGGTTCCCTTTCAGGGTGGGAGTTGCTCCTGCCTTGAAGAACATTAATAACAATATTAAACAGTAGTAGATAAACCTCCCGTGTGTCTCACGTTCGCACACGCTGCATTTTGAATTTGGTGCTGCATATTAAACAGTTTGAATTCGAATTCCAGTCCAGCCAATTATAACAAGGTACTGAGTGAGGTTGCACAATTATGTAACTGTCCACCTTCACTAGCGCCATCTCTCGGGAATTATCGGAGTTGTCCAGTGTGGATTTTGTTGTTGTTGATAATGATAATAATTCCACAAAAAAAAGTCGATAAATTTATGAGAAAACCGATATATTATACGATATATTGAATCAAAATTTCGATATCGATATATCGTTATATCGAAATGAAAATATCGGTATTTCGTAAAAACCGATATATCGTTCCCATCTCTAATCAGTATATACAAAGTCACTATCTGCCACCTAGCGGCTACTCGCACATAACCGTGTAAGCAGCCATAGGATGTGATCCAGCAGGCAGTGATATTGTGGCTCGAAAAATTTGAATCTGTGACCTAAAATTGTTCTTCGTTGTAATTTCATTAAGTATATCCACACCAAACTCATACCTTTTGTGATAATCATCTGGATGAAGTGCATGTAACAATTAAAGCTATAAGGAATCAGATGAAGACGTTTCTTTAAAGCTCTATGAACTGTTATTTTCCAAAGTCCTAATTGTCGAGCACATTTAAGATTTCTTTAGACTCTGAACAAATGCTTTTCGGATGGTTTCTACCGTTTCATTATTTATCGATGGTTTTCCAGCATGCTTTTTCCTCCAATAGGCCTCCAGTGTCTTTTAATTGTCTATCCAACGACGAATGTTATTATCGTTTGGTGGTTCTTCGTTAAAATTCGATGAAATTCACGTTCGTACAAGATTCAAAGTTTGCCAGCCGCAAAACACATGGCACTTTTCTTTGGACATCCATATCGTGCCCGTACAGCAATTGCCAACCTGCTAAGAAACAGAGGATGGGAAGTACATGAGGAGATTCATTGTGTGTCCCAAGATGATTCTCATAGAAGAGTCGATATAATTACCATCAATATAACAACCCAGAAAGCGATGGTCTTAGATCTTACGATTTGCTTTGAACGAGACACGAATCAAGCACTGCAGATAAATGATAACAAGCGAGCTAAATATGTACCTTGTCTTCCATACCTCAGTGAAAAATATGGCATTTCGCTTTACAACTGGGATGTTACAGGCTTACTATTTCGAGCGAGGGGTTGTTTACCAAAATTTACATGTAATATCCTTAAATCCTTTAAAATTCCCTTTTATGAGGTTCAGAAGATTGTAATGGAAATTCTGAAGATCTCTCTTCAAATTCTACACTATTATGTATATGTTAAACACGTAAATTTTTGTTTTAATGTACAAATCGAATCATTATTTTACTCGTTTCATTTCCCTTCACCTTTTATGTTTGTTAATTCCGGATCCCAGTGGTCAACCTCACTTGAGGACGGATGATTTGAAATAAATCTTAGTAGTAATTGTAACAATGAACATGATTGCATTTGTTCGATTGTTACCGTCTTTTGTTTTCTTCAGTGTCTCAAACTTACAGACGAAAAACTTTGAGAGTTTTATTTTCTTCTGGCACCAATATTACATTAATTCTACCTCTATTCATTCAAAAAATATAATTCTCTAAACAACGATCCATCATCGTGGAAAAACAATATTTGGGGCTAAGAGGGATGAAGTTACAAGAGAATGGAGAAAGTTACACAGCGCAGAACTGCACGCATTGTATTTTCACCTGACGTAATTAGGAACATTAAATCCAGACGTTTGAGATGGACAGGGGCCAGGGCATATAGCACGTATTTATTTATTTATTTATTTTTATTTATTTATTTATTTATTTATTTATTTATTTTATTTATTTAATTAATTTTATTTATTTATTTATTTATTTATTTATTTATTTATTTATTTATTTATTTATTTATTTATTTATTTATTTATTTATTCTGATGTAGTTAAGACCATCAGGCCCCTTCTCTTCGATGTGACCAGAAATACAATAATAGGAATAAAAAGAAAAAAATCACACTGTAAACAAATAAAATCACACAAAAATATACACAGGATGCAGTACACAAACTTTAAATGATTAATTAATTGTATCCTAACTAACTAACATAAACAAGAAACTTGAATTTTAATATAGAGTAAGAAAACACAAATCAACACTCTTAGCAATACCTAAAAAGCATTAAATAATATAAATTTTTCCAATTTAATTTTGAATTGTCATAAAGTCCGGCAGACCCTGACGTCATTAGGTAACGAATTCCAGAGGCGAGATTTCTACAGTATAGGAAGATGAGTATAAAGACGTTCTATGATGAGGATAGAAAGAAGTGCTTGATGTCGGTTTCGAAGAGTTGTAAGAAATTGAAAGCGCGATAACAGATAATTCGGAGTAAAGTATGCATGATTCTAAATAGAAGAGACAGTGAATGTATTGTTCTTCGTTCCTTCAGAAGCACCCATAAAGTAACTGGAGGAAGGTGTTATATGATCAAATTTAAAGTATTGCAGATGAATCGTATGCACACATTATGAACACGTTGTAGTCTCTCAGCTAAGAGTGAACTTACATTAGTTAGCAAGGAATCGCAATAATCAAAATGGGGCATTACAAGCGTCTGAATAAGATTCTTTTTTAGACTAAGTGGTAGAAATTCTTTCATATGGAACAAGGAGTGAAGTTGAAAAATATTTTTGCAAGTGTGTGTTACTTGAGTGTTCCAATTTAGATCGCTATCCATAAAATGCCAAGGTTTTTAACTGTTTCACTGCATTTAACGATTATCCCATTCAATATTATATGCGGTATAGTACCACTATCAAGAGTGCTTCGTAACGATTATGTCCCATTACGATTGCTTGCGATTTCTCTGGATTTAACCTTAATCCAAATTTGTTTGCCCATCAATGAAATCAATTCAAGTCTTCGTTTATTTTAAAATACTGCGTCACTAGTCTCTTCAGGGTGAAAATGCAAATAAATTTGTAAGTCGTCAGCTATATATGGTATGGGCGAATTCAGAAATGCATATAGAGTGTTAGTTGGGAAGCCGGAGGAAAAAAAACCTTTGGAGAAATAGACGTATAAAATGGATTTGAGGGAGGTGGGATATGATGGTAGAGACTGGATTAATCTTGCTCAGGATAGGGACCGATGGCGGGCTTATGTTAGGACGGCAATGAACCTCCGGGTTCCTAAAAAGCCATAAGTAAGAAACCCCATAAAGACTTATGTGATCAGTGTATAAATTTCATTTGTAACATTTCTTTTATTGGTGTTATAAGCTAGACACGCTATATATTGGTGACAACATATTGTTGGAGTTAAGAAAACTTTGAAGCTGGCGTTGCTATGTGGCAACAGAGCATCAATTGACGGCTTCCGGTAGTCGTTTCGAAGATTGCAGACAAGTATAGCATCTTGCTGCCTCAATTATTGCAGTCGGTGAACACTTTCTACTAGTTGTTGTTTCATCCGCTGATGTTCCCTTTCTCAACGTATTAACCGGTATAAAAACAGATCTAACATTTCTTGACAAGTAGGTATGAAGCTTTCACAGAAGTAATTACATCAATTTTTTACTGACCTGCAATAAAAATTATAACAGGTACGTTTAAAAATGCTGACAGATATGGATCATTCTTCGGGAAAGTTAACTTTCTTTTTGAGGCGATGTGCTACTGAAAAACGTCGTTTTTTGACAAATTCTTTTTTTTTATTTTTACGCTAAAAGTGTACTGTTTCATGAATATTTAACTCACTATCTTAATTATACTTTTATATATAATTGTAGAGATTGTATTAATGTACGAGTTATGTGTAATCAAAACTTAAAATTTAATTGTCTCAAGAAATAAATTTTCTACTTTTTCAACAAATATTAATTTTATTTCTCAGTGGTTAAGCTAGAGCAGTGATGTCAAAGCAAGCGCATTTTCTGACGTTGACGTCGTGCGCGGGCATCAAGCGCTAAGTATGGAAAGAGGAAGGGTTGTGTATATGAATAAGCACCTGTTGGATTAAGAAAACAGTGGTGCACAAACTTCAAACGGAACGTGAAATTTTATGTCGTTATTTTTATATGGCTTCTTTCTGTTTAATATTATCTATATTGTCTGTAAAACAAAAGTACTAACACTGATTTCTTAATATTCCACTTGTGTTTTAAATCTTAATAACATAATAAAGAGTTAAGAAGGAATATTCACATAAATTCCATAGTAGTATAATATTATACTGTATTAAGTGGATGAAACACATCATTCATAAAGAAAGTGATATTCCAAAAAAAGAGATTGAGTATGACATGATAAGTTGGAATTTATATTGATGATATCTTTAGCCTTACAAAAGTAATCAATAAACTAATCAAAACAATATTACAGTACAAAGCAAAGTTACCTAGGTACTGTATCTGTTTTAAGTGTAACTAATATTACATAACAAAACTCTTATCGCATTATGCTTTTAACGATATTTTGAGCAACTTCCTATCATCAGAATATTAAATTATTTTCTCGAAATCTGCTGACATTTTTACAACACATGGGCACATATCTTTTGCTTATGATGTAACAGTAGTTGCTTTGTTAATCCATTTCCTTACAAACAATTTCCATGCGAATATTTTCAAAATTTTCAATACACTATCTTCAGTAATACGTATATACGGTATATTAGATTTACGAAAACATTCTGTAAGGCTACTAAATAAATAGGCCTATACCTGAAAATTTCACTTTTCTATACGAAAAGTTGAGAAAATATTTCTTTTGAATAAAAAAATTCAAACTTGTGAAAAATGAGCATTAAAATTAAAACTTACATTCTTATAATGCACTTATACTTCTCAGGCAAATCTAAAAATTAACATGGATACAGTTTTAATAAGTTCTCTTCCCTTTACAGTATCTATGGAATCAGTGCTGGCCATCCCTGAATATAGCTCGACCAAGCGGCATATACCACCTCTTTCGTCTGTCTCTTTCCTTTCCGCTGTAAAGCGCTCAGGCTCTCCTGGACTCTAAAGCGCGCGCTTGCTCCTGTGGGCATCAATTGACATGCCTGTCGTACAACATGGTCAGTGTGTTTGGGGTTATTATCCTGCTGAAACCTATAGCAAGACCCCAACCCTAATTGCTGAGCACTTGCTGGAAGATTTTCTTCAGAATGTTAAGATATTTAATCTCATAAAATTCCAGCATGCCTACGCCTGCACTCCCCATGCAGCCCCAGGCCATTATGGAGCCTCACCCATACTTCACTGTAGGGATGAGATTTGTTTTTGGAACTGGCGCCCCACCATTACGCGCATCTGAACCGTAAAGGTTAAACCAAGATTAAGAGACCGAAAATCGTAAAAACGGAACACAGAAGAAACTCAGACATTGAAACATTACAGGAGTTATATCTTATTTATTGCAATCTGGCAATATGCAAACAGTGCACTTTGAATCAATTTGGACAAATCCTTCGAAATCAACAAAGCACTCAATGAAGTGCATTGCTGCTGACTGTGCAAATTTACAATATTGGGATGTTATGATGGATGAAAGTTGTGATTAAAAGAAACAAGAAGCCACCTTAAGCCTCGTTCACATTTTTTCAAGTAACTTGAATTCAAGTCACGTGATTTCAAGTACCTGAATTCAAGTCGCCGTTCAGACATATTCAAGTTATTTTGTTTTCAAGTAGGATAAAATGGCGTCTATGGATGTTGTGCAATTAGGAATTTCTGTAGTAGCAAACCTCCGTGCCAGGGAAATGATACATATATTGAAGAAATGGAAGACGCGTTGTTCAGTATAGGTAAGGAACTAGATTAGTAAGAGAATTGCACGACCACTGACTATTACAAATAGAATAAGTAAAATCTTCAAGCAGATTTAATAATTCTTATCACAAATGTAATAAAATATAAGCGAGTCTGATCTACCATAATTGAAAGTGATTATCTTGAAGCTGTTACAGTTCCAAAAAAATCTATCAACCACATTGAACCATGCCAGTTTCGGCGATAAATGTCATCCCTTCAAGCAACGCTCATCTCTTCTTAATCCCTCTTATCTTCCTCATTTCTTCTCTATCTACAGTTTAATAGTTTTGTATTATTTTTCATAGGCTGTCTCATCTGTGTCCACGTTAAAATCTCTGCTGTTCAGTTCTTCAATGAACTCTTCCTTTCTTTGCAGCTTCCTTTGCATTTCTATTACGAAACTTTGCAGTTTCTATAATCCGCAGGGCTTCGTGAATTTTATACAACTTCAGAAACTCAAATATTTTGTCATTATTTCACTTACTGCTGTTTCCTATTATTTTTACGTTCCCAGTAGAACAGAAAAACAATCAGCTGTTAATTTAACGCTCTTAAAACAGCTGTTAATTTAAAATCCCCGCTCTTTTCTCCTTGAATTCAAGTTATCAAGTGACGTTCACAATTTTCAAGTGTCCTTTCAAGTCAAATAAAAAGTAGAAAGGGATCCAACTTCACTTCAAACTTGAATTCAAGCCGTTAATTGATTTCAAGTCAACTTGAAAGATAGTTCACACTTTTCAAGTTCGTCTTTTCAAGCGACTTGAATTCAAGTTACTTGAAAAGTGTGAACGGGGCTTTATCGTCTACGCCGCACGTGTATAAGATTTTGTCATTAGAACACTGCAATATGATTGGAGCAGAAGTTACAGAAAGTGTTCATAGCTTCTTTGTATTCACTAAACTTGAATTTCGCCACCTGTTAACAATAATAAGGCACGATAATGCAATTTTCTTGTTTTTGCGTACCAACGTGGCAAATCAGAATATTTCGTTTTATTATAGTGACAGGTCTTAGAAACTTCCATGGTGTGTGAGTGCATTGTGTTTTAGGACAGCTAGCAGTTTTGCGTGCGAACGACGCTGGTGCTGCTACCTACCTGCCGGTGTGGAGATACTCGCGAAACAAGCTGTAATCAACTGCAATGTATATTATTGCTGGACTAGTTAATAGTTTTATTAATTAGTGCTGTGTTAAAATGTCTGTGTGTGTGTGTGTGTGCTGTTTATAATTGTGACAATTGCAGCATTACAAATTGCTCCAAATCGTACTTTCGATTTCCGACAGTTCATAAAACGTGAGTCAACAAAATTCGTTATTAGGCCTAATGCCTTTGTCTCTGTGTTGATAGAACAATGAAAATTAGCTTTTTATTTAGGCCTAATAAATGAATAGAAGTTAAAATATATTGGAAATTTTAAGGTTTTAGCAAATTAAGTTTTTTTGTTGTCTACATGCCTTTACTAATTGTTGCAAGCATCAGAATACTACCATTTTCATTTTTGCAATTGTCAGCAATGGGTATATAAGGCATTATTGTAAATTCATTCCTAATGTCAGAACTGATTTTGTCTCACTACAGCAAAGAAAAATATGTAACAATTAATAATTAACGAAAGTAATATGAAGTATGCAATATTCTCATAATATGCAGCTCTGATATAAGATAATAATTTTACATTAAATATTATTCAACATTTCTTAAGTGTTTCATATATTATTCCACATTAGTAACTCACGTTTTAAACAATAGTCCGAATCCCGTTATGTTACTATTTGTATATGTGGACGTAATTCTATCCCGCTCCTCTAGATGTCAGGTCCGCGATATTTCGCACTCACGCCAATGCTGCTAGTATACAGCTGTTCGGTATTATTATAGTAAGGTATTTGATTTAGCTACAAGAAAATTATTAATTTTGAATTGTTTTATCAACGATGCATAACGAAAAATGTGCTAGAAGAATACTGCTTAAGCAGTCAGTTGAAGAGCACGCAAATTTAGTAACTGAATTTGCATCAACATTCTTATGTACAGTAAGTTATAACAGAGAAACCATAAGTAATAATACATTACTTTTTGCATTATAGTGTGTTTTCTCGTTGTTACAGCAAACGGTCGCCACGATTGAAAGCTGATTTTACTGAATTCAGAAATAAGTATGTTGAAATATTACAAATAACTGTTCTAGAGTTGTAATGAAAACCACTGCCTTCTATGTATGCTACAATCCTAAAATGCATGTAAAATTCATACGCAAAAGGCAGTGTTAATACATATTCATTATACCCTAGGTCATAAATAATATAACAGATAGCTCATCCCTATTTTAAAATCGGTAGCACTTTGAAGAGAACAACCGCCAGGATCGCCACCCGTTCGCCGTAAACGAACACGAGATGGCAGTACAGTCGCTAATGCAATTCAAATAGGAGTTATGACGTGATTCCTTATGTAATAACTAGATGGCAGCATGGTAAACCTGACAAAATTTGTTACCGTCAAAGCCTATAAGGCCGAGCAATCTGGGTATATATGATCTAGAATTATACGAAACAAATCACTGCATTTGAAATGTATTGAACTTTATTTAAACAATTTAAACTTCACTTAAAGAAATAAAAAAATATTCCAAATGAACACAAAATATTACAAGTACCTGAATCATTTTTACTCCTTCACATTGAAGTTGATGGTGAAGTTTGTACGTTGGCTAGACTGCTAACCTTGAGCCAGTTAATAATAATAATAATAATAATAATAATAATAATAATAATAATAATAATAATAATAATAATAATAATAATGTAGAGCAGTGGCAAAAAAACCGGACTGACCCTTGTAGCTGATTTCAGAACCTTGTTCACTCCAGATCACGATAGACTGCTAAGACGTTCGTGGTTCGAATCCTGCCTGGGAAGGAAACTTTTTTTTATTTTATTTATTTATTTATTTATTTAAGCTGGTAGGCCTTAACTGATTAATAATAGCTAGACAGTTTATTGTAAAAGTTAAGAAGAGAGAAAAAAATTATTAATTAAGTAAAAAGTAAACCCACTCTACGCAGTAAAAAATGCTTAATAAGTTTGCCTTTGAACGCTACTAAATTCCGACAGTCTCTGATGTCACTGGGTAGGGTATTCCACAATTGCTGGTAAAATGTATGTTCTGAGTATAATAAGTTAATTAAGTAGTAAAATATCACTGCAATCGAAAAGTATTGGGAATAAATTTGAATAAGGGACAAAAAAGTTTTCTTCCCAGGCAGGATTCGAACCATGAAAGTCTTAGTTACCAGTCTATCGTGCTCTGGAGTGAACAAGGCTCTGAAATCAGCTACAAGGGTCTGTCCGGTTTTTTTGCCACTACTGTACATACTGTATATTAAGATTTTAAAAAATATTACTTTCAAAATATACTATCGTGAAAAAAATACTGTAGCCTACAATACACATTTGTGAAGTGCTCTACGAAATCTCGCTCTGCTCGGTTTCAAACTTTTTCTCGATTTTATAAACAGCACTTCTCAAACTTGTATCGTAATAAACCAGTACTATTTTTTTTCAATTTTGAGAGTGTATATTTTGTTATTTTTAGTGCATATATCGGGTTTTTGAGTGCATACCTGCATGCGTATTTTCCTGTTTTTTGTGCATATGAATCCGCCCCCTACTGATATCATACTATTTGCTTTCTCATTAGGGAAAGAGATGTTGCAATGTTTTGGAGATTTCCGCGGAAATACATATTTTTAACAGCCCTGACCGTAAAAAAAACTGGTTTCAGAAGACTGAGATGAACTAGGCTTAATAAGGTCAGAAATGAATGCAGAGGGAAGTTATTGGATGCCCAGGAGAGAGTGTGTTGAACCGCTTTATGGAAAGGCAATTGTAAAGAATGACAGACGAAAAATGGCCTCGTGTACGAGTAGTAATGTATTTGTCACCTCCGGGACGCCGCAAAGGGAGCAAATTAAGAAAAATCTCGAAGGAGGTGTGAAAAAAAAAGACATGCAGCAACACGGACAGCGACAAGATCGGAGCCAAAGAAGGGAATAAGGGTTATCTACTAAAAAAATGGAGAAGTCATTAAAAGTAAGTGACAGATTAAAAACTCCTTCTTGTCGGTCATCACGTACAAGGCCCATTACTGGAGAGGTCGTTTCTTTCCTATGTCCATTAGCCTTCAATAACAGAGAGCACTGTTTCATTATTTCTACTTGCATTGCATTAATTGGTTATATGTAGGGAACGAAGTTGAGGTGCCAAAACATTGTCTACACACGGCAGCAAGTTTAAAGGAGCACAGGATATAGGATGACGTTACTGATGTACTTTCAGGTTCGTATGCAAAATGAAGGACGTCGCCTGTTCATTCGAAGTTTAAAAGGTGCGGGTTTTGTATTGTTTACTGCATTATAATAAGTTGCGCTATACTGGAGAATTACCACGGTCACTTTGAACCGTGCCGTTACGTTTACCACCAAATTTAAGTAAATACACAATGTCACCAACATAAGAAAATGACGTTGGTGTGTGGCGTAGTTGGCGGGAGAAATTTTTTTCTCTCTCTCTCTGCCACCTTCGTTCTGAACATTACTGAGAGATAGCACCAGTGTTAGCTACAAAGTGTATTTGCGCAAATATATTGCAAGTAGATTACGTGACTTATTACGTGTCTTAGATGAGAGTCTCGAGACAAAACAGTTTTGTGCTATATTTCTTTTTTTCTCTCTCTCTGTCTACCTCCTTCGTTCTGAACATTATTAAGAGATAGCACCACTGTTAGTGACAATGTGTATTTGCTTAAATATTGCGAGTAAATTATGACGAGTGCCTTAGATGAGAGGCTCGGGACAGAAACAGTTTTGCTGTAGCGCATGCGCGAACCTCTCACGTAGTGGGAGCGTGATCCTTACTTGAATTTATTTTTGCGTGCACATTACAGATTAAATGATTGAGATCCCTTCTTGCTCCGGTTACAGACCTTGCATTATGAAGGTTAGGTTAGGTTAGCTTTGGTTAGCTTAGCTTAGGTTAGCTTTGGTTAGGTTAGCTTAGCTTAGCTTAGGTTAGGTTAGCTTAGCTTAGCTTTGGTTAGGTTAGCTTAGCTTAGGTTAGGTTAGTTTTGGTTAGGTTAGCTTTGGTTAGGTTAGGTTAGCTTTGGTTAGGTTAGGTTAGCTTTATTTCATTCGTCCATGTAGTAGTTAAAATTATATAATATGACAGTTTTTGATTCATAATATTGATAAAAAATAATAGGCCTATAATGAAAGCGGTGAATAATTTCATGGTCCCTAAAATTTTTTTTCGTAAAAGGCTAGGTATTTTTCTATAGGCCAGAAATAAAACAGCAACGCCGTCATAATTACGTACTTTACGCTTTGGCGAACAATAACCGGAAATTTACTTTCCGTCATTTTAATGATATTCCGTGAAACACACCTTTTTTCCTGTTAATTTCCTTGTGATGACCTAGTTTATGATCTTATTACATCTTCATTTTCTTTTACTGGATCCAAAAAACCGCCGTTGTACTACATAAAACCTTGAACTTGACTTATGGAGTGAATTATTTAAGAATATAGTCGCGAATTTGACTACCACCATTTCGATTATATTTTGTTTGATACGGCTCGGTACGGGCCGGTGACTAGTGGGCAGCGAGTAGCGTCGACTATCAATATTGGTCTGCCGTGGGTATTATCCAGTTGTTCGTAAAAGACTTCGGAGATGATTATTTTTCAGCCAAGGACGAAAATAGATTATGATATGAAGTGTGCAAGTTAGACATAAAAGTTAATAAGTGTCATGATTTACAGAAACATTGTGACTCTAAAATACACAAGGAACATCTGGAATTGTTTAGTGATTTGATTTCGGATCAGTCTACTTTTTATTATGACTTGTATTTAATGTTGATATGTGCGAATATTCCATTCCATAATCTTGAGAATCCACATTGTAAACACTTGATTGAAAAGTTATTGTTGTTGTTTTCTAATGCCAGGTGTTTGACAATAAAGTCATTTGACCTCTTGCACTTCAATATTTTTCAAAGATATTATCATGGTCAGCCACTGAAGCACAGATTTTGAGGTGTTCCGAATCCATTTCTTGGTTTGAATTGCACAATGGGCAGTTAGGGGACTGATATATTCCAATTCTATGCAGGTGTTTGGCCAAACAATCATGGCCTGTTGCCAATCTAAATGCAGCTACAGACGATTTTCGTGGTAAATCGGGAACTAACTGTGGATTATGATGCAGAGAGTTCCATTTTTTCCCTTGTGATTGTGTTACCAAATTTTGTTTGTTGAAATCTAAGTATGTAGATTTAACAAATCTTTTCACGGAGTAGTACGTAGATTTAGTAACAGGTCTGTAAGTAGCTAGAAAATTTTCGACTTCAACAACCATGTGTACACAGTATTTACCCTCGTGTTATGAAAGAACTTTAAATTCTATACGATCAGCTGTTGGTAACAATGAAAGTGTTAAAGTAAAACTGATGAGCGTTCTTGAAAAAATTTGCTTATTCGAAATTCAGTGAAGTGCAATATGAACTGAATAGTGAACAGGCGCAAGATTGTAATAAATAAAAACTATTTAAAATTCGCACCATTAACATCGTGTGATTCGAAAGAACAATTTATTGTTTGAGTGACAATGGAAACAGGTTTATATTTGACAATTTACGAATGTACATAGTTGTACATTGCAACAAATTAGTGACACTTAAAGTACACAATTATTATTTAGAGAAAGTATCACCATTTTCTACAAAGAAGAGAATGAAGTAAGTCTCTTTCGTAAATGTGTGTTATACCCTACTTATTTTAATCACCTGATTACACCGAGCAATGTTTTGATTCAAGCACAGCAGTGTCTGTACTACCCTGAGTTGATGTAAACAACACGACTTGTATAATATGCGATGTAGTTAACATTATAGATTCGGTGTCTAAACTTAAATCCCTAAGACTGACGTTCAAAGATATCTGACCTTACTAATCGATAACGTTCGATAACTTGTTCGTGTAAGTGTCGCTTCTTTAGTTATTACTTCTATCACGGCCGACTTGATGCTCGCTTGGCCTCTCCTTTACCGGCCTTGATAATTCATTTTGATCCCTGTGTTAAAGCTGTAATCGAGAAAATATGACAATCCCGCCAGATGGCACTGACTCCCAAGGTCCACTGAGGAATGTGTGTATGGTTTCTTGTACGATTATAATTAGTAATATTGCGCTTTTTTTCTATTGGTATGCGAGTTTATTGTGATATGATTCAAAATGACGTATTGTTGTGTACCATTGTGTACTTAGAATAGAAAAAAAAGAGTGAAGGAGCAATATCATTCCACGAATTTCGGAGTGACAAGGAAAGATGATTATATTTCGTGACCATAATATTGTACGAAATGGAAATATAAAAATTGGAGTTGTGTACTTCGAAGAGGTGGAAAAAATTCAAATATTTTATTTTATTTTAGTATGTTATTTTACGACGCTTTATCAACATCTTAGGCTATTTAGCGTCTGAATGAGATGAAGGTGATAATGCCGGTGAAATGAGTCCAGGGTCCAGCACCGAAAGTTACCCAGCATTTGTTCATATTGGGTT
This sequence comes from Periplaneta americana, assembly GCA_025594305.2. NCBI lineage: Eukaryota > Metazoa > Arthropoda > Insecta > Blattodea > Blattidae > Periplaneta > Periplaneta americana. The sequence continues at coordinate 6,330,703 of JAJSOF020000041.1, read as the reverse complement.
GAGGGAAAACCTCGGAAAAAGCTCAGACAGGTAACTTTCCCCGACCGGGAATCGAACCTGGGCCACCTGGTTTCGCAGCTAGACGCGCTAACCGTTACTCCACAGGTGTGGACAAACATTCAAATATCTTGGAGCAACAGTAACAAATATAAATGACACTCGGGAGGAAATTAAACGCAGAATAAATATGAGAAATGCCTCTTACAATTCGGTTGAGAAGCTTTTATCATCTAGTCTGCTGTCAAAAAATCGGAAAGTTAGAATCTATAAAAACAGTTATATTACCGCTTGTTCTGTATGGCTGAGAAACTTGGACTCTCACTTTGAGAGAGGAACATAGGTTGAGTGTTTGAGAATAAGGTTCTTAGGAAAATATTTGGGGCTAAGAGCGATGGAATTAGAGGAGAATGGAGGAAGTTACATAACGCAGAACTGCACGCATTGTATTCTTGACCTTTGGTTCTAACTTATCCCGTGGTTGGAAAGTTTGCTTACACGATCATAAATCGTAGGTCGAATATCTTTGAATGTCAGTGTACCTTCGCAATATCTGTATCGAAGTCGTGTTATTCCGTATCTATTGTAAAAAAAAAAAAAATTCCCTTCGCAATGGGAGGAGAAATTTTAATAGGGATATCCTGAACAACACCAACAGATAGCGCGCGTGTACTTTGAGGGATGCGCTTTGCGTGTGCATTTGTTTTCTGGTATATAGGCCTAAACATTGAGGATTTACGTAGTGTATTAGGCAATTAAATACTCTTAAAAACAAATCAAATGCCAAATTTTTGTTGTATTTCTATTTGTGAAAACCAGGGAAAGCCTTTTGTCTTCATTCAGGTCCCGAAATATTCTGAATACATGCTTTAAACCTTAAAAAAGTTTAACTAATTAAATTGTGCCTCGAAAGTGCTAGCTATTAAATAAAAATAACTACTTCAAGTAAGGAATTGCTGGCTACAGTTTAATTCTGGAAGAGGGAAAAGAAAAATTAATAAAAACATATGCAACCTCGACAGCAAGCTATGTTAGCTTAGATTATATTCAGTACTTCTAGAAGTTTCCGAAATTTAAGCCAGCATTTTACGCCTGCAGTAAACTCTCGATTAACTGGGATGTTTATTATCCAGGACGATCCGTAGTGAAATCCATTTCGTGAATAATGTTTTTAATGTGCTGTAGACTAATTATTAAAACCGTGTTTTTACTTCAAATTTTCAAAACCATCTTACATAGTATTCAAAACTGCATGTCCTTAACCTACAAAACGCACGACTAATCGTGGTACTACTGCGATCATATTATATCATGTTATCAAACATTGCATTTGATCTTTCTGCGACTAGAGAAAAAATACGAGGAATTCAATCTCGATAGTCCCTTCCCTATTAAAAACACATTGGTGGCTGCATATTCTCTTTTTAGCGTACGGTACTTACAATACTAATGATTAAAGAGGTAATATTCACCTTCGACAAAGTTCCTATTTTTATTTATTTATTTTATTCGTGCACCTCGTTCTCAAAGTTCTCGTTTAGGTTCATGAACGTTCAATTTACTCGTATCTATATTCTGCATACTGCAGATTTCCCCATCCATCTGTTAAGGGGAATTGTTGAGTATTATAAAAGTTTACGCTGTTATTTATTGTAAATTAAATTAAATTAAAGTATGAGGTAAGAAAATACTGAATTATATTAAATTATACTAGGTTATACAAATAATTATAAATATAATTTTGACACGTACAGGAAACCAACAAGTGGGAGAATACAATCAACTGTAGCATATGACATAATATAGCCCTACAACAAGTTGCGCCGCATGGAACGCTCCTGCCATCTAACGGTAGAACTTCGCATAAGATATCCCTATTTCTAAGTATGAAAGAAATATGGAATGCCTCATTTGCTGTAAGTTTTTTACACGTGGCTTTTCAAAACCAATATAATAGTACATTATGCAACGAGCCTATAATGGTAGTAATTAAGACGCAAGTATGATTGTTTATGAAACGAGCGCAAGCGAATTTCATAATTTTTATACGAGTGTCTCAATTACCATTATAGGCAAGTTTCATACGACTTTTATGCTCGACCATATTTCTAACTTGAAAGTATTTAAAATTATGGTTATGTGCGAACTGACCTGAATTGTGAGATGTGCGCAGACGCGAAAGTATTGATTTTTCCGAGGCCGAATTTCATTGACCTTGGCACAGAATAAGATGAACATTACTCTGGTATAACCTGAAAATTGATTTAGAATTGAAAAACGAGATGACAAATTGAATTTATTTGAATATTATTTACAATTAACTCTAATTATTATAGTAACAGAACATAACCTTCTGCGACAGTATTGGATTTCCAGCCTCCGTGACTTTTCGCTAATTCTTTTTCCTTTGCATATCCGAGAATAATCGATACTTGCGGTTTTATAACGGTACAAAGCTGACTTGTCATTGGCTGAGCTTTTATAACGGTACATACTGACTTGTCATTGGCTGAACACCTGTACTTTAATGAGTAGGTGTACTTTAATGACATGCATTGAAGTACTGCTGCATTACTACATTTCGGCATGGTCGAGCATAAAACAACATTATACTGCGTGTCACTCCCAATATCGTGATTTAAAGGATAAGGTCTTTATTAGAAGAAGTGTTAAAAAATGTGGAATACCATTTTGTTTTGTTTTGGAACCTACACGTTTTGAATACTGAAAGTAAGTATCGTCCTGTTTATTACTGAACGTCCCTGTGAATGGTACACAGGACTTACAAGTTCGTAAGATGTTATAAAATGTTTGAAAAAATAATTTCCTCAAAACCAAGCATATTTCCTTCATAAAAATGAAAGTACAAATGTGGAATACTATTAACAAGTTACAAGATTAATAAAATTGCAAAGTCAAAATGGCCTCTACTAAGAAAACCTCAACAAGCATTCAGCATCTTTATTCCAAGGTGTTTCCCCAACCGTAATACTGAATCCAGATGAATCGTCTCTCACGTCTTTTCTCGAACTTGTTTTATGACTTCTCGCATTGCCTTTCCATTCCACTATTCCATTCCATTTTCTGAGTTTGTTGGAAGGTGAGGTTTTCCCTCCTCCTGTAGGTTCCAACACTAGTATCGAAACAGAAAATCTCACAATATACTAGCATTTCGTATTTTTGACACACTGATGTTGTAAGTGATAACCTCAAAACAAATCATAATTTAAAAACGAGATCAATTAAACATACATTGCTATGAACGTAGATTATTTTTCTTTAAGAATATATATTATTAATATTTAAAAAAAAGAACTTTTCTCGAAAACGCAATAATGATAAACTTTTCAACAGTACAGACAGGTTCTAACTGCAAACTAACACAGTCCCGCGAAAGACAGGTCATGTCTTTCATGGCAAATCCAATACTCTAACATTTTTCATATTTTTGCCTATCTATTAGTATCCGCATACAATCCATGTATCTTAATGTTGTCTATCATTTGGTATATTCTTCTGCTCTCAACTCTTCTGTTCACTCAGTGCGTATTAATTTGGAAGACTTCCGCTAGAGTACAACACGTCTCAGGCCATGTAACACACTATTTCATATTTGTACCCTTATTTCATACTTCAAACACTTCCTCTATTATTATTATTATTATTATTATTATTATTATTATTATTATTATTATTATTATTATTATTATTATTATTTACTTACTTACTTACTTACTTACTTACTTACTGGCTTTTAAGGAACTCGGGTTCATTGCCGCCCTCACATAAGCCCGCCATTGGTCCCTATCCTGAGCAAGATTAATCCAGTCTCTATCATCATATCCCACCTCCTTCAAATCCATTTTAATATTATCCTTCCATCTACGTCTCGGCCTCCCTAAGGATCTTTTTCCTCCAGCCTCCCAACTACCCTATATGCATTTCTGGATTCGCCCATACGTGCTACATGCTCTGCCCATCTCAAACGTCTGGATTTAATGTTCCTAATTATGTGAGGTGAAGAATACAATGCGTGCAGCTCTGCGTTGTGTAACTGTCTCCATTCTCCTGTAACTTCAACCCTCTTAGCCCCAAATATTTTCATAAGAACCTTATTCTCAAACATCCTTAATCTCTGTTCCTCTCTCAAAGTGAGAGTCCAAGTTTCACAACCATAAAGAACAACCGGTAATATAAGTGTTTTATAAATTCTAACTTTCAGATTTTTTGACAGCAGACTGGATGATAAAAGCTTCTCAACCGAATAATAACAGGCATTTCCCATATTTATTCCGGGTGTAATTTCTTCCGAGTATCATTTATATTTGTTACTGTTGCTCCAAGATATTTGAACTTCTCCACCTCTTCAAAACATAAATTTCCAATTTTCATATTTCCATTTCGTACAATATTCTCGTCACGAGACATAATCATATACTTTGTCTTTTCGGGATTTACTTCCAAACCTATATCTTTACTTGTTTCCAGTAAAATTCCCGTGTTTTCCCTAATCGTTTGTGGATTTTCTCCTAACATATTCATGTCATCCGCATAGACAAGCAGCTGATGTAACACGTTCAATTCCAAACCCTCTCTGTTATTCTAGACATATCTAATGGCATACTCTAGAGCAAAGTTAAAAAGTAAAGGTGATAGTGCATCTCCTTGTTTTAGCCCACGGTGAATTTTAAACGCATCTGACAGAAACAGACCTATACGAACTCTGCTGTACGTTTCACTGAGACACATTTTAATTAATCGAACTAGTTTCTTGGGAATACCAATTTCAATAAGAATATATTATTACTATTATTATTATTATTATTATTATTATTATTATTATTATTATTATTATTATTATCTTAGGGCCGAATTCATAGTCAACACTTATCGTAGGGAAACACTTAAGCAGTTGCTTATAATAATTTCAATTCATAAATCCCACTGAAGTGAACACTTATTCAAATAAGGTAGCTTGTCAGCTTACTCAAGTGTTTCCTCATATGCATTGTAATCAGCTGATTCGGTATACAATGGATGATGATTATGATTTGATTTAATTTATTGAGTTCTGTAATTAAAATGAAAATGAGATATGGAAAACCCTTCAGATATGTATAATGATCAACAACTTAAGAGGAGATACCGTTTCAACAAGAACACTGTTGTGGATATTCTGGTGTCTCTCATTTCAATTCACAATACAACCATGAGGCTTACCGATTTCGCCACTGCTGAAAGTACCGGTTGCTTTGAGATTTTATGATACAGCAGCATATCAGGTAGATTTAAGTGGCATTTTTTTTTTTTCAAAAAGTACTCATTTCCCAACAAAGTGTTATTTGCATTTTTGTTTGTATTCTACCCAAGGAATAAGGTGTTAAAATTTCCACTTTGTTTAGCATAAAAACAATGAAAAATAAATTAAAATGATTTACTTACAGGAATATTTCCGGAGTTTGCATTAAACTCAACTGCAATTTTGTTCCATGTCAGTTTCTTCTTTTGGAGAGAACAATTATCAATTTGTTTTACTTCCGACGATATCTCCATATTTCATAACTAGTTATCTTAGCTCACTTCTTTCTTTTCTGTAAAATGCTTTCTGGACATCTTGTACAATGTTTAGCTCTATAACATTTACTTCTGTATTTGTGTATGACAATAATGCCGATTTAACAATTTGAAGGCACTGGAAAACAATTGAATGTAGGAAAGTACTCACGTCTAGCCATGTTGCCATATTTCTTTCGGTGTCAAGGGAATGCTCAGGGCATATGAATGAGTAGTGTCTCTGCAATACGATCTGAAATAAGTGCTAAGGAAATGCTCATTACTTAAGGGGAGAGGATAGTAATTTTTAAAACTTTTTTCCTATTTGGTGTCAAATATTAATTTTTTGTATGTAGAGAGCTCATGGCTATAGCAACTCAACCAAATATAAATATTTTGAAAAAAATATTTGGGAGCCAGATTTGAAAAAAAAAATGTACCCAATGCAGGATTTTACTAAACTCGATATATCTAAGCCATTTTTAAGATAAATTCAAACCGTTTGTTACAATTTATTTGTAAAAGCACGCTCTACAAACTGTCTGTAACAGAATTTTGATATTAGTTCCTAGATTTGTAAAATAAACAATTAAAATTTAATAACATTTTTTTATTTTCTTTCTTGCAAACAGAGAGACTTATTTTTAAAATGAAATCAATTAGGGAAATTCCGTTACAGAGAAAAGTCTCCTAGTAGTCTAGAGAATGTGTATTCTAAATTTCATTCATATATCTTTAATAGTTAAAAAATTATATCGATTTTTGTCTGGCAATGTAGCAAAAAAAATAAAGTTCCAGAAACGGCAATGAAAGGGGGTGTGATTTAATAATCCAGAGCGCAGGAACTTTAAAAATGGCGTCTCAACATCCAATAAGGGCACAGATACCCACACAATGTTATACAATGTATTCCACACACATCACAGAGTATTTTAAAGAAAAATTTGGTTTTGAAAAAAAAATGAAGTTCCGGAAACAACAAACAAAGGGCGGTGTGATTTAAAAATCCAGAGCGCAGGAAGTTTAAACCTGGCGTCTCAACAACCGATAAGGGCACAAATACCCACAAAATGTTATACAATGTATTCTACACATATCACAGAGTATTTTAAGGAAAAAAAAGTTTTTTTGAAAATTTACTCATTTTTCACCAAAAATACCATCCTCTTCCCTTAAGTGTTTCCTCATTTTATAAGTGACGACTATGAATTCGACCCTTAGAGTTCCTTTGCTTGTTCCATAGAATATTATGTATGCGTTAACCTATAAGTAAGATAGACATTGTGAAATCAACATACAGGACAAAAAACTTCTGGCACAATTACTGTGCGTATGGCTGAATCAGATATAACGTCAGATTTCCAAGTTGCTTTTGTTCAAATCGATAAAAAAGATTAAGGAATAATAGTGATTAAATATAATTATTATTTGTTATTACAAACATAATGTATAAACGAAGTTCTTTACAGTGAATTATTGATTGAATTGATATAGGAACGACGTAATTAATAATTAATTAATAACAGTTCATTAGTATATCAAATTCTACATAAGCATTACACGTTGGCTCACTGAAGAGAGTAACAAGCATTATATTTACTTTCAAACAAATGTTGATTGTGTTATATTTAAAAATTAACTGTGGGGAAATATATCATGGAATAATTTTGTGTAAATATATATTATTTATGTTTAATAATTCGATAAATAAACAGCCATTGGTAACAGCTAAATGACGTTATCCACCGTTGTCACATTTATAATTCTGATTTGTAGAGCCCGGATATTTGGCAAAATGCCTTTTTTACTGGGTGAAAGTAAATCATTATTTTCATAGATATAAATGCGATTTGGAGTAAATCAAAGTCATAGGGCCAATTTTTATTTTGCCTATTTTGCCTCTTTCTTACTAATTCAATAATAAATGCCTTTTTTGTCATTTTAAAACCATGTTTCTTGTTTATTTGCAATTTTCTGATTAATTGTAATGTAATGTCTATGAAATGTAAATATTTGAAACAATGACACAATTTAATAACAATAGTAAATAAAAGTAATTTATTTCGGTGCTTAATCTGCTAATAATCGTGCTAAAATAATATCTAATCTTCCTCAACTTGCTGAGGTTGACAAAGAATGTTAAACAGTAACATTTAAGGTGCGACATTAAAAATGTCTTACAAGAAATTTATTTACAATAAACTGAAATTTACAGTAGATAATGTCTTACAATAATTAAAATTTGCAATAAAGTAAAAAATACAGATAAAATAAAATAGAACGAGAAAATTCAACTGTAATCTGAATTGAAGTACAAGTGTCGCCATAAAATTTGTAGAGAACCCTTCAAAGCTATCAAAGACATTTCTTTAATTGTTGTTGTTGGGACTCCAAATTTATGACAGAATGGCACGAATTGTTTTGTTGTTGGTGTAATATGAATAATGATCGACAATCCATAGTAAAAAAATGTATCATGTCTTCACGATACCAACAATCGGTTTTATAATTTTAAATATTAAGCTCGTTCCCATAGAAGTTGCCACGTAGCATTTTCAATTGTTTGCTTTCATATTTTCAACTCTTACTGTTACAATTTTGTGTTGCTCGTGTTTATTGTTGTAGGAGAGACAAATTTTAGTGCCGAACAGTCAGTTATTGTCGGGTGACAGAAGGTATAAATAAGATCGGTTAGTTAGAATGCATAAATTCAGTAAACCATTGAAAAGTAAACTTCATGCTAACGTTAGTAAATTTGGTGCCCATGTGTTTTCAACCGATGGAACAGTTTTGTTATTTAAGGTTTGTGAAAAGACAGTTAATCACGAAAAAATAGCAATATGCGTTACAACGAGCCTATAATGATAGTAATTAAGAATCGAGTATGGATATTTTGAAACGAGCGCAAGTTGAGCTTTTTAATTTTCAATTGAGCTTCTTATTACCATTATAGTGCGAGTTTTATTACATTTATGCTCGACCATAATTTCTAACTTGATATTACCGGTATTCAGATGTATACATTTTATTTGTAGGTATCAAACAAGATCGGAAGTTCACCTTGTTCTTTAAAATGTCTGTGTTTAGATGTGCAGCAGACGCGAAAGTATTGATTTTTACGAGGAACAATAATTTCATTGACCTTGACGTAGTCCCGTTAAACTTGATAATATTATAATATTGTAACAATATTATTATTGAAGCCGACATTGAAAAACGAGATGACAAATTGAATTCATTTGAATATTATTTACAATTAACGTTAATTATTATAGTAACAGAACATAACCTTCTGCGACAGTATTGGATTTCCAGCCTCCGTGACTTTTCGCAAATTTTCTTTCGATTGCATATCCGAGAATAATCGAGACTTGCGGTTTTATAACGGTACAAAGCTGACTTATCATTGGCTGAACACATGTAAGCTGAGTTATCATTGGCTGAAGACCTGTATTTTAATGAGTAAGTGTACTTTAATGACATGCATTAAAGGACTGCTACCGGGTGTATAATTAGTACGTTTCGGCATGGTCGAGCATAAAGTATTTTATAAGTCAACATCTGTCACGTACGAAGTAAATATGTGATTTATGTTAATATAATTTAAAGTTATTGCTAAACTATATTATGCCTTTTTGAATTTTATAATGCCTTTTTGAAAGATTATTGTGCCTTTTTTTTAGTTTTTATTGCCTTTTTTTGCCTGCCTATTTTAAGTGTTATAAATGCCTAAACATCCGGGTTCTAGGCAAAACTGATTTGTAACAGCTACTTCTCCATCCCCACTCCTCAAACGTAGATTGAAGTGTTGCGGGCTGCATTCAGCTGTGATTCGGCGCTACCTATTGCTTTGGACACGCCTGCATTAGAGTAACATTCTCCATAGTATAAGCACGGTTGTCAGATGTTGATACAGTCATTTCCATGAGTAATTCTCTTTTCCTAGAAGATTCAGTGAAAGTTCTTTCACACACACATCCGGATGCTCTAGGAACTAGGACAAATCTGCGGAAATACGAAAGTCTGGTTTTTCCTCCGATCTACGAATTGATGTACAGTTTGTTTTCGTAATAGATTTACAAGAAGCCCAAGAAAATCAATTCGACAAGCAAGTCTGCCACTCCAACTTTCTCACAGTACGATTCATTGTTTTACATGAAAGATTAGGTCTGCGAGCATGCAACATTCAAATAACTCAGCAGATCACGGCCGGATATGAAGTTAAAGGTTGGCTTTTACTTACAGTTTCTTGGCGAAATTTAGCGAAGACAACTATTTAGAACAGTTGCATTTCTCTGACAAGGAACCTTAGTTTCTGCTAACCAACGAACACACGAGATTTCCTCCTGAAGTGTCCACATGGCTGTAGCTTAATGGAATAATTAACAGTTTATTTTTCAATCTAGTAACGGTTCTCAATCCCACACCACATGCTTCTGCAGTCGTTTCTTGCATGTTGGCAACGTTGCAGTCAGCATCAAGATGGCCGGCAGCGTTCTGCTCGTTAACGTTTTTAAAATAATTATACACCTTAAACACTATGTTCCGCGCCTGCTTGTGTAATACTTGTGTTTTTACAGTCTCTTCTTCCATTTATTTACCTTACACGTACACAGTAAATGTTAGTTTTACTTATTCAATGTATTGAAACACTCACACGTGAACAAACGAACTTGGGAAGTACTTGTTACAGACTGATTCCGATTGGTTCTACTGTACAAGCTTGTGACGTCACATGCCAGAAATGTTACGGCGCATGTAGCAGCCGACCGCCTTCCGAACTGCCGTCTAGTCTAGTGCCTACTATTTTTGTAGAATTGACTGTTATTCATATGTTTTTCATTCCGTCCATTAGACATACATAAATCCTATGGAAAGTTGTATATATTTATCCTAATTGCATTATTATCCTAATTCCAGCATAGATATGACAGAAATCCTCAAATCCCATATTATTTCTGACGTATAATACGTTTTTCCCGCACCGAGTATAAGCACCCGTTCCAGGATCATGGTGGAACAAAATATTGACAGAATTTCAAATCTCATAACCAATGTAACTTCTGTGGCCATGCCCAAAGCATGAGGGAGCCAAGATTGCATATAAAATTAACTGTACCGTTCGTTTCTCTCAGTAATATCTCGGCATCGAAAGCAGCTACAGACCTGTGCGATCACTAATTTGATTTGTAATCGCGAATTCATTTCTCAATAGACTTTTTACTGCATCATACTAGGTACTGTAGTTTAATATTTCGTATAATTATAAAGTATCTTGGAGCATTGTCTTAATACAATTATAAGCTATCTTCTCGCATGCCATTATGCAAACGAGTAAGAGTTCCTAACAGCCAGACATGAAATGACGTTCTAAGGAAATGTAGCATAGGAGTGGAGCGCCGCTGGGTATGTGTTCATTAGAGAAACTAGCTCTCTTTCTTCCGCCACTTCCCAGAGTTTGTAAAAAAAAAACTCACCTGAACAACAAACACACTAAATACCTTTTACTGGCAATTAGATTCTAAACAACAATTTTGATGGAACCTAATGTACCTACTTAAACTTAAAAAACCAGAAACTAAACACACTCGAACAATACGAAATATACAGAAACAAAAAAGCACACCCGCATCAAATCCTCAACACACAACTTAATTTCAGAACACACACACTATCTGACTCCACATTACACTACACAAACGCACCCCCACAGGAAACGGAACCAAAAGGCGCGAAGACCACCCAGTTCTGAAAATGTCCCCCAGGTCGAAACTAGTCAACAAGGTAACCTAGTTAATTAACACGTGAAGGCATATATGAAAGGTTCAGAACCATAGTGGGCCAAGCGCCATTTACTAAAACCGTAGAAAACAAGGATTAAAATTAAGTTATTACCATAATTCAATGGAAACATATAGCAAGGAATATAAAGTATACACATTAAAACTAAATGATATGTCAATCTTCATTAAACTATGGTATTCACTTAACTTTAATCCTTGCTTTCTCCGTTTTTAATAAATGGCGCTTGGCCCACTATGGCTCTGAACCCTTCACATATACTTTATATTTTGAAATAAACTTAAGTGTCTATTTTAGTACGTTTCACAAAAAAAAGCCTAACATACCATGTTTTGTCAATAATCACTGGTATGCAACCATTTTTTTACAGAGAAACTGTTTATATTTTTCAGTTCCCAATTATGGATAGTTACAAAGCCCATAATTTTGTAGTTTCCAATTTTCTAAAAATAACGTTCTTTTATTTTCGAAATTAATGAAAATGTCTAAATACTGAAATTAGTATATATATCCTTAGATAAATTATATTATTATTATTATTATTATTATTATTATTATTATTATTATTATTATTATTATTATTATTATTATTATCAGTGGCATATGCCTTCTCTTCATATGCACTGCGGAGAGATTTGGGATTTAACCCAGGCATATTGGTGTACAATCTAGTGATTAGAAGTTGTGCACCGCCATCTCTCCTAGTCCAGAAGTAGAAATTTTACATGAAAATTTCTGACACCACCGGAGATCGAACCCGGGCCAGCTAGTCTGGAGGCAGACACGCTACCACAGAGTTAACTTGGCGGATATTTTAAAAATATTGATTATATAAAAATTAGTACAAATTAATTTCAAAAATAAAATGTAGCCTAACTATACATAAGGTAGCTCTGTTTCTAAAATTCGACCGAATTATCTCTCGAGTATATTTCTAATCTTTATTCGGTGATACCAGACCAATTGATTGAGCAGTGGAGTTGATTCCATTTAATTGATTTTACTTTCTTCGCAAGTTGGAAGAAACCTGTCCAAATAATATACTATTATTTTCTTCTCTTAATTTATGAAGAAACTAGTATGTATATTGTATACGAAAATAGTTTTGAGTCACTTCTACATCAATGAAACATATAAATTTTTAATAATTTATATGTACTACAGATTACGATTTCTTTCTTCTTTCGAAATTAAGTAATATTTCAAATTGATTTATTATAATAACATTACTTCTTTTTCTCAGTATTTTAGAACAGAATTTGTCAATATGGCTGCCTCTCACTTGTAATGACAATTATTGTGTTATGCAACAGAAATTAATAAGATTCGTCATTTGTCATCCATATATTGGTAACTTGTCACTTCTCTCTAGTGTCTTTTATGCAATAGGCCCTTCGAGTTTGTTTCTTAGAAAAATCTGGGAGTCCACACCTGTGGAGTAACGGCTAGCGCGTCTGGCCACGAAACCAGGTGGTCCGGTTCGATTTCCGGTCGGGACAAGTTACCTGATTTAGGTTTTTTCCGGGCTTTTCCCTCAACCCAATATGAGCAAATGCTGGGTAGCTTTCGGTGCTGGACCCCGGACTTATTTCACCGGCATTATCACCTTCATCTCATTCAGACGCTAAATAAACTAAGATGTTGATAAAGCGTCGTAAAATAACCTTACTTACTTACAAATGGCTTTTAAGGAACCCGCAGGCTCATTGCCGCCCTCACATAAGCCCATCATCCGTCCCTATCCTGTACAAGATTAATCCAGTTTCTATCACCGTATAATTTAATATTATCTTCCCAACTACGTCCGGGTCTCCCCAAAAGTCTTTTTCCCTCTGGTCTCCCAACTAACACTCTATATGAATTTCTGGTTTCGCCCATACGTGCTACATGCCCTGCCCATCTCAAACATCTGGATTTAATGTTCCTAATTATGTCAGGTGAAGAATACAATGCGTGCAGTTCTGTGTTGTGTAACTTTCTCCATTCTTCTGTAACTTCATCCCTCTTAGCCCCAAATATTTTCCTAAGAACCTTATTCTCAAACATCCTTAATCTCTGTTCCTCTTTCAAAGTGAGAGTCCAAGTTTCACAACCATACAGAACAACCAGTAATATAACTGTTTTATAAATTCTAACTTTCAGATTTTTTTGACAGCAGACTAGATGACAAAAGCTTCTCAACCGAATAATAACGCTCATTTCCCATATTTATTCTGCGTTTAATTTCCTCCCGAGTGTCATTTATATTTGTTACTGTTGCTCCAATATATTTGAATTTTTCCACCTCTTCGAAGGATATCTCTCCAATTTTTATGTTTCCATTTCGTACAATATTCTGGTCACGAGGCATAATCATATACTTTGTCTTTTCGGGATTTACTTCCATACCTATCGCTTTACTTGCTTCAAGTAAAATTCCCGTGTTTTCCCTAATCGTTTCTTGATTTTCTCCTAACATATTTACGTCATCTGCATAGACAAGCAGCTGATGCAACCCGCTCAATTCCAAACCCTCTCTATTATCCTGAACGCTCCTAATGGCATATTCTGGAGCAAAGTTAAAAAGTAAAGGTGACAGTGCATCTCCCTGCTTTAGCCCACAGTGAATTGGAAAAGCATCAGACAGAAATTAGCCTACACGGACTCTGCTGTAAGTTTCACTGAGACACATTTTAATTAATCGAACTAGTTTCTTGGGAATACCAAATTCAATAAGAATATTATATAAAACTTCCCTCTTAACTGAGTCATATGCCTTTTTAAAATCTATGAATAACTGATGTACTGTACCGTTATACTCCTATTTTTTCTCCAATATCTGTCGAACCAACTAAAAAAAAGTCTGGGACAAGTGACAAGATGTCTTTTTTTTTTTTTTGTGGAATTGAACAGAGTTAAGTGCAACAGTTAGTTCCTTTCTTCACCAACTCTTAAGAATAGGTTGTAATTTACTTCAATACATAGTTGTTGTAGATAGTTCCTTTCATTATCAATCAACAAGGCTATCTTTAAAATATAATAAACAATGTATAACTCACTTCACCAAAAAATGTCATTTAATGCCTTTAATTATTCTCACCGATTCATGTTTGTTAAGCATGAAAAGTTTTGTTCATTTAGCTTTTATAGTAACTGAGATATAAAAAATGAATTTCATTAAATTTTCGCAGGCCAATGGTGTATCTCTCCCCTTAAACTTCGAATTAACCAAGCTCGACTGTAAATAATAAATATTCTATCTGTTCTATGTTTATCTATTCTATCAAATCTATATGTTCAAAGTTAGTACATCTATTATATATCCTTATTTCAAACTATCCTATATTCTAAAGCAAGGAGATGCACTATCACCTTTAGTTTTTAACTTTGCTCTAGAGTATGCCATTAGGAAAGTCCAGGATAACAGAGAGGGTTTGGAATTGAACGGGTTACATCAGCTGCTTGTCTATGCGAATGACGTGAATATGTTAGGAGAAAATCCACAAACGATTAGGGAAAACACGGGAATTTTACTTGAAGCAAATAAAGAGATAGGTTTGGAAGTAAATCCCGAAAATACGAAGTATATGATTATGTCTCGTGACGAGAATATTGTACGAAATGGAAATATAAAAATTGTAAATTTATCTTTTGAAGAGGTGGAGAAGTTCAAAGTATCTGGGAGCAACAGTATAGTACATTATGCAACGAGCCTATAATGATAGTAATTAAGACGCTCGTATGAACATTATGAAACTCGCTTGCGCTCGTTTCATAAATATCCATACTTGCGTCTTAATTACCATTATAGGCAAGTTTCATACGACTTTCTATGCTCGACCATATTTCTAACTTGAAATTATTCAGATGTATACATTTTATTTGTATCTGACATGATCGGAAGTGACCTTGTTCTAGGTCGTGAATTGTGAGATGTGCGCAGACGCGAAAGTATTGATTTTTTCCGAGGAATAATAATGTCATTGACCTTGATGTAATCCCGTTAAACTTGATATAACCTTGATTATTGAATTCGACATTGAAAAACGAGATGACAAATTGAATTTATTTGAATATTATTTACAATTAACGCTAATTATTATAGTAACAGAACATAACCTCCTGCGACAGTATTGGATTTCCAGCCTCCGTGACTTTTCGCTAATTTTCTTTCGATTGCATATCCGAGAATAATCGATACTTGCGGTTTTATAACGGTACAAAGCTGACTTGTCATTGGCTGAACACCTGTAAGCTGAGTTGTTATTGGCTGAACACCTATACTTTAATGAGTAGGTGTACTTTAATGACATGCATTAAAGGACTGCTGCCAGGTGTATAATTACTACATTTCGGCATGGTCGAGCATAAACAAATATAAATTATACTAGGGGAGAAAATTAAACACAGAATAAATATGGGAAATGCCTGTTATTATTCGGTTCAGAAAATTTTATCATCCAGTCTGCTGTTGAAAAATCTGAAAGTTAGAATTTATAAAACAGTTATATTACCGGTTGTTCTGTATGGTTGTGAAACTTGGACTCTCACTTTGAGAGAGGAACATAGGTTAAGGGTGTTTGAGAATAAGGTGCTTAGGAAAATATTTGGGGCTAAGAGGGATGAAGTTACAGGAGAATGGAGAAAGTTACACAACACAGAACTGCACGCATTGTATTCTTCACCTCACATAATTAGGAACATTAAATCCAGACGTTTGAGATGGGCAGGGCATGCAGCACGTACGGACGAATCCAGAAATGCATGTAGAGTGTTAGTTGGGAGGCCGGAGGGAAAAAGACCTTTAGGGAGGCCGAGACGTAGATGGGAAGATAATATTAAAATGGATTTGAGGTAGGTGGGATATGATGATAGAGACTGGATTAATCTTGCTCAGGATAGGGACCGATGGCGGGCTTATTTGAGGGCGGCAATGAATCTCCGGGTTCCTTAAAAGCCAGTAAGTACTTGTATACTATATTCTAGTCTATATGTAAACGTGTGTTGTTTTAGTGTCAAAAGAGAGAGTTCGGATGATTACAACGATATTTATATAACAGTTTCATTATAGTGCCAAAATTGGACTTACGTTGTTGTGGAATTCGCGGTATTGTTGTTGAACGGTAACGCCTGCCTGCCGCTCCTCAAGTCCGGAATTGACCTTTCTTTCTCCAAATAGCATTGTGTTCACATGTAAACGCAGCAAATTGCAGTGAAAGTGCCATGTCTCGAGTAGACTTACTAAGTACGGAAATATCTTCACTGAATCGGTGCATGCAAGACTTCCCACATACTGTATTCACCGACGGGTGAGAAAGTTACTTTCTGCTAAGAACGTAGAAAGTAGAGAACTTGTGAAGTCAACACAAAATGGTTGACACTTCATTTTTAAAAATAGCATAAAACAATTTCGAAAAATGTGTTACAAAATAATTTATAGTAAACTATGTTTTACCGTATATTTAGTATACAAGGTGTCTCAGGTGGAATATAACAATTTCAGGAATATGTATTTTGGGTTAAAATACATCGATTCCACCCTATATATCTACATCCCAAGTTTAACGGTGGGAGAGAAATTGACGGGAGAAATATTGGAACATATTGTGGTTCCGTGTTCTCATCGCGGCATCACAACTTCTCTTTTCATCGCAGGAAGTTGTCGTATGTTTAGTCACGTGACCGTGGGTCTGCACACTGACTGGATGTATCAGAATACTGTTATTTTCTGCCGACCAACGAGATATATCGAAGCAAAAAATAAAATAAAACATGATTTTAAAAATAGAAAAATGACGTTTCATGCACTTAAATAGGCACCTATCACAAATAGGTACTAACGGTCAAAATAGGCATTTATGGTTACTAACAAATACCTTTTATTCGTCATAATTTGGTCCAAGATAGATCTTTAACTTTACTCTGCATGTTTAGCAGCTAAAGAAACTACATGTCAGGAAATACCCTCAGCTTAGTTATTACTCACATCGAAAAAAATAGTAAAAATAAGTGTGTGGAAAGTAAAAGATAGTAATGATTTTAATAAAGTAATTGTTAATAATTGTTTAATCTAGTACGAAGTACAAATATTAATAGGTACATCTAGATTACACAGCTTTTAACACTATATAACTTCGGATTATATACTGTATTTCTTTCACGTGTTAAAATCAGGTACGTTGTTGTTGACTAGTTTCAACCTATTGTAGGTTATCTTCAGAACTGGGTGTTCCTGGTTTTCACGCTTTCTGAGTGTGCTCCCTGTGGAGGTGTGATTGTGTGGTGCAATATGGAGTCAAATAGTGTGTGTGTTCTGAAATAAAGTTGTGTGTTGAGAATATCATGGGGGTGTGTTTTTGTGTGTCTGTATATTTCGTATTGTTCTATAAACAAAAAGTCGCATCGCTGTTATTTCCGACGTGACTCAGCCTCTTTGCTTACGTCTTAGGAAGTGAAGGCTCTATAAAGTCTAGGTAGGTAGCATCGTTCGCCGTTTTAGTTCCTTCGTTGCCGAGCTATCAAACGAGGAATCTATTTGCCGCACGGTTAAACATTATTATGTCGTAGCTCCTATGATAATAAATCAAACGCACTGTAATTGAGTAAATAATTGAGCGGCAAATAACGTCCTCGTGTGCTTTCTGCGAACGCCAACGAAAGAGCCGAAATGGCGGGTAATTATATTAAGTATTTATCAAGCCTTAGGAAGTGCATAACGTCATCAGCAGCGAATCACAAACGCACACGTTTAAATGTAGCCGACCTGCAACGTGATTGGCTGCCGGAAATAAGAGCGACGGGACTGTAGTGTGATTAGTGTGTGGTTTCTTGGTTGAATGTGAAACAAATATTAACTTAAACTTTCTACTTCCTAAGCACAAAAGCAATGACCAGCAAATGATGGAAGTCAACATTTATTAAATGTTAGGTCTAATGACTAGTATCGCTTTTACGTCACATAATTTAAGCAGTTTTATCGCTAACATATTTCCTCCAGCCTTTTCATCCCACGCTCTTCATCTTGTAAGTAACAAACACACAATAAAGAAAATCTGTTCCTCCTTTCACTCTTTGAGTCGCTTGAGAAACTTCTTGCCCCAGCAACTAAAACTTACCCTAGTACAAACCCTAGTAATGCCGCACTTCGATTATTGTGACGTTTTGTTAAGTGATCTAAGTACTGAACTGTCAGTCAAGTTACAGCGAGCTCAGAATATGTGCGTCAGATACGTGTGCAACATCCGACGATATGATCACATATCACCGTCCTTCGCAAGTCTCTCGTGGCTCCGACTTAAAGAACGCAGAACTTTACACTCTTTGTCTTTACTCTTTCGAATTCTGCACACCTCAACACCAAATTACCTTTCGTCTCGTTTCTCTTATCTATACTCTAACCACGACGTAAATACCAGATCACTTATCTGTGGCACGCTAAATATACCTCTTCATAGAACATCTTGTTATTCCTCATCTTTTACAATATCCACGTCACAAAGTATTAGGGGCTGCAAGACAACAAACACCTTTAAGAACAGCTTAAAAGATAACCTTATTAGCATTTCACTCCAATCATACTGATCTTAACTATCACTGACTACACTGTTACTTTTTTCTTTAGACATCATCCTGATCGTGCTGTATTTTCAAAATTGTCTCATAATAACCTCTTTCTATTATCTAATATCATTTGAAATATATTAACATTCTATGTATTTTAGTTTAATTCTGCTACCCAGTTTATTTCAGTGTTTAATTAATAGTTCATAGTATTTTGTTGTTTAATTCGTAAATAACTCTTGTATACATGTGACTCTCATCTAAATCAAATTGTTGAATTCTTTGTAAGTTCATGCATATGTATATACACTTTTTGCTGGTTGTGTGGAAGAGAAGGCCTTACGGCCTTAACTCTGCCAGCTAAAATAAATCATTATTATTATTATTATTATTATTATTATTATTATTATTATTATTATTATTATTATTATTATTATTATTATAATACCCAAAAAGTGTGAAAAAA
This sequence comes from Periplaneta americana, assembly GCA_025594305.2. NCBI lineage: Eukaryota > Metazoa > Arthropoda > Insecta > Blattodea > Blattidae > Periplaneta > Periplaneta americana. Next base: position 6,311,346 of record JAJSOF020000041.1, on the reverse strand, counting down.
ATAATAACTGAACTGCAGTATTCCGGTACTCTCATATGACCGTAGTGATGTTGTAAGCATTCTATATGTTTAGGCACCGTGTTCTGTTTCTGTGATTATCCATTTGGTCAAAAGCAAAGTAAACGTGTCCTCATTGCGGATGTTTTCTGGCCGGGTTCCTTAAAAGCCATCGGTCCCTCACATAAGCCCGCCATCGGTCCCTATCCTGAGCAAGATTAATCCAGTCTCTATCATCATATCTCACCTCCCTCCAATCAATTTTAATATTATCTTCCCATCTACGTCTCGGCCTCCCTAAAGGTTTTTTCCACCCGGCCCCCAACTAACACTATATATGCGCACTTCTGGACTCGCCCATACGTGCTACATGCCCTACCCATTTGTAAATAAGTAAGTAAGTAAGTAAGTAAGTATTGATTTTGGTCAGTTTTCAGGTGTCACATAAACATGAATACGTGGACAAAATTTTCTTACAGCTATCACACAGTCCATGGAATTTACAAGAAGGGTAACATCATTAATTTGTATTGTGTAATTATTTTTTCTTATAAAGTTCATGCTTAATGTGAAATGAATTTATTAGAACAGCATCAAGATACAGCATTTTCAATAATATATCACATCACATTGTTCTAAAGCATAGAAATCCATGTATGTCTCTCTCCATTTAAAAAATAACCCATCATTAATCCCCAACCGTTAAATTTCGGACACAGATATATAGCAGGCCAAATAGATGTAATTTAACCCAAGAAACATTATCCTGAAGTATTTTACTTTTCACCTAGAACACTCTGTATAAAGTAGCTTACAGTACTGGCATGAATTTTGAACACTTTTGAGAGATTCTTTTCTTGCATTCAGCAGTTTATTTTAGTTTAAATTTACATCGTAATTGCACACAAATTTTCAGAAAATCATATCCTAATGTTCAGTGTTTGAAATTTAAACCAACAATTTTAAATTAAAATGTCAGATTTCAAGTTAAATACTGCCAAACCAACAATTTCATAAAGTAACGAATTATTTCATGCAAATGTTATTGCAATAGTTCTCAATATTTTGGACTGTCTCCAGTCTCCTTGAAATTGAGACCACCAAATGTCGGAGATCTTCTGGTGTGATCACCATAAACCATAAATTAAATATAGTCTCTTGCAGCCGCCTCTTGTTGATAGAATTCCTTCGCTAATCCAGAATTTTCAGCCTTTACCACAAGTTCTCTATCTGGTCGAAGTCGGGACTGTTTTCAGGCCAAGGTAGTCAAAGGTGTGCCGAGAAGTCTTTCTAATGATGCCATATAAGCCTACTTATTTTTTCATTTTTGGATTCTTTAGAACCCAAAACGTAAAAAGTAAAAAATTTTGAACATTATTTGTAAATTGTATATATATTTTTTTAAATTGCTCCAAAATTATGATCCCAACAGAAGAGAAAGAGAAATGTTTCAGTATATTAGTGTATCACTATGAAGAACAGGGGATCATGATTATAGACAAAAGCTACTCCAAAAGAACTTATTGAATAATATTTCTTGAATGACCCCCAAAATCCCCTGATCTCAAACCATTAGATTTATTCTTAATGAACTATTAGAAGTGTAGGGTCTACCAGGACCAACCACGAAACCTGGAAGAGTTAGAACGAAGAATTTGGAATGAAATACAACAGATCAACAGATTAGTGTTGCTGAAACATTACTAATTGGAAGGAGGCACAGGCTAAAACCCTGATAGCACTGATATTTAACCCTTGTGGTGAATTTCGGTAAAATCCGTTAGGCCTAAGTAGTCAAATCCACTTTCCTCACCTCCACGCTGGGGACCCCTGGAATCCTTTAAGATGTGAAAGAAAGTCACCGGCGTAGCTCAGGTGGCAGTGTGTTTGCTGCTAATCCGGAGATGTGCTCGGGCGTGGGTTTGATTTCCGCTTGGGATGATTCCTGGTTGGGTTTTTTCCGAGGTTTTCCCCAATAGTAAGGTCAATGTCAGGTAATCCTCGCCTCAACTCGCCAAATACCATATCGTATCACCAATTCCATTAACGCTAAATAGCCGAGTAGTTGATATAACGTCGTTAAATAACAAAGTAAAAACAAGATGCGAAAGAGAGAGTGGTGTGCGGAAAGAACGGAAAGCTACTGCATTTATCTTTACAAAGAAAAACTTCATCGCACGATGAGTCTTTCTAGTTTCAGGTTCTCCCTTCAAAATTGTCTTCAGTTTCTTCAACGAAACGGTGAAAAACGTAGTGAGATAAATGACCAGCAGGCTTGGAGCTCTCATCGATTTTTCCTTGCAGTTCCAAATTCTCTTACAAGGACGCGCAATCGCGTAGCCTATCTTTTAAGGAGAGTTATGACTGAATTTTCTAACTTTTAATTACTGTTATTATTATTATTATTATTATTATTATTATTACTTACTACTTACTTACTTACTTATTTACTTATGGCTTTTAAGGAACCCGAAGGTTCATTGCCGCCCTCACATAAGCCCGCCATTGGTCCCGATCCTGTGCAAGATTAATCCAATCTCTATCAACATATCCCACCTCCCTCCAATCCATTTTAATATTATCTTCCCCTCTACGTCTCGGCCTCCCTAAAGGTTTTTTCCACCCGGCCCCCAACTAACACTCTATATGATGCGCACTTCTGGATTCGCCCATACGTGCTACATGCCCTACCCATCTCAAACGTCGGGATATAATGATCCTAATTATGTCACGTAAAGAATACAACGCGTGCAGTTCCGTGTTGTGTAACTTTCTCCATTCACCTGTAACTTCACCCCTCTTAGCCCCAAATATTTTCCTAAGCACCTTATTCTCAAACACCCTTAACCTATGTTCCTCTCTCAAAGTGAGAGTCCAAGTTTCACAACCATGTAGAACAACCGGTAATATAACTGTTTTATAAATTCTAACTTTCAGATTTTTTGACAACAGACTAGATGATAAAAGCTTCTCAACCGAATAATAACAGGCGTTTCCCATATTTATTCTGTGTTTAATTTCCTCCCAAGTATCATTTATATTTGTTACTGTTGCTCCAAGGTATTTGAATTTTTCCACTTCTTCAAAGGATAAATTTCCAATTTTTATATTTCCATTTCGTACAATATTTTCGTCACGAGACATAATCATATAGGCCTACTTTGTCTTTTCGGGATTTACTTCCAAACCTAATTATTTACTGACTTGCTTGAAGTAAAATTCCTGTATTTTCCCTATTAATATTATTATTATTATTATTATTATTAGTCTATTACTCGATATGAAAATCCATTATATGACATTTTAAATTCCATCAACCTGAAATTTTGCAAAAATACAAAAAGAAAACATACTATTTATTCATTCGCTCATAGTGTTCTGCCCAAGGGCAGGTTTTCACTACAAACCATACGGTGACAGTTGCGAGTTAGTTTATCTGCACTCGTGCGTGAAGGTTGAGTCAGTCATGTTGTGTTGCGTGTGTGTGTGTTCGGCGTTGTTGCAATGCGATTTTCATTGCGTGAACGTTTCTATATGCTTACTACGTACATAAAAAACAGAAAATCTTGTGCGAGAATACGACAGAACTTCCGTATCAAATTTCCAAATAGACCCGTGCCTAATGCTACTACAATAAGGTTAGCCAAAAAATTCAAACAGACAGGTTCAGTAAATGATCGTAAAGTACAAAGGACAAAGGAGGAGACATGTCCTTGGCGCAGGAAACTGAAATAAGTTACGAGTCCGCTCGTCAAGCAACAAAATCACTTAAAAATTAAAGCCATACAGAATTCCGGTACTTCAAAAGTTAAATGAACAAGATCCCAGTAAGAGGTTGCATTTTTGTAATTGGATTTTAGAGAAAGTAAATTCAGAGGAAATTGATCCGACATTAATTTATTTTTCTGATAAGGCCTACTTTCATTTAAAGGGTCACGTATCATCACAAAATCATCGGTATTACAGCCAGGAGAAATCCAATCTTGTACTCGCAACAGATTTGTACGGTGAAAAAATAGGCGTGTGGTGTGCAATGTACGGACACAGAATTATTGGGCCTATTTTCACTCAGGGTACAATTATCAGCGAGTGTTATGTGAATGACATCCTTGACCCATTTTTAGATGAATTGACTTATGGAGAACGTTTCTCAGTAACGTGTCAAGAGTGTGTAGCAATTGATGGGGGACATTTTCAACATCTACTTTGAGCTGGATAAGAATAAATTCCTATACTAAATGTTACAGTGCCGGCAGACCGGGTGGCCCTTGGTCGCTCCTAGCGGCGGGCGACGGGAAAATGAAAACCGCGCTGCTAAAAAAAACGGTGTCACTATAGTATAAGAGAGTAAAATCTGTTTACTCTCGTGTGCTATACATTATTTTATCCATTATACTTACTTACTTACAAATGGCTTTTAAGGAACCCGCAGGTTCATCGCCGTCCTCACATAAGCCCGCCATTGGTCCCTATTCTGTGAAATATTAATCCAGTCTCTATCATCATATCCCACCTCCCTCAAATCCATTTTAATATTATCCTCCCATCTACATCTCGGCCTCTCCAAAGATCTTTTTCCCTCTGTCCTCCCAACTAACACTCTATATTCATTTCTGAATTCGCCCATACATGCTACATGCTCTGCCCATCTCAAATGTCTGGATTTAATGTCTCTAATTATGTCAGGTGAAGAGTACAATGCATGTAGTTCTGTGTTGTGTTACTTTCTCTATTCTCCTGTAACTTCATCCCTCTTAGTCCCAAATATTCTCCTAAGAACCTTAATCTCAAACACGCTTAATCTCTATTTCTCTCTCAAAGTAAGAGTCCAAGTTTCACAACCATACAGAACAACCGGTAATATAACTGTTTTATAAATTCTAACTTTCAGATTTTTTGACAGCAGACTAGATGACAAAAGCTTCTCAACCGAATAATAACAAGCATTTCCCATATTTATTCTGCGTTTAATTTCCTCCCGAGTGTAATTTATATTTGTTATTGTTGCTCCAAGATATTTGAATTTTTCCACCTCTTCGGAGGAAAGATCTCAAATTTTTATATTTCCATTTCATACAGTATTCTGGTCACGAGACACAATCGCATACTTTGTCTTTTCGGGATTTACTTCCAAACCTATCGCTTTACTTGCTTCAAGTAAAATTTCAGTGTTTTCCCTAATCGTTTGTAGATTTTCTCCATCATATTCACGTAATCCGTATAGACAAAAAGCTGATGTAACCCGTTCAATTCCAAACCGTCCACACCTATGGATTAACGGCTAGCGCGTCTGGCCACGAAACCAGGTGGCCTGGGTTCGATTCCCGGTGGGGGCAAGTTGCCTGGTTGAGATTTTTTCCAGGGTTTTCCCTCAACCCAATGTGAGCAAATGCTGGGTAACTTTCGGTGCTGGACACCGGACTCATTTCACCGGCATTATCACCTTCACCTCATTCAGACGCTAAATAACCAAGTTGTTGATAAAGCGTCGTAAAATAATCTACTAAAAAAATTCCAAACCCTGTCTGTTATCCTGAAATTTTATAATGGCATATTGAAGAGCGAAGTTAAAAAGTAAAGGTGATAGTGCATCTCCCTGCTTTAGCCCACAGTGAATTGGAAAAACATCAGATAGAAACTAGTCTATACGGACTTTGCTGTAAGTTTCACTGAGACACATATTAATTAATCGAACTAGTTTCTTGCGATAGGGGTCCAATGCTCAGGATAGGGACCAATGGCGGGCTTATGTGAGGGCGGCAATGAACCTCCGGGTTCCTTAAAAGCCAGTAAGTAAATAAGTAAGTTTCTTGGGAATATCAAATTCAATAAGAATATTACATAAAACTTCTCTCTTAACCGAGTCATATGCCTTTTTTAAATCTATGAGTAACTGATGTACTGTACCCTTATACTCCCATTTTTTCTCCAATATCTGTCGAATACAAAAAATCTGATCAATAGTCGATCTATTACGCCTAAAACCACGCTGATGATCCCCAATAATTTAATCTACGTATGGAGTTAATCTTCTCAAAAGGATATTGGACAAAATTTTGTACGACGTCAACTAAAGTGATATTCCTCGAAAGTTACCACAGTTAGTCTTGTCCCCCTTTTTAAAAATAGGTACAATTATGGACTCCTTCCATTGTTCTAGTACAATTTCCTTTTCCCAAATAGCAAATACAGGTTTATAAATTTCTCTAGATAATGCGCTTCCACCCTCTTGTATTAATTCTGCTGGAATTTGATCGATACCTGTGGACTTGTACTTTTTCAGATTTTCTATCGCAATTTTGACTTCAGAAAGTGTGGGTTCTGGTATAAATGGCTCAGCAGTTTGTATTTGAATTTCGTTCCGATCATTTCTATTTGGTCTATGTACCAATATCCATTATTTGTATCTAAATTCAATTTTAAATTGTACGCCTTTTCTTTGTAATGTGTTGTTTGTGAAGTTATAAATGAATTATTGAATGGATTTTATGGTTGCTAATGTGCACGTTGTCATGGAAAAAGTTTTTAATTCACAGCAGTGAATTAAATAGTAATATGCGTTACAAGAGCGGTATGTTGAGGTTTTCATGAAAAAGGGAAACGTAGTTGAGCTTTTTTAATTTCCGAGAATTGAAAGAAAACATATCGTACATTATTTTGTGCGAAGATCGTTTATTACATACCTGAAAGACGAATTTCTAATTAGTTGCAATGAAATCTCCATGTTGGTTTCTGTTTAATGACGCCAACTTCGAAAAACCAAAATATCTTTCTTCAACATTGTTGCTATAAAATGTTTTCTGTGTTTACTATACTCCAGCAGGCCGTGATATATGTCTGTCTTTTTTTCCCCCCAGTCTATAAATGCGAACTTAAAACAAACGGTAAGGTTATGTAATGATTTATTTTTCATTTTAATATTTTAACAATATTATTTATATAACATATTGCAGTAATAACATCCGCATCTGGAATATCGATGATTTTTTCACGGCTTCCTTAATGTTACTTGTATCAGGAATGCAATAAGTTTCGTGGAGTAGTAGACTTTACTTAATTTTTGCAAATATTTAAAAACAATAATTAACAGTGCAATTTAGGTGAAATTGCAGTGGTAAGTTTCCAATTTATAATTATTACTATATTGAACGTCTCTAAAAATAATATGTTAGAAGCCTAAAGCAGTAAAATCAATATGTCACTTAAGCGATAAGAAGAGGGAAATTGCTATGTGTGTTAGGTTGGGAATACTGAATGTGGAATTTTAGACTTACCGCGGATTGGTTTTGTGCGGAAACCAAGCAAATACGCACGATCTCGCAGAAAAGTTTTAATTCTGTGCTATGAATAAAGACATTGTTTAGGTTGTTAAGGAGGATCAAATAAAGATCAATTTAGATACCAGTCATGGATAATAGTAATATACGTTACAAGAGCGGTATGTTGACGTTTTCATGTTCGAGGAAAAGATTGAAAAAGCGAAACGTAGTTGAGCTTTTTTAATTTCCGAGAACATGAAAATAAACATACCGCTCGTGTATCGTATATTATTTTGTGCGAAGATCGTTTATTACATACCTGAAAGACGAATTTCTAATTAGTTGCAATGAAATCTCCATGTTGGTTTCTGTTTAATGACGCCAACTTCGGAACACCAAAATATCTTTCTTCAACATTGTTGCTGTAAAATGTTTTCTGTGTTTACTATACTACAGCAGGCCGTGATATACGTGTGCCTTTTTTTCCCCCCCCAGTCTATAAATGCGAACTTAAAACAAACGGTAAGGTTATGTAATGATTTATTTTTCATTTTAATATTTTAACAATATTATTTATATAACATATTGCAGTAATAACATCGGCATCTGGAATCTCGTTGATTTTTTCACGGCTTCCTTAATGTTACTTGTATCAGGAATGCAATAAGTTTCGTGGAGTAGTAGACTTTACTTAATTTTTGCAAATATTTAAAAACAATAATTAACAGTGCAATTTAGGTGAAATTGCAGTGGTAAGTTTCCAATTTATAATTATTACTATGTTAAACGTTTCTAAAAATAATATGTTAGAAGCCTAAAGCAGTGAAATCAATATGTCACTTAAGCAGTAAGAAGAGGGAAATTGCTATGTGTGTTGGGAATACTGAATGTGGAATTTTAGACTTACCGCGGATTGGTTTTGTGCGGAAACCAAGCAAATATGCACGATCTCGCACAAGTTTTAATTCTGTGCTATGAATAAAGACATTGTTTAGGTTGTTAAGGAGGATCAAATAAAGATCAATTTAGATACCAGTCATGGATAAAATAAATTTGGTTCCTAAAAGTCTGTAGGCTGGTTAAATTATATGTGCAGACTATTTCAATCATGCTTTTATTCATTCACCAATGGACAGTAAGAATATGTTGATTTCAACCAATCAGAGCAACGAAATATTGTCGTAGTACACAAATTGTCACACCTAACCGACGTTTATTTGTTTCTTCTTTTTCGGTGGAATCGGTAGTAATCAACATTAGAATTCTGTGGTTCAGTGCAAGAACCCTGTAACTTTCATAATATATATATTATTTTTAATGTACCGAAGTACATATGATATTTCCATGCAGATATTCTGCGTCATCATACGATGAAAGAGTAATGGAACGGAGAAAAATTCTCTCCGGCGCCGGGATTTGAACCCGGGTTTTCATCTCTACGATGCTGATGCTTTATCCACTAAGCCACACCGGATACAACCGATGATAAATGCATTTTATTTTATAGATCCGACGCCGGTTAGAATCGTCTCAGATTAAGCTCCAACTCTTGGGTTCCCTCTTGGCCGCCCTCTGCACTACGTCATAGATGTCTATGAACGCAGGACCGAGACCAACGTGCTGAGGTGCACTCGATATTAGTGACTAGTTGGCCGGGATCCGACGGAATAAGCGCCGTCTTAAATCAAGTGATTTACGCATATCATATATATTATTTCTCCGTTCCATTACTCTTTCATCGTATGATGACGCAGAATATCTGCATGGAAATATCATATGTACTTCGATACATTAAAAATAATATATATGATATGCGTAAATCACTTCGTGATTTAAGACGGCGCTTATTCCGTCGGATCCCGGCCAACTAGTCACTCATATCGAGTGCACCTCAGCACATGTGTGGACTTCGGTCCTGCGTTCATAGACATCTATGACGTAGTGCAGAGGGCGGCCACTAGAGGGAACCCAAGAGTTGGAGCTTAATCTGAGACGATTCTAACCGGCATCGGGATTGTATCCGGTGTGGCTTAGTGGATAAAGCATCAGCACGTAGAGCTGAAAACCCGGGTTCAAATCCCGGCGCCGGAGAGAATTTTTCTCCGTTCCATTACTCTTTCATCGTTTCATAATATAGTTTGTTCTGAGAAAATCGAAGTTATAGAAAATTGTAAGCATTGTACTTCATGTTAATGCAGTAAGTTGTTACCTCTCTTCTATGTCTGATGTAGATATTTACGCCTACACAACTGTCACAATGAGAAGGATGATAAATACTATTTTATTTTAGATCCGTATTAGTATTTTATTTTTTTAGGGTATAGTGACATAAAACAAAAATGCTCGGCCGATCGGGTTAATGTATTAAAAAAATCATTACAAGCGTAAAGCCTTGTGAGATTAAATTATTTGTTGCTGTTTATGAAACCTCCGAAAAATACCCAATCAGGTAACTTGTTCCAAACAGTATTAAACTCAGGCCAGCTCGTTTCACGGTCAGATATGCTAACCGTTACTCCACAGTGGTGGAACGAATAGAGATTTCAAATATGTAAAAATTAATGTATAGTGCCATTTAAAAAAGAAGTGATCTTGTCACACGCTGTATACCTGAATCAATATTTTTGTAAAAACATTGCTTTAGTATTAAATTAGTTATCTGCAACATTTTTGTACTTTTTAAATAAATATATAAAGAGTTATAATCAATATTCCAGACTTAATTAACACACTATATATATAGTGAACAGTAAGTAATGTCATTAATTTCAAGAGGCTATTCTTTGAGATATTTCAAACAAAAATGTTTAATGCAATTTTGCTAGTTTTTTCTTCCTTCTCGAGATAAAAATTGTTTTATATGAAATATTTCAGAGCACGTTTTGAGAAAGCTATTGAGTTAATTCCCAATATGCTCAGTCAATTTAAGAGAACAGTGTATTGTGATCAGGGCTAGGATTTTGATGAAATTGCATCTTTTTTCTAGTAAGCCAGAAACATAGCTGCTTTAGTATATTTTATATGTTATGTGATAAACTGAGTGTTAAGACACATTTGTTAGGACATTTTTTGCATTTTTTGCCTGTTTCAACTCATAAGAGCATCTTTTGTTTTATTCGGTCATTTTTTAGGCATTTTCATTTAATTTTGGCCATAAATCCCCATTATTAATGTAAAATAATGTTTATTTCCTTTTATATTTTCTCTACATATTTTGTTCATTAATACCCATTATTTTGTATAATATTTTAATCGTTTTTCTACACAAATATTGTCATTTTAACGTAGTACACCCCATGTAATGGATCAGCCCAACCACCCCTTCAATATAGACTCCTCTATGCCTGCTAATTCCGTATAAGAGTGGCCTTGTGGGGGACTACAAGGAACTACATCAGGTGAAATAATTAATTAAAGTGTACCACTTAGAAAAAATTATGTAAAATTAAATAAACTTAAATGTTGGTACTAGAATTTAATTTAATTACTAGTCTAAATATTAAGTAGTACAAAACCTCTTTTCCTACTAAGTGAATTATGTAAGATCAATTTTTAGGGCAATTTAATGGCATTTTTTGAAAGATTTGTAGGTCATAAATGCATTGTTTTTAGGAAATTTTTTCATGATTTTTAGGTCGTCGAAATCCTAGCTCTAATTATGATAATGAATTATTGAAAGAATTTTAGTTTTGTCCTTTAAATGTGCAGAAATTTGATCCAAAGAAATGTAACGTTTCGTTCTGCGAAGAAATTTTACAAAGTTACATTTGTTCGGATCAAATTTCTGCACATTTAAAGGACAAAACTAAAACTCTTTCTATCATTCATTATCATAACATACAGCTCTCTTAACTGACTGAGCGTATTGGGAATTAAATCAATGGATTTCCCAAAACACGTTGTGAAATGTTTAATATAAAACCATTTACTTTTTGGTGCAAAAACCTGGTATGATGCATATAATAATTCAAATAATGGACTTAAATTAATAAAAAAATGTTTTGACATAAATTATCTTCCTATCAACGAAAATAAAACCATAATTATTCCATTCTCGTTATCTGAAAAATGTAACAAACCTCCTACATCTATATTAAGTATTAAATTACATAATTATGATTGTTGTCTTATACAGTGTAAATGTCCGATTATTAAAGAGTCCTCTGAAGTTAAGTATTTAGGCATAATTTTCGATAATCATTTAAAATGGAACCAACACATTAATTACCTTTGTAATAAATTACGTAAAATAGTATATTATTTTGTTTTATTGAGGAATTACTTGTCAATAAGTTTATTATGCACAATATATTTAACTTTATTTCAATCGGTAATTATGTATGGAATTATAGGATGGGGTAGCTTATTTAAAACCAATTTTAATCTACTTTATTTATTACAGAAGAAAATAATTAAAATATATCTTCATAAACCTATTGATTTTCTGTCTCAAAAATTGTTTTTAGACTTCAATGTACTTAACATAAGAGAAATTAATTATATTGTATTAATAAAATTCATACATAAAAATCATAGTTATGAAACAAAAGGTATGAAATCTTTAAGATTGTTCGAACCAAAATGCAACATTGCTACAGTATTTAATCATAGTAGTAATTTAGGCCCAAGAATATATATAACAAATTTATACTTAAATATCCTAATCTAGTCAATTCTAATAGTTCTAGTGTTACATTTAAAAAGTTATGTATGGATTTTATAAAAATTTAAAAACTGTAAATTTAAATTTATATATTCTAATTGCATAGTAGACATAACACAAATTGTATTGTATAATTATTAATTTCAATTCAGGAATCCGCTCCTGAGCACGAGTTCTACTCTTTCAGGGGTGAGCTAAAGTTTTTCTGTATATATTATATTTTATGTTACAATTATTAGAATTTTTATCTATACTAATAATAAATCTCTAGCTGAAATTTTTCTGGTAATTTTCGATTTTCCAAAAATAATTGGTGTTAACATGTATAATTAACGATCCTGAAACCAAAAATAGCTTTTTTGAAATTTTTGTTTGTATGTCTGTCTGTCTGTCTGTCTGTCTGGATGTTTGTTACCTCTTCACGCGATAATGGCTGAACCGATTTATATGAAAATTGGAATATAAATTAAGTTCGTTGTAACTTAGATTTTAGGCTATATGGTATTCAAAATACTTTATTTAAAAGGGGAGTTATAATGGGGCCTGAATTAAATAAATCGAAATATCTCGCTTATTATTATCATGAAAAATATTACATAACAAAAGTTTCTTTAAACATAATTTCCTATAAGTTTTATTCTATACAAAATTTTGATAGGACAGATATTTAATGAGATAAATGAGTTTTAAAATTACAATAACAACGCCATCTAAGGCGCTGTACTGAAATAAAAACAAATGACTTCGTCTATAAGGGGCCTTGGACAACAACAATCCAAAGCTATTAAACATAGCCTAAGAGAATGTTTCTGTGTTTGTATGAAGTAATATCGGAAGCTAATTAATTGTTTAATTATTATTTCACCATTGGGAAGTGTAATTTCTCTAGATGGACATAATTCTACAATGTTATTACAGTAACTTCTGAAACATATAGCAAGTAATATAAAGTATACACATTAAAACTAAATGATATATCAATCTTCATTAAACTATGGTTGCATGTAAAAACAATTAAGAAACATGTTAAAGGAATTATCATTGCACCAAATGATTACTCTCTGGACCAAAATGACCGCATTTTAATTATTTAAATACAATTTAAATTAAGTAACATATTAAACGATTTATCCTTCTATCAAACACAAATGTTCCCTAGATCAAACATCCTAGTTTAATTATGTAATTACTTTATATTTATTTCTAACAGGTGCAGCGGAGCGCACGGGTACGGCTAGTAAATCTATACTAATAACAAATCTGTAGCCGAAATATTTCTGGTAATCTTCGATTTTCCAAAAAATAATTGGTCCTAACATATATAATTAACCACTCTGAAACCGAAAATCGCTTTTTTGAAATTTTTGTTTGTATGTCTGTCTGTCTGTTTGTCTGTATGTTTGTTACCTTTTCACGCGATAATGGCTGAACGGATTTCGATGAAAATTGGAATATAAATTAAGTTTATTGTAACTTAGATTTTAGGCTATATGGCATTCAAAATACATTATTTAAAAGGGATGTTATAAGGGGGTCTGAATTAAATAAATCGAAATATTTCGCTTATTACTGATTTTAATGAAAAATGTTACATAACAAAAGTTTCTTTAACAATAATTTGCGATACGTTTTATTCCTTGAAAAATGTTGATAGGACTGATATTTAATGAGATAAATGAGTTTTAAAATTAAAATAACTGCCATCTAAGGCCGTGTAATGAATTAAAAAACGAATGACTTCGTCTATAAGGGTCCTTGGACAGCAACAATCGAAAGCTATGAAAGATAGCGTACAGAGAATGTTACTGTGTTTGTATGAAGTAATATCGGAAGCTAAATTAACCGATTTGTATAATTAATTATTATTTCACCATTGGAAAGTGTAGTTTCTCTAGATGGACATAATGCTATAATGTTATTACAGTAACTTCTAATGTAATATAATATAATATGTAATATTATATAATATAATTTAAGTTATTTGAAGGGTTCAGAACATAGTGGGCCAAGCGCTTCATTTATTTGAATACGTTTCAAGGGTTAAAATTAAGTTATTACCATAATTCAATGGAAAACTATAACAAGTAAAATAAAATATACACATTAAATCTAAATGATGTCAATCTTCATTAAACTATGGTTGCATGTAATAAAAATTAAGAAACATGTTAAAGGAATTGCCATTGCACCAATGAGTGTCTCTGGACCAAAATGATCGCATTTTAATTATTTGGATGCAATTTAAATTAAGTAACATATTAAACGATTTATCCTTCTATCAAACACGAATGTTCCCTGGATCAAATGTCCTATTTTAATTATGTAATTCCTTTATATTTATTTCTGACGGGTGCAGCGGAGCGCATGGGTACGGCTAGTAATTAAATAATTTTTTATCTTTAAAAGGAAGCAAAAACGGGGACAATTGCATTAACTTTTTTTGTTTTAAATATCTCAAAGAATAACCCTCTGAAATTAATGACATTACTTACTGTTCAGCGTGTATAATATTCGTGAAATAGTGTAAACAAATATTACTCTCGGTGTTTATTTATCGACGAATGAACAGTACTCGTTTTACTATCAAGGAATTCATCGTAAGAATGAGGATGGCAAAAAATTAGTACCGCTAGAAAACATTCCCAACACCGTCTTCGTTCTCTACACACTTGACTTAAACTTGCAGGGTTTTGAACTTGAGCCTGCAACGTGGAAAGCTGTATTAGAAGGCGTAGTGTACGTACCCATCAGCAGAATGCGCTGCCAGGCTCGTCAAGTAGTAGCATCTCCAAGGCGCCCCTGCACATCTTCAAGCAGCCACCTGCAACACAACAATCAGCTGATCACACGCGGCAACTGGAGGGGGGAAGGGGGAGACAGTGACAGTTGACAAAGCGTCATCCATCAGAGAGCCGGGTTCGAGTCCGACGAGGGGTCAGCGGCCTCTGCCTCAATTTTGTGGACCACTGGGAATGTAGAGCAGAAGATTTCGCCTAGTGCTGCTTTTCCTCGCTGGAGGCGCTGCTAGCTGGTTCTTAATCAGATCCCTGCACATGTAGGCAGCAGTCGGCACTATGTGGGCCGCGAGTGTCTGAAACACGCGAGCCGGGCAAGCGGAACGTTCCGACGATGAGATTGACTTTAGTACACTTCTGCCCGCACTTCCGTCCTATTCTGACGTCGGCGGTGGTCTTATGACAATGTACAGCGCTTAGAAAGGAACCGTGTGAAAGCAATGCGTTCAGTTGCCACGATCTAGAAGAATAAAACAAACGGTATCTACATAATATTAATTATCGCGAATGTTTACTATAAAATTAACCCTGTAGAGGTCACTATTTGAATTTATTTGTTTTGAAAGGGCATCAGTCACTAATTTGCATCATTTGAAAATTGAGAAAATTCATAAAAAATAAATCATTAATACATTACAAATTATTCTATTCCGTTTATATGACGTCATTCCATTTTCGGCCATTGAAGTGTAATGAAATTTTGAATTCCAACCAATCACAGTCATACAACGCGACAATTTCTGCAGCTCGATTTAGAACTATCAATTTATCGCATGGTCGTTCTTTTGTTTAGTCAGAATCGCCAACTGTTTCCACGTAAATCGATGAGCATGAATCCATTGTACTAAATAAAGTGCGAAATCCTACTTCCACATCTACATCTTCATATTATAATTCCATGTCCATTGTATCTAAAGAAAATGACACTCCTTCATAACAATTGTTCATTTAATGAATATATTAATCAGGTTATTTGTAATAATACTCTAAAATGTTTAAATTAAATTAAATCGGCCATTGATGTGTAATGAAATTTTGAATCCCAACCAATCACAGTCATACATCGCGATGATTTCTGCAGCTCGATTTATCACTATCAATTTATCGCATGGCCATTCTTTTGTTTAGTCAGTGTCGCTAACTGTTTCCACGTAAATCGATGAGCATGAATCCATTGTACTAAATAAAGTGCGAAATCCTACTTCCACATCTACATCTTCATATTATAATTCCATGTCCATTGTATCTAAAGAAAATGACACTCCTTCATAACAATTGTTCATTTAATGAATATATTAATCAGGTTATTTGTAATTATACTCTAAAATGTTTAAATTAAATTAAATCGGCCATTGAAGTGTAATGAAATTTTGAATCCCAACCAATCACAGTCATACATCGCGATAATTTCTGCAGCTCGATTTATCACTATCAATTTATCGCATGGCCGTTCTTTTGTTTAGTCAGTGTCGCTAACTGTTTCCACGTAAATCGATGAGCATGAATCCATTTTACTAAATAAAGTGCGAAATCCTACTTCCACATCTACATCTTCATATTATAATTCCATGTCCATTGTATCTAAAGAAAATGACACTCCTTCATAACAATTGTTCATTTAATGAATATATTAATCAGGTTATTTGTAATTATACTCTAAAATGTTTAAATTAAATTAAATCGGCCATTGAAGTGTAATGAAATTTTGAATCCCAACCAATCACAGTCATACATCGCGATAATTTCTGCAGCTCGATTTATCACTATCAATTTATCGCATGGCCGTTCTTTTGTTTAGTCAGTGTCGCTAACTGTTTCCACGTAAATCGATGAGCATGAATCCATTTTACTAAATAAAGTTGCGAAATCCTACTTCCACATCTACATCTTCATATTATAATTCCATGTCCATTGTATCTAAAGAAAATGACACTCCTTCATAACAATTGTTCATTTAATGAATATATTAATCAGGTTATTTGTAATTATACTCTAAAATGTTTAAATTAAATTAAATCGGCCATTGAAGTGTAATGAAATTTTGAATCCCAACCAATCACAGTCATACATCGCGATAATTTCTGCAGCTCGATTTATCACTATCAATTTATCGCATGGCCGTTCTTTTGTTTAGTCAGTGTCGCTAACTGTTTCCACGTAAATCGATGAGCATGAATCCATTTTACTAAATAAAGTTGCGAAATCCTACTTCCACATCTACATCTTCATATTATAATTCCATGTCCATTGTATCTAAAGAAAATGACACTCCTTCATAACAATTGTTCATTTAATGAATATATTAATCAGGTTATTTGTAATTATACTCTAAAATGTTTAAATTAAATTAAATCGGCCATTGAAGTGTAATGAAATTTTGAATCCCAACCAATCACAGTCATACATCGCGATGATTTCTGCAGCTCGATTTATCACTATCAATTTATCGCATGGCCGTTCTTTTGTTTAGTCAGTGTCGCTAACTGTTTCCACGTAAATCGATGAGCATGAATCCATTTTACTAAATAAAGTGCGAAATCCTACTTCCACATCTACATCTTCATATTATAATTCCATGTCCATTGTATCTAAAGAAAATGACACTCCTTCATAACAATTGTTCATTTAATGAATATATTAATCAGGTTATTTGTAATTATACTCTAAAATGTTTAAATTAAATTAAATCGGCCATTGAAGTGTAATGAAATTTTGAATCCCAACCAATCACAGTGATACATCGCGATAATTTCTGCAGCTCGATTTATCACTATCAATTTATCGCATGGCCGTTCTTTTGTTTAGTCAGTGTCGCTAACTGTTTCCATGTAAATCGATGAGCATGAATCCATTGTACTAAATAAAGTGCGAAATCCTACTTCCACATCTACATCTTCATATTATAATTCCATGTCCATTGTATCTAAAGAAAATGACACTCCTTCATAACAATTACTCATTTAATTAATGTATTAATCAGGTTATTTGTAATTATACTCTAAAATGTTTAAATTAAATTAAATCGGCCATTGAAGTGTAATGAAATTTTGAATTCCAACCAATCCACAGTGATACATCGGGATAATTTCTGCAGCTCGATTTATAACTATCAATATATCGCATGGCCGTTCTTTTGTTTAGTCAGTGTCGCTAACTGTTTCCACGTAAATCGATGAGCATGAATCCATCGTACTAAATAAAGTTGCGAAATCCTACTTCCACATCTACATCTTCATCTCCTAATTCCATGTCCATTGTATCTAAAGAAAATGACACTCTTTCATAATAATTGTTCATTTAATTAATGTATTAATCAGGTTATTTGTAATTATACTCTAAAATGTTTAAATTAAATTATGATTTCAGCAGATATTGAAAACATATTTCTGTTATAATAATAAGAGAAAAGAGCAGTACATGTAATTAAACCTGTATTTCGTTCTTCTCAATTGGCATTACTGAATAACATTCAATTTCTTTATTGCAGTAATCGATATTCATCTATTTCGACTCCACAATGTCTGAATAGGTTAAGTATTTATAAATATACAATTATTAACATTTCGTGAGCGAATTTTATGTATATATTATTTACATTTTTATTTTAATTCATGGAATAGTCCTAATAAATGTCACTCGAGGTCCGAGATTTCCCAAATAAATCCATTCCCTTCGCTCGTGGATTTATCGGGAAATCTCAGACCTCTTGTGACATTACTATAGACTATTACATTTTCACTACGTCATACTACTTTTGACCAATAAAACGGTACGAAAGAACGTGTTTCAACCAATCATGGCAGTTTACAGCTACAATGTTATCACTTCCCTAGCATTTGTTTGTTTTATCACTTCCCTAGCATTTGCTTTTATCACTTCCCTAGCATTTGTTTGTTTTTATCACTTCCCTAACATTTCTTTCTTTGTTTGCGAATATTTCAAACTGCACATTCTTTAAACTACTAAAAAACATGTTTTAGAACCGTCATTTGTTTACCGGATAGATAGTCGACTGAAAATGGCGGCTCCGTTCAAACGTTTTCGTGAAGCTAACATTAGTGAAATAGAATTTCAGTAAGTCAATTAATATGTTATTGTATTAGAGTACTTCACTTCTTCTAATCTTTATATAGTTTACTTTCCATTGTTTTTATCACTTCCCTACCATTTGTTTCTTTCTTTGCCAACATTCCAAACTGAAAATTCTTTACGGTACTATGAAACATGCTTTGCGATCGTCATTTGTTTACCGTATAGATAGTCAACTGAAAATGGCGGCTGCATTCAAACGTTTTGGTGAAGTTAACATTAGTGTAAAAGAATTTTAGTAAGTCAATTAATATTTTATTGTATTAGAGTACTTCATTTCTTCTAATCTTTATATACTTTCTTCTACTCGTGCCTAATAGTCAATTAAATCCCACTCGAGTTTTGATTTTCTCTAGATAAATCGAAACCTGCAGTGAGATTACTGTTGATAATATCACGCAAATTATTAAGGAACAGAAAAACGTAGAATTATTTTTTTAAACTCTTAGTACAGTTTTCTTGTTGTGTTCCTAAAATTTACGTCAATTGACTGATGTCCTTATCCTTACGCAGTCGTGCCTAACCACCCCACACCACTTAAACCGTTATTATCTACTGGGTGTTCAGTTCAAAATGTGTCTTGGCTCGCTGTATGTCGTCATGTGGCTAGCTGATGAGCCTAGAGAATTCAATCTTCCTACACTTCCGCAGCTCAGGTGTATAATCTAAGAGGCAGAGAAGTTGGCTAGCAAGTACGGCGTTCATTCTGAAGAGTACGTGCTGATCAACGAGTTAGAAAGAGAAAGATATAGGGTGGTCATTGCGCCGCCATATTTGAAGAAAATTGAACGATCGTCGGTAATGAACTTATGCGCCCAAAACAAAGTGGGCGTGGTGATAACTGATATTAGAATCGTCAGCTGTCTTAATTTCGTTTGCATAAATCAGTTAAACTGAAGTGGAAAAACCTAGTATTTCGTCAAATACGTGCTAGGAACTTAATCTAAACTTATGTACGCTAAATTTAAAACACTTGAGCTATTCCTAGAAGGAATGCTTAAAAGAATAACCTAAGCAAAATTGTCATGCAGTATGACAAGAAGTCCTAGCAAATATACTGAAGAAAATGTTAATATTCCTAGGTTCTTTTAAATGCGACCTGCAAGATTGCCTATAAAATGAACGAGTATGATTCGGATGATTTTATTAAATTGTTTTCCCAGTCTCTACACGTTGCAAAACTATTTACTATACCATAAGATATAGAATGAAAGTAGGCCCTATCTGTAGTAATCAACCTTTACCTCCAAGCTTGTAACGTGGGTGAAACATGACAAAACACGCTTTCAGATTTTTGTTACAGTAAAGTATAATTATTATCGAAGTGTGAACGTGAGGCCAACAGCCGGCTGGTCTGTCTGAGCCTTTAAAGGCCTGTGGCACCACAGATAATTATTAGTGTATAATTGAGCACCCACGTACAATAATGGGGTAAGTAGTTACGAAATATATTCATACTTACCCCATTATTGCACGTGGGTGCTCAATTATGTTCTTTCATGTCCTTCCAGTCTAAATACTAACAATACGACCTACCCCAGAGTTTTGCGTTATTTTGGATACGAGTGTCGAAATACAATTTTAATATTTGATTGCTATTACTAGGTTTGAAACGGAATTGTAGCGGGTTTATCCGTATTTAGTTTAACTTTATTACTAGTGAACCATTTATTTGATTAATCGTTTGTCTTCGAAATAGGCCTACTTCTTATAAGCTACAGCTCATCGTCTTCTTTTATAAGCAGTAAGGACAGAAGGAGCAGAAATAAAGGATGCCGGTGTCGAAATACAGTTTTAATATTGTATTGCTATTTGTTTTTCACTGGGTCTGAAACGGAATTGTATTGATTTTATCCGTATTTAGTTTAAGTACATTACCAGTGAACCATTTATTTTGTTTATGCCGGGCGTTGTTACACATTTATGCATGAAAAAAAATGCTGCTAATTAACAAAACTATGGACTTAACTTCATGAAATTTACATGAAATATGATATATCAGTTGTCTTTTTCCTTTTGACATTGCAGTTATATGCAGCACACACAACAAGCATGTTTTTTCTTCGTTTTTTTGTGCTTCTTACCTCCGTTATACAACATTGTAAGCAGACGAATTTTTACAAAGGTGGGAGCTTAGCTCAGATCTGCCGTGTTTCGCGGTGGCACCGCAAAGAGCGCTGTACAGGACAACATGACCACTCTATAGTCTTCTCTTTCTAACTCGTTGGTGCCGAAACGTCGGTAACGCCGGTAGTGGCAGGAATGTGAACTGTTTGGAAATACGTACTGTCGGGATATGGGGAGAGGGTTAAGACGATTACTTACGTATTTGTTGACATTAACTTCGACGGTCAACATGGATACGGAGCATTTGATTTGTGTTGTGGAATGTTACCGTACGCAACCGATGATAACAAATACCCTGCGTACGACTTGCCGGCGCAAAACACAGTTCGAAAGAGGTTATGGTAGCACACAGACCGTGCAGACCGCCATCTGTTGCTACGACGTTCAAGTTATACCGTACACGTTCTCAAGTTCAGATTGAAGAACGCCTTAAATATTAGGCAACTTCTCTAACATATAAACTGAAACTCGCTTCAAATCGGTGACCCAACAAGTGACGTCATGACACACTTTGAAATGAACACCCAGTAGAGTATGAGAATTCTGATTTCAAACATGTTTATGGTTATCATTGCCTTACCAATTCTAAGAAAGGTAATGAAAGTTTCAGAAGTATACGCTTACTGAATATGTAGTTAACAGCTCCGTATATGTGACTGGGGGTTTACAACACCCCGCGCGACTATTTAAGGGTTAAAAAAAAAGAGAGATGGATTTATATCCAGTGTCATTCGGATGATCACATGAAATCCTGTACTGAAAAAGGAACACTTTGTTGCACGAGTTATGTGCGACAATATTTTTAAGGTAAGGTGATGGTTAAATTTGATTTATTATTACTTTTTTTGCTGATTGATGAAAATTTCAACATTGATGTATGTAGAAATATCATTGCTGCAATAACTTAAATTCGAGATCAGCTAAAAAACATGGGAATACCGAAATACAGTAATTCATTAAATGGATTTATCTCAGAGACATTTTAAAAGTAAATTCAAAATTTCTGTAACATTTTGCTCTTAAAACACTTTCTTTACAGAAAAAATATGTATTACAATTTTGATATTGGCCTTTAAAGATTTAAGACAAACAATTGCATTTTAAAAATGAATTTTAGAAGTACTTTTATGGAACTATGGAGACATGTTTTTCAAATGCAACAATATAACAAATAAAATTTCTATTACAGAGAAAAGTTTTCTAATAGCTTAAAGAATGTGTGTACCAATTATCAGGCATGTAGCATTAATAGTTCTGAAGATGTATAAGTTTCGTATGAAATAAAGCAAAAAATTAAAGTTACGGAAAATTGCAATTAAATTGTAGCGCCATTTAAAATTCCTGTACATAAAAACTTAAAAAATGGTGTCACAGTAGCTGGTAAGGTCATAAATGCACATTAAAGTTTATGTACTCCCTCCGTTCCAAAATATGGTGTAGTAACAAGCAAAACAAGTTTGATTATTGCGCATGCGCGCACGAAATGTTTCGCGGTGTGGTATCCTATTTAGTAGTGAAGGGACTACCAGACAGTGCAGTTATGAATGTTTCTAATCTTCTGTAATGCATCAAACTATAATATTTAAATAGTTCATTACGAACAGAAATCAAATGGGTACCTGCTGTGTTGTTCCTGTTGCAGAAAATGTAACAACCCAGTCAATTTTGAATAGAACACCTAAGGCTCAACAGTCGTACAAAAACGGGGTTGTAATTTATTGCGGTTTTTATGTTAATTTGCCTTCTCAAAACAATGTTTGTTTTTTATTTTATTAATTTTACATCACACAGAATGAAATGTACCTAATTTTTATGTTTTTCTTATGTTAATTTGTCATACAAATAAGTATATAGAAGATATGTTAAAGTTACATTATATTACTGAGAACTTTAACAAATGTATACCATATTTTGTCACAGAATTAATTGCATCTTTCTATACAATATTTTGGAACAGAAAGAGAAATATATTTTTCACATATTAAGCAGAATTCTAAAGGAAGAAAAATTGAAAAAATAAATAAATAAAAGCTATGGGAAATTCCACTCAAAGTTTAGTGTAATTAAAAAATCCAGTGTCCCAGAGTTTTAAAATGACGTCACAGCAGCTGATAAAGACCATAAATGCGTTAAATTTTATATAATGTATTTTCATATATAAAAGATTATTTTAAAGGACTTTTTTTTACTGTTTTGCAAACATAATTATTTAAACATCCTCTCTCCCTTAAATGACACCGTGTAGTTTTTAAGGGAAGGACTTAAAAGATACTTCATAGTATTGGCTTCATTTCAGATAAACTTTAAGGTTGTTATGAAGAAAATAATATTGCTTTTACCACATTTTTAAATAGCCGCTGTGCTTCAGTTTCATTATTCTGTACTCAAACTTCTTCATTAAATATCCGGAATTTGTTTATTTTACATTTTACAACATTTAATATGTAATATCTCAGACAAAATAGACAAAACTTAATAAAATTTTCAGGGCATATTTTCTCATTATAAATGAAAAATTCTTTAGGAGGAAATTGTCAAATTACAAATTAAAGAATAAGTTAAAAATAGGCGTGTAGTTTTTCTTTCTGTTCATAAAAATGCAAAATAAAAATATAAAAATTAAAATTTCTAAAAAATCACCAAACAAAATTGATTAGCAGTCTTTTAGCTATCATTTAACACAAGATTTGTGATTCTATGATACCCTTGAGAGCAGATACATCATTTTCTTTATAATACTGCATTTGTTTTGCATTTTTATGACTGTGACATAAAGAGCAAAAGTAAAAATGTTGTATTCATACATTGATATGAAACTATGTTAGGAAAATAGAAGCCCTACTTAAAATAATGTGAGAAAAGAGATTTCCTGTAGGTCCTTCTCTAATATGAACTAAAAGAGCAGACATTTTTGTAACACTATACAAACTTCACTTGTTTATGCACAAGCACAATGCTTATGGTTGATACAGTAACAATGTAATTGTTGATACATTTTGTTAGTCCTTTTGTTGTGAATATATCGGTAGTTTTATTGATGAAACCCCAGATCACATATAGATTGCTCATTCCCATGTTAAAATCGGTTGCACTTTGAAGAGAACAACCGCCAGGATCGCCACCGGTCCGCCGTAAACGAACAAGAGATGGCAGTACAGTCGCTAAAGCAATTCAGATGGGAGTTATGACGTGACTCCTTATATAACAACTAGATGACAGCATAGCAAACCTGACAAAAGTTGTTACCGTCAAAGCCTATAATGCACAGCAATCTGGGTATATAATAGGATGAAACTGACGTGTTTAAGGTGAGAAAATACTGCCTATCGACAATGTTAATTTCATGAAGTTTGGATGCACGTTACTAAAAAAAACTGTTAGAGATATTCAAACGAGATTTTTAGGGAAAAGTTTACAATCTTTGTTTTTAATAATACCTACTACAAATTGAAAAGTGTTAACAGGTATTGAGATATATATTTTTAACATAAAAAACGTGAAACGAACAAAAAATGATTCCGGTGCATTTTTTAAAACTGTAATCCAAAATAAATGAAAAATGTTGTATTCATTAACCAGACCCAAAAGACAAAAATATGTATGGATTTTGCTGTGACATTCTTGGGAATATTTTTAAAAAATATTGATATTAAATTTTAGCCAAAACGAATTGTGGAAAGTAAAAACATACATATCTCAATACCTATTAATATTTTTAATATGTAGTAGATATAATTAAAGATTAATAATGTAAAAACATTTCCTGAAAACCTATCTATAACAGTTTTTTAGTAACATGCACTAAACTTCATGAAATGAATTGTCGAGATAGGCAGTGCCATCTTACCTTAACGGAAAACGAGAGAACTGAAATCCTGATGATGATAGAATTTGATGACAGAAGACGTACACAACAATAGATATGTACACTTTTCAACGAAACCCATCCAAATCGGTCATCTATTTCTCAGTCTACTGTGAATAGAATAGAAGCAAAATTCAAAGAACATGAATATGTCAGAGATATGAAAAGTTCTAGTAGAGCGTCCACCGAAAACAATTTGAAACTTGCTTTGCTAATGATCAAATAGAAAAACGTTCTTCTCTCCGTGATGTAGATTACACATTAGATATCTCACAGCACTAAATATCACCCTTATGAATTCCAACCCTTGCAGGAGTTGATGGAAGACGAGTTCCTGTTACAGTTCGTGTTCCGGCGTTGGCCATATTCGAAAAAAAGAATAAGAGCCAAAGTTGAAGTTACAATGAAAATAGTCCAGGGAGAATTCATTTTCACAAATCGCATTTAAAAATTACAGGATGGAAGGTGTTCAATAACAACTTCACGGAATAAATCCTTAACATATAAGGAACACAAATTTCCTTCTACTTATTGGGTACAAATCAGTAGCACTTCCTAACGCATGGAAACATCCCTTCTTCACAGCAGTGAGAACTGTTTTGTAGTCAAGGTCAACATCAAATCTGTTTCACGAGGCAACTGCCCTTGGTAAGTAACCATTACTACTCACGAAACACATTTTATTTTTGCTGGATTTTAATAACTTGGTTTACATTTGGGCATTAAATAATACTACCAACTTTACTACCAAGAATCGGTAGTTAATAAAATCAATTTTGTTAAATTGTAACAGCAAAGATATAAAGAAATAGCGTGATTGTGCAGGTAGTTTAGAAGCAAATTTTAAACTCGTCTATATTGTGGTAACAGCGTTGTAAAACATCCATTATTTATAGTGATTATTAATAATTGAAAACTGGACATAAAAATGGCTGTAAGTGCCAAAGTGACAAGCCGTACAAACAGAGCTTTCTTGTGCGACTTGTAAAGTAATACCGTACGTTTTGCACATCTATGGGAGAAGCCCTAGCTAGGGCTAAATAAAATGACAATGGAACTTATCATTTTTCTTAGTGGATTGAGCCAGGGACATACTTTTTTTTCAACGATATTGGCACTTAAAGCCTTTTTATGTCCAGTCCTCAATTAAAGTATTAATATATTCTTAAACCGTAAGAGCGACAGAAATATTATGCAAAACATATGTTGGAACCTAGCACTCTAATGTAAAGATCTTTTAAAATGTGTACTTCTAAATAATATGTTTAAAAGATAATTGGTTTAAAAATTATCTTGTAAAATACAGACGTGGACAAATTATTAGACTAAAACGTTTTTCTTGGAAACATAATATAATTCGTCATATCAACTATCAGTATAATTCACAGAGTCTCTGTTGTTGTAAATATGATTGCTTACATCGTCTGGTATATTTTTCCAATGGTTAGGTATATTTTGTCTGGCTGTGTTGGTACCACTGGTGTTTTAATTATATACGTCAGAAGATATTCAACAGTCTGTTCTCCCATGGCCTGCAAGAAGACCGGACATGAACGAAATTGAAAATGTGTGGTCTATACTGACGAAGAAAATGAACAAAAAGAGGCTTACAATAAAATGTGGACTCATTTAAGCACTGTCTGATATCTGGCTAAATGATGCTGATATTCAAAGACAGTGTCAAACTTTGGTTTCCAGCACCCCTCACAAAATCGACGTGTTAATAGAGAATAAGGGAATGTTCACAAAATATTAGTAACCTCCAGACTCAAGTTTCTATTCATTATTTCTGTGCAAAATACATTTTTGTTCATTATTTCTGCCGCTAAATACAGCTTTGTTCCACATATAATTATTTTAGTCTAATAATTTGTCCACGTCTGTAATTATTTCTTGGGAAATCTAAATGCAAAGCAACAAAATGGTAGAGCACTTTTCCATTAATAATGGTAAGGGTTCGTCCCTTAAAAGGATTGTCATTAACACCTTCCATCTTGTATATTTCCCATATCAGACCATTAATATATGCTGGAATAAGAATAAATCGGAGGACAAAGGCTAATTGGGATTTCCCGGTCTAAGATTGCGTCATAAAAATCTGATATAACTGATATTTAACCCTTGCGGTGAATTTCGGTGAAGTCCGGAGGGCCTAATTAGTCAAATCCACTCTCCTCACCTCCACGCTGGGATCTTTTTAAGATGCGAAAGAGAGAGTGGTGTGCGGAAAGCAACGGAAAGCTACCGCATTTATCTTTCCTAAGAAAAACTGTAAATATGGCATGACCTAGAAAAGGCTTTTGACAGAGTGGATTAGAATAAACTAATGGGGATCCTAAAGAAAATTGATGTGGATTGGAAAGAGAGAAGACAGTTCAGTAATCTTTATATGAAACAACGAGTGAAAGTCATGATGGGAGAAGAAATGTCAGAAGGAAGTGAAATAGGGAGAGGAGTACGTCAAGGATGTTGTTTATCACCTACCCTGTTCAACATCTACTTGGAGGATTTAGTGAAGAACTGTTTTCAGAACATGGGAGGGGTGATAGTACGAGGAAGAAGAATAAAGTGCATAAGATTTGCTGATGATATAGCGTTGTTAGCAGAAGAGGAGATGATGCTAAGGGATATGCTACTGAAGTAAATGACAGCTGTAAGCCGTATGGGATGAAGATAAATGCGAATAAGACGAAGAGCATGGTCATAGGAAGAAAAATACAGAAGATAAACTTGCGAATTCTAAATGAGACAGTAGAGCAAGTGGACAGACTCAAATACTTGGGTGTACTATAAGCAGTAACATGAGCTGCTGCCAGGAAGTCATATGGAGAATAGCAATGGCAAAGGAACATTTCAATAGAAAAAGCAACATCTTCTGCGGACCTCTGGAAAAAGAACTAAGGACGAGTGAAATGCTTTGTATGGAGTGTGGTGTTGTATAGGGCAGAAACATGGACATTACAACGAAGTGAAGAGAAGCGAATAGAAGCATTTGAAATGTGGATATGGAGAAGAATGGAACGTGTGAAGTGGACAGACAGAATAAGAAATGAAGCTGTGTTGGGAAGAATGGATGAAGAAAGAATGATGCTGAAACTGATCAGGAAGAGGAAAATGAATTGGTTGGGTCACTGGCTGAGAAGAAACTGCCTACTGAAAGATGCACTAAAAGGAATGGTGAACGGGAGAAGAGTTCGGGGTAGCAAGAGATATCAGATGATAGACGACATTAAGATATATGGATCATATGAGGAAACAAAGAGGAAGGGAGAATATAGGAAAGACTGTAAAATGCTGGGTTTGCAGTGAAAGAACTCCCCTTGGGCAGAACACTTGAAAGAATAAATCTTGAACCAATGCTAACCAATACTAAATTAAGAATTCCATAATATGTCATCCAGAGATTCTTTGAAGTTGGAAGTTAAATTTGGACTCTGTATATACCGGGTGTTTTACAATTCAACCGAAGAAACTTACTTAGGTAAGTATTTTGAGATAGGAAACTAGGTTCACGGGTTCAAACTTGCACGTAATGGCGTGAAATATTTTTGGACCAGTACGCCATTGGTTGAACCTACACGGGGCATAGCTGTATATTTGTAAATGTGTCGGATACAATATTCCATGTCTCTCTGACACAATCGGTAAACATTGTAGACGGTTCCTGTCAGAGGAAGAGCTCGATAGTTCAAACTTCAGCAGGGACTTTTTTTGTTGCATTAAAAAGCCAGTTCTGGTTATTTTGTAATGTACACAGTAATTATAATAATTGTTTAAAAGCATGAAGAAAAGTTTTCTTTTTAGAATTGCATATCAATAACTCTGGACAAGTTACGAATTCCATACATTTTAAACATTAAGATGAGACAAAAATGCATGAAAATAATAACAGAAGACAAAAGGTCATGAACTCGTCACCCTTGCAACTAAAGACCGGAGAGTTTCTAACAAATATGTAGGTTTCATAGGAGACTTGATCTCAAGTGAACTGTACTAGCAAAGGACTAGTACTATACAATACACCAGAAATTCCAAAGCGCCTGCACTGCGTGCTCATACTACAAGCAATACAATCCAACAAGGTTCACTTTTTAGCAAGATAAAGTATAATCATTACTCTTAAGGAAATGTTGTGCGGGTCCTTGAGAGCATACAGACCAGGCGCTTTGACATCTCTGCAGTATAAATAAATATTACAATATTTATTTCGGTGGACTAGAAAAGAAAGAATTCAGAAATCCAATCCATAAAATAAGAGATTTCTTACTTATGGCTCTTTTAAGGAACCCGCAGGTTTATTGCCGCCCTCACATAAGCCCGTCATCGGTCTCTATACTGAGCAAGATTAATTCACTTCCTACCATCTTATCCTACCTCCATCAAATCCATTTTAATATTATTCTCCCATCTATGTCTCGGCCTTCCCAAAGGTCTTATTTCCTCCGGCCTCCCAACTAACACTCTATATACATTTCTGAATTCCCCATACATGCTACATGCCCTGCCCATCTCAAACGTCTGGATTCAATGTTCCTAATTATGTCAGGTGAAGAATACAATGCATAGTTCTGCGTTGTGTAACATTCTCCATTCTCCTGTAACTTTATCCCTCTAAGCCCAAAGTTTTCTCCTAAGCACCTTATTCTCAAACACTCTTAATCTCTGTTTCTCTCTCAAAGTGAGAGTCAAAGTTTCACAACTACACAGAACAACCAGTAATATAACTGTTTATAAATTATAACTTTCAGATTTTTGAGACCAGACTGGATGACGAAAATTTCTCAACCGAATAATAACACGCATTTCCCATATTTATTCTGCGTTTAATTTCCTCCCGAGTATCATTTATATTTGTTACTGTTGCTCCAAGATATGTGAATTTTTCCACCTCTTCGAAGGATAAATCTCCAATTTTTATATTTCCATTTCGTACAACATTCTGGTCACGAGACATAATCATATACTTAGTCTTTTCGGGATTTACTTCGAAACCTATCTCTTTACTTGCTTCAAGTAAAATTCCCGTGTTTTCCCTAATCGTTTGTGGATTTTCTTCTAACATATTCACGTCGTCCGCATAGACAAGCAGCTGATATAACCCCTTCAATTCTAAACCCTGCCTGTTATCCTGGACTTTCCTGATGGCATACTCTAGAGCAAAGTTAAAAAGTAAAGTGACATTGCACTTCCCTGCTTTAGCCCACAGTGAATTGAAAAAGCATCCGACAGAAACTGGCCTATACGGACTCTGCTGTACGTTTCACTGAGACACATTTTAATTAATCGAACTAGTTTCTTGGGAATACCAAATTCAATAAGGATATCATATACAACTTATCTCTTAACCGAGTCATATGCCTTTTTTAAATCTACGATTAACTGATGTAGTGTACCCATATACTCCATTTTTTCTCCAATATCTGTCGAATACAAAAATTTGATCATTAGTTGATCTATTACGCCTAAAACCACAATGATCCGCAATAATTTCATCTACATATGTAGTTAATCTTTCTTAAAAGAATATTGGACGAAATTTTGTACGCCGTAAACAAAAGTGATATTCCTCGAGCCGGCCTGGGTAATGTAGTCGGAATAGCGCTGGCCTTCTGTGCTCGAGGTTGCGAGTTCGATTCCAGGCCATATCGATGGCATTTAAGTGTTTGCGAGCGTCGTTAAATAAACCATATTTATTTATTATATTTCTCGAAAGTCACTACAGTTATTCTTGTCTCCCTTCTTATGTACTCCTTCCATTGTTCTGGTACAATTTCCTTTTCCCAATTAGCAAGTACAAGCTTATAAATTTTGTTAGATAATGCGTTTCCATCCTTTTATATTAATTCTGCTGGAATTTGATCGATACCTGGAGACTTGTACTTTTTCAGATTTTCTATCACAATTTCAATTTCAGAAAGTGTGGGTTCGGGTATAAATGACTCAGCAGTTTGTATTTGAATTTCGTCCCGAACATTTCTATTTGGCCTGTGCACATTTATTAGGTGCCCAAAATAGTTTTTCCATCAGGATTGAATGAGAGTCTGCAAGCAAGTCACCATTCTCATTCTTGATCACGTTTACCCTTGCCTGATATCCGTTGTCAAATATTTATATGCGTAACCACGGAAACAAACTTACAATGATATTTAAATCTCATTATACTTATATGCGTAACCACTGAACCTTACAATGACAGTTAAATCTCATTATTCTTATATGCGTAACCACGGAAACAACCTTACAATGACATTTAAATGTCATTATATTTATATGCGTAACTACGGAAACAACCTTACAATGACATTTAAATCTCATTATACTTATATATGTAACCACAGAAACAACCTTACAATGAAATTTAAATCTCATTATACTTATATGTGTAACCACAGAAACAACCTTACAATGGCATTTAAATCTCATTATACTTATATGTGTAACCACGGAAACAACCTTACAATGACATTTAAATCTCATTATACTTATATGCGTAACCACGGAAACAACCTTAAAATGGCATTTAAATCTCATTATACTTATATGTGTAACCACGGAAACAACCTTACAATGACATTTAAATCTCATTATACTTATATACTCGTATGTAACCACGGAAACAACCTTACAATGACATTTAAATCTCATTATACTTATATACTCGTATGTAACCATAGAAACAACCTTACAATGACATTTAAATCTCATTATACTTATATGCGTAACCATGGATACAACCTTACAATGACATTTAAATCTCATTATACTTATATGTGTAACCACAGAAACAACCTTACAATGACATTTAAATCTCATTGTACTTATATGTGTAACCATGGAAACAACCTTGACATTTAAATCTCATTATACTTATATGTGTAACCACAGAAACAACCTTACAATGACATTTAAATCTCATTATACTTATATGCGTAACCATGGAAACAACCTTACAATGACATTTAAATCTCATTATACTTACATGTGTAACCACAGAAACAACCTTGAAATGACAGTTAAATCTCATTATACTTATATGTGTAACCACAGAAACAACCTTGAAATGACAGTTAAATCTCATTATACTTATATGCGTAACCAAAGAAACAACCTTGAAATGACAGTTAAATCTCATTATACTTATATGCGTAACCATGGAAACAACCTTACAATGACATTTAAATCTCATTATACTTATATGCGTAACCATGGAAACAACCTTACAATGACATTTAAATCTCATTATACTTATATGCGTAACCATGGAAACAACCTTACAATGACATTTAAATCTCATTATACTTATATGTGTAACCACAGAAACAACCTTACAATGACATTTAAATCTCATTATACTTATATGTGTAACCACGGAAACAACCTTAAAATGACATTTAAATCTCATTATACTTATATGTGTAACCAAAGAAACAACCTTGAAATGACAGTTAAATCTCATTATACTTATATGTGTAACCACAGAAACAACCTTAAAATGACATTTAAATCTCATTATACTTATATGCGTAACCATGGAAACAACCTTACAATGACATTTAAATCTCATTATACTTATATGCGTAACCATGGAAACAACCTTACAATGACATTTAAATCTCATTATACTTATATGCGTAACCATGGATACAACCTTACAATGACATTTAAATCTCATTATACTTATATACTCGTATGTAACCACGGAAACAACCTTACAATGACATTTAAATCTCATTATACTTATATACTCGTATGTAACCACGGAAACAACCTTACAATGACATTTAAATCTCATTATACTTATATGCGTAACCATGGATACAACCTTACAATGACATTTAAATCTCATTATACTTATATACTCGTAAACCACGGAAACAACCTTACAATGACATTTAAATCTCATTATACTTATATGCGTAACCATGGAAACAACCTTGACATTTAAATCTCATTATACTTATATGCGTAACCATGGATACAACCTTACAATGACATTTAAATCTCATTATACTTATATACTCGTATGTAACCACGGAAACAACCTTACAATGACATTTAAATCTCATTATACTTATATACTCGTATGTAACCACGGAAACAACCTTACAATGACATTTAAATCTCATTATACTTATATGCGTAACCATGGAAACAACCTTACAATGACATTTAAATCTCATTATACTTATATGCGTAACCATGGATACAACCTTACAATGACATTTAAATCTCATTATACTTATATACTCGTATGTAACCACGGAAACAACCTTACAATGACATTTAAATCTCATTATACTTATATGCGTAACCATGGAAACAACCTTACAATGACATTTAAATCTCATTATACTTATATGCGTAACCATGGATAAAACCTTACAATGACATTTAAATCTCATTATACTTATATACTCGTATGTAACCACGGAAACAACCTTACAATGACATTTAAATCTCATTATACTTATATACTCGTATGTAACCACGGAAACAACCTTACAATGACATTTAAATCTCATTATACTTATATACTCGTATGTAACCACGGAAACAACCTTACAATGACATTTAAATTTCATTATACTTATATACTCGTATGTAACCACGGAAACAACCTTACAATGATATTTAAATCTCATTGTACTTATATACTCGTATGTAACCACGGAAACAACCTTACAATGACATTTAAATCTCATTATACTTATATACTCGTATGTAACCACGGAAACAACCTTACGATAACATTTAAATCTCATTATACTTATATGCGTAACCAAGGAAACAACCTAACATTGACATTTAAATTTCATACTTATCTCCGTAACCACAGAAACAATCTTACAATGATATTTAAATCTCAAATTAAAAAAACGTTAATAAACCATTAATCGGTGACGAGAACGCCGGTGACTAAAGTGTTACCGATGGCCAGAACGCCGGTGACTAAAATATAATCGGTGACAAGAAGGTATAATGACGACATCTCCGGTGGCGAGAATTCTTAGACCCATATCATTTTGCATGTTTTTTAACATTATTGTTTTATAAACTTTGACACAAATTAAAATTTTGCTTAGTTTCTTATCCACAATAAATAGAAAATAACAATTTATTCCGTCCACTATTATTAAAAATTAGAATAATTAAACTAAAATCATAATAAATGTTTAATTTAATTAATTTAGTGCCCAGACACTAGACATAAGGTCATTCGTCTTTCCTGCTAAATGTATAATAAAACGAAATTTAAAAAGACAAGTAAGATTTTATGCAAACTAGTCTTTCAGGTAAAGCTCCCTGTAAAGCAGATTTGAATAATTTCAAGGGAAAAATTGTTCCGGGGCCGGGTATCAAATTATTCAAATTATTGAAATTATTCAAGTAAGATTTTAACTAATAACGATCCAAAATTTCTGCTGTATTAAGAAATAGGGCTGGATAGTAGAAAAAGAAATCTCCTGTCTGGATGAAAATGGGACAACGAGGCGCGTGGACGTTTTAGAGCACAATGCTGACACTAAACAGGGCATCGATACATTTCGAAGTAGAATGTCATCAGTCAGCCGAGGTCCACCTTGAGAAGAAGTCGATCTATGAGCCTACAGTCAACTATTTCAATCTGAAATATGCCTTAATTCACGTTGAGGTATTCGGCTTGCTCATAGGTGCTCGAGGAACTATACCAGCTTTTTTTTTAAAGAATTTCGACAGCAATTTGCTCTGTCTACATCTCTGAGGGATTGATATTGTGTTAACCGATTAATCATATGTTAAAAGTCCTTCTTTGTTTTCTTTAAATCCTGAATAATCACTGCTACCTCATTAATGCAACTGTAGTTTTTCATGCCCCATTCTTTGTTTTCTTTAATTCATGTTTTTTTTTCTCTTGTATGGAGGAGGAACCCGGACAGTGGTAGGGGAGAAGTGATCTATGCGCCTGCGCGAACGAGACAGCTTGCTAGTTTGAGGCATCTGTACCACTCCTATTCTATGAATGGTTGGGTAGCCGAAGGGCCCCGCTCTTGTACAAGTACAGCACGCCGCCCTATGAACTCAACATGGACTATGGTAAGGATGATATGTGAATTAATGATGACGAAATGAATCCGAGGAAAAAACCCCGTAAAAAAACCAATCAGGTAACATCCCGACCAGGATTTGAACCCGGGCCCGCTCGTTTCAGGATCAGACGTGCTAACCGTTACTCCACAGCGGTGGACATGTTCTATTATAACTTATTTCTGTGCTGCGAAGGCGGTTTATAGTGGTGATGAAAAGTCGTTAGTGTTTTACACATATCGATCATTTAATCGAATTCCATTCAAAATTTAATTTTAAAAATTATGTATATAAAAGAAGTTAAATTTATAGTTAATGCGTAGGTTATACCCCATGTTAAATTTTAAATGTCATCTTCTTTTACTTATTTCTATAATCCGAAGGTCTACATGAGGAGCGGGTTTAATCCTTAAGTCATCGATAAACGATGTAGGCCATGTCTATTGTTTAGATTGGGTATTGTTCTTTTGTTTGTCAACAAACGAATGCAACCGTGTACTAAAAACAAGAAATAAATGTGATTCATGTTATTACAACAATCTAGTATATACAGTCACGAAGCTCAATACGTAGTAAATATGCATCCATAGATAGTTGCTAACCACTAGGATCGCTACTATCTCCTCATCAGAAACAATGCGAAATAGTACCTGCACAGTCTATTGTTTCTAGTACCCTCATAAACTCAAGCTTCGTGACTGTATATACTACTGTATACTACAACCAAATCTCATTTATTTATTTTTTCATATATTTCTTAAGGGCGAAATGAATGTAACACGTTGATCATTGCGTGAATGAATTTCTGACCAAAGCCACAATTCCAGAAACTCCCTCGACGAAACATTCTCATAATTGTTAAAAAGTAAATTCAATATGTTCTTGTTCACGTGACAAAAGAATACATGTTTTTAAAAACGAACCTAATTAAGACTAAAATAACAAGTGCGAAACTCAGACATTCGAATATATCACAAATTATTAAATCGGTAAAATCATGTCTTTGTTTAAAATCCATAAACAAACTTGACATTAGGAACGTAAAAGCAAGTGCCGAAAGCTTCCATCCAAAACTGAACAAGGGACACAGTCTACTAATTCTATCGTTAATGTATTTTGTATCGGGGAAAAAATAATGATAAATTTTATTGCATTTATTTTATCAAACAAAATGCATTAACGATAAAATAAATCTTAGTATATTTATTTTCCGAAAAAAGAATGCATTACACCACAGGTTTGTTTAACCAGCCCAGGGCGCGAATTAACGGGGGGATGAGGGGATTTGACCCCCTGTTGGAAAGTTATCCCCCTCTCATAAATTGACATTAACATCCCTGGTCCACACCTGTGGAGTAACGTTATCCAGGTGGCCCGGGTTCGATTCCCGGTCGGGACAAGTCTGGTTGAGGTTTCTCCGGGGTTTCCCTCAACCAATATGAGCAAATGCTAAACATCCTGGACTGGACTCATTTCACCGGCATTATCACCATCATCACATTCAGACGCTAAATAACCTAAGATGTTGATAAAGCGTCGTAAAATAACCTACTAAAATAAAAAATAAACATCCCTGCCAAAATTTCTATCCCCCTCACAAAATATAATTGTTTTAGTACGAGTATACTTCATAAAGTATAAAGTAAGCAAAGAAAATAATATTGATGTATTATGATCACCGGCAAGCTGACAACAATCAATAACTTAGGAATTACACATCTTATCTTAAGCCTGCTCATGAGTATAATTATTATTATGATCAAGATGCGAGACAAGCAACTTAGTGGGACAAAGCGTTGAGCCGTATCGAATCAAGATAATGATAATTTTATGTACCTAATTGCATTATATTGTATTTATTAACATTCCATGGTATTCCTACATTGCTTCACAGCTAGAATATGGAACAAGTAAAAAAAATTTAATACTACTATAAAGTCTTAATTTATAGTCACAGTCTAGTTGAAATATATACAGAAGAGGTTTACAATATAGTCTACTAGTACAACACATAGTTTTAGTATCAATTTCACGAAGCGTTATTGAATGTCATGAATTCACCTACAGACTAGAAGGCGTGAGAAATTAGGTACGTCTTTAATTTGGCCCTAAATAATCTTATGTTTTGAGTTTCACTTTTTTATATCCATAAAGAAGCTATTAAAAATTTTTACTGTCATATAACGCACTCCTTTTTGATAGCACGTTAGACTTGCCGATAGAGTATGAAAGTAATTTTTTGACGCGTGCTTATACTATGAACTATTGAATTAGTTACAAAGTTTTCACGATTACATACAAGGAAGATTATTATTAATGAAAAAATATACTGACAAGCCATGGGCATTATTTGTAGTTTTTTTTTTTAAATAGTCCTACACGATTCCCTAGGTTTCGGCACCTACTATTATCCTAATTACTCTTTTTTGTTGTAGGAATACATTGTTACTATCTGTGGAATTTCCCCAGAATATTATTCCAAAACTCATTACCGAGTGGAAGTATCTCTATCTAGGATTCTATCCCCCCCTCATCACAAATCTTAATTCGCACCCTGAACAAGCCCATCCAAAGACAGATGATTTTAATGTTTTAATAATGTGCGGTATTTCGAATGTCTGAGTTTCGTATTTATTATTTCAATTTTATTTATATCCATTTTTGAAAACATGTATAGACTTATTCTTATGTCACGTGAACAAGACCATATTGAATTTACTTTTTAACAATTCTGAGAAGGTATCGTGGAGGACGTTGTTGGGAATTGTGGCCAATAAATTTGTCAGAAATTCATTCACGCAATGATCAACATGTTACCACAGTCTATTATTATAGTCACGAAGCTCAACTCGTAGTAAATATGCATCCAGAGATAGTTGCTAACCACTAGGATCGCTAATATCGCCTTATTACAGACAATGCGAAATAGTACTGGCACAGTCTATTGTTCCTAGCACCCTCACAACTCCACGTTCGTGACTGTATATACTGGACTGTGATGTTGCGCTGTTCAACTAAAATTCCTGTGCGGAAGTAAGTTTCAAGAATAAATTTGCAATGTTCTGTTCCAACATTCATTTCGCTCTTTT
Source organism: Periplaneta americana (assembly GCA_025594305.2). NCBI lineage: Eukaryota > Metazoa > Arthropoda > Insecta > Blattodea > Blattidae > Periplaneta > Periplaneta americana. Next base: position 6,273,397 of record JAJSOF020000041.1, on the reverse strand, counting down.
TTTTAATATAGTTGTAGTAGTAACATGGATCACATTATTTCTTGTTTTTAATACACGGCTGCATTCGTTTGTTGACAAAACAAAAGAAGAATACCCAATGTAAATAATAGACATGGCCTACATCATTTATCTATGCCTTAAGGATTAAACCTGCTCCGTGATGAAGATCTCATGGAATCTCATACAAAATTGAACACGGAGATATAACCACAGATTAGTACATACAGTCACGAAGCTCAATGCGTAGGGAATATGCAACTGACAGTTGAACTTCAGTTGCTAGCCACTAGGATCGCTACTATCGCACAGTCTAGTGCTCTCAGTTGCTAACCGCTTGGAGCATTGTATCGCGAGAAATGCAAAAAATCACCTCAAGCTTTGTGACTTACGTACTGAGGTACAACCAAACATTGACTATAAATTTAACTTCATTGAAATACACGTGTAAGACAACAATGACATTATCTAGATGCAATAACCAAGCTCTCATCTTGTTAATCAATAAAATACTTATATTTTATTATAATATTATTTCTTATTTCATTTCTGGAATAGTCCTAATGTACAGGCCGAACAGTAAGTAATATCATTAATTTCAGGGGGTTATTCTTTGAGATATTTCAAACGAAATAAATTAATACGATTTTACTCGTTTTTGCTTCTTTTTCGAGATGAAAATTGTTTTATATGAAACACTTCAAAGCGTGTTTTGGGAAATTCATGGATTGAATTCCCAATATGCCCAGTCAATTTAAGAGAGCAATAAATTACGATAATAAATTATTGAAATGATTTTAGTTTTACCCTTTAAATGTTCAGAAATTTAATCTCAACAAATGTTACTTTTCCTTCTGAAAAGGAATTTCAAAATGTTACATTTGTTTGGATCAAATTTCTGCACATTTAAAGGGCAGAACTAAAATTATTCCAGACATTGCTTTACCAAAACACGCTATGAAATGTTTTATATAAAACAAATTTTATCTCGAAAAGAAAGCAAAAACGAGCAAAATTGTATTTTTTTTTCTTCGTTTGAAATTCTCAAAGAATAACCCCTGAAATTAATGATATTACTTATGGTTCACCCTGAATATCACTGAAGTTTAGAATTCCCTAGATAGGTCCTAAATTTATTCACAGCTAACTTTGCTTGTAAATTTGTTGGTATCTAACCTCAAAACCTCTCTTCATGATATTATGTAACTAGACAAGCTAAAATATAACGAGAAAAATACGTTTTTATGAATAGATGAATATAGATAGGTACAAGAAATAATACAAATAAAATAGAGACATTCATAAATAAAAATAATAATTAATAAAATATAACTACGAAACAAATATCACCCAAAACATAGGCAAAAACGAATGAAAATAGGACGATAGCTCCATCGTAATTAACTGCAATTAACTGGAACACAACACCAATTAAAAATTCATGATATTTTTATGACAACGATGCCAACGAAAATGATAACAATGATATGTGTTATCTAACAAATATTATGAAATGAAAACGTGCAATTCAACATTATAATTTCGGAACTGAGAAAATTTTGGAAAGTGAAGTAGAATCAGACAGAACTCGCCAAATTAGTAGTGTCGACGATATTAATTGTACCTGATTGTTGTTTATATGTAGGCGCCTGACGACAGAGGCGCGGTGATCGAGGTGGATGGTCACGTTTAATTTTCATTGCGGAGACATGCGCATTCGAAATGAGATAAGGAACAGTCTCACGCTCTCTAGTTCAGAGCCGGAAGTGTAGATCACTTCCGCAGTTCCGGGCGACTGCCCAGTTCTTCGCCGCGTCGCTAGAGTTGCCACTGCACATTATTATGAGAAACTTACGAGTCAATTGGAGTGACGTTACGGAATGAAATTGTTCATGCTTGTGCATCTCCTTACGTTTTAAGAATAACATGGCTCTTTTCTCGGGAACGTTCGAGTAATTTGACATAAACAACTGTAAAAAAAAACCGTAATAATTTTCTTGTATATGTTTAATTAATATTATTAACTGTGTTTTATTGAATTACGTGATCGGCAAAATGAACCGAAATTGCTATCAAGATTAAAAGTCTCATGATTTTGAAATGCACAATAAACTTGTAGCAAGGTTTTCGCGAAATATTTGAACTAAATCAATTTTTACATATTTCCACTTGCAATTAAAATTGCAATATATCAGCACACACGTGACAGAATTTATATTCTTTGGAGTTATAAAAAGTTGCATTATTTTTTTTTTTGTCCTGAGCAATGTTTCCTGGTTTATTATCTCTAACGATTTAAAATCATATCTAAGAGTCGTAAAGATTTTTGTGCGAGATCGTGCGTATTTGCTTGGTTTCCGCACAAAACCAATCCGCGGTAAGTCTAAAATTCCACATTCAGTATTCCCAACCTAACACTCATAACAATTTCCCTCTTCTTACCGCTTAAGTGACATATTGATTTTACTGCTTTAGGTTTTTAACATATTATTTTTAGAGACGTTCAATATAGTAATAATTATAAATTGGAAACTTACCACTGCAATTTCACCTAAATTGCACTGTTAATTATTGTTTTTAAATATTTGCAAAAATTAAGTAAACTCTACAACTCCACTAAAGTTACTGGATTCGTGATGCAAGTAACATTAAGGAAGCCGTGAAAAAATCAACAAGATTCCAGACTCATCATAGACTGGGGGGAAAAAAAAGACTGGCGTATATCACGGCCTGCTGGAGTATAGTAAACACAGAAAACATTTTAAAGCAACAATGTTGAAGATAGATATTTTTGTTTTGCAAATTTGCCGTTATTGAACAGAAACCAAGATGGAGATTTCATTACAACTAATTAGAAATTCCTCTTTCAGGTATGTAATAAACGATCTTCGCACAAAATAATGTACGACACACGAGCGGTATGTTTTATTTCAATTCTCGGAAATTAAAAAAGCTCAACTACGTTTCGCTTTTTCAAACTTTTCCTCTAACATGAAAACTTCAACATACCGCTCTTGTAACGTATATTACTATTTTCTAATTTAAGTTAAAAATCCTATGTTTACAAAACGCTTTTTTTTTTGTGAGCAAATTTTAATGCATTATTATTCTATCAATGTACATTGGACAAGTATCATATCCCGTCAATATTGTATCAAGATCGTAGTTATTTTTTAATTTAAATTTCAGTACAATCCTACGTCTACGATCTGCTTTTTCTCTTAGCAATCACATAGATTATTATTTCTAACAATTCATATTAGTTCAGTAATGTGTCTAATCAGTATTTTATCAAGGTTGTACAGATATTTTTAAATTTAAGATTATAAGCGAAAATCCTATATGTACAATACTCTTTTCTTTCTGAGAATTTCTTTGGATTACCTTTAACAATTTATATGGTATCAATATCATATATCAGATATAGTAGAGATATTTTTAAATTTAAGATTAAGCGAAAATTCTACATCTACAATACGCTATACACTTTTTTAGCAGTCTTTCATGGATTATTTCCAACACTTTACACTGATTCAATATTATATCTAATCAATATTATATCAATATCATAGATATATATTTTTATCCATGACCATAACGAAAAATATGCCTTTACTAAATACTTTTGCGTTTGTAAAGTAGGCTTTTATTCAACATTACTTTATTTCACTAGTGAGATAAAGACTTTACCTCACAGTTTGAACTTTATCTCACAGTTCATTAGTATTTTTTAGTACCCGGGTACACACATACTTTTCCATTCAACTATTACTCAAGAAGTTAATATATTAGCTACTAGATGTCACTACCTTTACTTCTTTATTACCATTTCTTAAATATACATACACTCAATCTCCTTCTCTTTTCTCTATCTGCTACGTCGTAATTTGTACATTACATCCATATCTTCCTTAAGCTACGTTACGCGGTTGAACATCTATACCGGCGTCGTGGTACTACCACTGAAGATGGAGTCTTCCTTAAGCTACGTTACGCGGTTGAACATCTATACCGGCGTCGTGGTACTACCACTGAAGATGGAGGAGCATTCCTCCGAAACATGTATGGTTTTTAACTGATTTTATTAATTTTATTCAATCATTAAAAAGTGTTCATATAACTGTATTATATTACTTTTATTATATATAACTATCCTACTCATGAACACTGTTTCATCTGACCTAACTTATGTAATTTAATCATTGTTTCATGGGTTATTATTATTTGTAACAGTGTACATTGGATGAATGTCATAATAGCCTATGTAATCTAGCCAATATTGTATCAATATCGTAGAGATATTTTTAAATTTAAATTCAAGCCAAAATCCTATGTCAAGACGTTTTTTTCTAAGCATTGTTTCATAAATTATTATTTGTAACAATTTACATTGGATGAATATCTTATCTAATCTAATCAATATCTATTATATCAAGATCGTAGAGATATTTTTAAATTTAAGGTTAAGCCAAAATCCTATGTCTACAACACGCATTTTTCTTAGCAGTCTTTCACGGATTATCTCTAAGAATTTACATAGGATCGATATAATATCTAATCAAGATTATATCGAGATCGTAGGGATATTTTTTTTTTTTACTTTAAGTTTCAGCCAAATCCTGTGTTTGCAATACGATTTTTTCTTAGCATTGTTTCATAGATTATTATTATTTGTAACAGTTTACATTGGATGAATATCATAATAGCCTTTGTAATCTAATCAATATTATACCAATACCGTAGAGATATTTTTAAATTTAAATTCAAGCCAAAATCCTATGTCAAGACGTTTTTTTCTAAGCATTGTTTCATAAATTATTATTTGTAACAATTTACATTGGATGAATATCTTATCTAATCTAATCAATACAGTATCTATTATATCAAGATCGTAGAGATATTTTTAAATTTAAGGTTAAGCCAAAATCCTATGTCTACAACACGCATTTTTCTTAGCAGTCTTTCATGGATTATCTCTAAGAATTTACATAGGGTCGATATAATATCTAATCAAGATTATATCGAGATCGTAGGGATATTTTTAAATTTAAGGTTAAGCCAAAATCCTATGTGTACAACACGCATTTTTCTTAGCAGTCTTTCATGGATTATCTCTAAGAATTTACATAGGATCGATATAATATCTAATCAAGATTATATCGAGATCGTAGAGATATTTTTAAATTTAAGGTTAAGCCAAAATCCTATGTCTACAACACTCATTTTTCTTAGCACTCTTTCATGGATTATTTCTAAGAATTTACATAGGATCGATATAATTTATCTAATCAAGATTATATCGAGATCGTAGAGATATTTTTAAATTTAAGGTTAAGCCAAAATCCTATGTCTTCAACACGCATTTTTCTTAGCAGTCTTTCATGGATTATCTCTAAGAATTTGCATAGGATCGATATAATATCTAATCAAGATTATATCAAGATTGTAGGGATATTTTTTACTTTAAGTTTAAACCGAAATACTATGTCCTCAATACGGTACGCTTTTTTCTGAGCATTATTTCATAGATTATTATTTGTAACAATTTACATTGGATGAATATCATACCTAATATCTGCAGTGCTTGGGAAAAGTGGCATAAGTCAGCTTCCACAAACCTTTTTTGATAATTTATTGACAACTTACACTGGTTTATGTCGATTTGATTTTTTTCTGTATCAATTATTGTAATGGGAGGAATACCCATGTATTTTTTTTCCAAGCGAACAGATGTTCCGTAAGTTGTCAATAAATTATCAAAAAGGTTTGTGGAAACTGACTTGTGTCACTTTTTCCGAGCACTACAGATATAACCTAATTATATCAAGATCATGCAAGCGTTTTTGTGTAAATGTAAACGAAAATTATATTTTTTAAACAATTTTCCATGGATAATTTATAATAACTTTCTTCGGACCAATATTATATCAAGATAGCCACCGGCGTAGCTCAGTCGGCTAAGGCGCTTGCCTGCCGATCCGGAGTTACGCTCGGGCGCAGGTTCGATTCCCGCTTGGGCTGATTACCTGGTTGGGTGTTTCTCAGTGTTTTCTCAACCGTAAAACAAATGTCAGGTAATCTATAGCGAATCCTCGGCCTCATCTCGCCAAATATCGTCTCGCTATCACCAATTCCATAGACACTAAATAACCTCGTAGTTGATACAGCGTCATTAAATAACCAAGTAAAAAAATATATAGGCTGTCACGATTGTAGAGATCCTTTTTTTTTAATTTGAATTTTTAGCGAAAATTCTGTCTGCAATATACGCATAAGTCACAAGATTTTATTCACCTGTTTAAAGTAGATTTACAACCTGCCATATTCTTGCTTGTTTGCGATTAAAAATATCTTCTTGTCGGTTTAATAAACTAATAAAAAACTGTGAGTAATTCTATACTTGTGTTAGCTCATTGTGCATTTCAAACACGTTCGGAGATCACTCGATTTATACAATATTCCCCGAGCTTTAAAGGTGTAATTTCACTTCTAACTAATTTTTATATAATAAGATTATCGCCATCAATTTTTTTCTTATCAGTAGCAGAAACTACTTTTTAAACTTTTCAATTTAAGAACACAAAATTGTAGTTCTACACATCAGATCCGTGTTTCTCCCTGCGTAAGAAAACTAACAACTTGTACACTTGTACACTTGTACACTTGTACTTGTAAGAAAACTAACAACTTGTAGTGCCCAATTATTCTTCAAAGGCAAAGTGATAATTAACAAAAAACGAGGCCAAACAGTTTAATATCGCATGTCGGTAAACAACACTGCTTGACGTGAGAACAGCTGGAGCGGTCACGGGGAGAGATCACAATCACAGGCACAACCGAACCCAGAATACGCTGCACACGAGGCGTCTGGACGGCCTTCCATCGCCACTACACTGCATACACAACAGGTGCCTCATTCGGGACTCGAAGGCTTTCCCCCGGGTCAACGTCTGCATGCGCGCACGCGCTCTTACCTCGCTGCTAGGCCGTCATGTTGCGGACGACTGTCACTTGCGACTGCCTGAGAGAGCCGTAACGGGAACCATCCAGCGACCGGTTCCGTTACACCGCGCGCATCCCCCACTCCGGACGGGGTTTTCCTCAGGAACGAAAGTAACGCATCCGGCCGGGAAGAAAGCAGACAAGAATGCGGAGAAACTGGAAGACACCTTAATGACGATTACACAGGCCTCTATGATCTGTGCTGAGCCTAATTTACAAGTGTATAGATCCGTACGATCCGTGCTGAGCTTAGTAACGAGTGCATAGATCCGTATTATCCGTGCTGAGCTTAATGCCGAATGTATAGATCTGTATAATCCGTGCTGATCTACTGACAGATACATAAGCCTATATCATCCTTGCTAAGCTTAATAACGGGTGCATAGATCTGTGTAATCCGTTCTGATCTTGCTGACAGGTACACAAGTCCAGATAATCCGTGCTTAGCTTAATAACCAGTGCTTAGGTCTATATAATCCGTTCTGAGCTTACTGGCAGGCGCAGAAGTATATACAATCCGTGATAAGCTTTATAATAAGTACATTGCTATGTATAATCTGTGCTGAGCTTACTGACAGGTACACGAATCTATATAATCCGTGATAAGCTTTATAATAAGTACATTGCTATGTATAATCTGTGCTGAGCTTACTGACAGGTACACGAATCTATATAATCCGTGATAAGTTTTATAACAAGTACATTGGTATGTATAATCTGTGCTGAGCTTACTGACAGGTACACAAATCTATATAATCCGTTTTATAAGTTTTATAACAAGTACATTGGTCTGTATAATCTGTGCTGAGCTTACTGACAGGTACATAAATCTATATAATCCGTGATAAGTTTTATAACAAGTACATTGGTATGTATAATCTGTGCTGAGCTTACTGACAGGTACACAAATCTATATAATCCGTGATAAGTTTTATAACAAGTACATTGGTCTGTATAATCTGTGCTGAGCTTACTGACAGGTACACAAATCTATATAATCCGTGATAAGTTTTATAACAAGTACATTGGTATGTATAATCTGTGCTGAGCTTACTGACAGGTACACGAATCTATATAATCCGTGATAAGTTTTATAACAAGTACATTGGTATGTATAATCTGTGCTGAGCTTACTGACAGGTACACAAATCTATATAATCCGTGATAAGTTTTATAACAAGTACATTGGTATGTATAATCTGTGCTGAGCTTACTGACAAGTACACAAATCTATATAATCCGTGATAAGTTTTATAACAAGTACATTGGTATGTATAATCTGTGCTGAGCTTACTGACAGGTACACAAATCTATATAATCCGTTTTATAAGTTTTATAACAAGTACATTGGTCTGTATAATCTGTGCTGAGCTTACTGACAGGTACATAAATCTATATAATCCGTTTTATAAGTTTTATAACAAGTACATTGGTCTGTATAATCTGTGCTGAGCTTACTGACAGGTACATAAATCTATATAATCCGTTTTATAAGTTTTATAACAAGTACATTGGTCTGTATAATCTGTGCTGAGCTTACTGACAGGTACATAAATCTATATAATCCGTGATAAGTTTTATAACAAGTACATTGGTATGTATAATCTGTGCTGAGCTTACTGACAGGTACATAAATCTATATAATCCGTTTTATAAGTTTTATAACAAGTACATTGGTCTGTATAATCTGTGCTGAGCTTACTGACAGGTACATAAATCTATATAATCCGTTTTATAAGTTTTATAACAAGTACATTGGTCTGTATAATCTGTGCTGAGCTTACTGACAGGTACATAAATCTATATAATCCGTTTTATAAGTTTTATAACAAGTACATTGGTCTGTATAATCTGTGCTGAGCTTACTGACAGGTACATAAATCTATATAATCCGTTTTATAAGTTTTATAACAAGTACATTGGTCTGTATAATCTGTGCTGAGCTTACTGACAGGTACACAAATCTATATAATCCGTGATAAGTTTTATAACAAGTACATTGGTATGTATAATCTGTGCTCAGCTTACTGACAGGTACACAAATCTATATAATCCGTGATAAGTTTTATAACAAGTACATTGGTATGTATAATCTGTGCTCAGCTTACTGACAGGTACACAAATCTATATAATCCGTGATAAGTTTTATAACAAGTACATTGGTATGTATAATCTGTGCTGAGCTTACTGACAGGTACACAAATCTATATAATCCGTGATAAGTTTTATAACAAGTACATTGGTATGTATAATCTGTGCTGAGCTTACTGACAGGTACACAAATCTATATAATCCGTGATAAGTTTTATAACAAGTACATTGGTATGTATAATCTGTGCTGAGCTTACTGACAGGTACACAAATCTATATAATCCGTTTTATAAGTTTTATAACAAGTACATTGGTCTGTATAATCTGTGCTGAGCTTACTGACAGGTACATAAATCTATATAATCCGTTTTATAAGTTTTATAACAAGTACATTGGTCTGTATAATCTGTGCTGAGCTTACTGACAGGTACATAAATCTATATAATCCGTTTTATAAGTTTTATAACAAGTACATTGGTCTGTATAATCTGTGCTGAGCTTACTGACAGGTACACAAATCTATACAATCCGTGCTAAGCTTTATAATAAAGTACATTGGTCTGTATAAACCATGCTGAGCTTAATGACATGTGCATAGAGCTGTATAACCCATGCTAAGCTTAATGACATGTGCATACATCTGTATAATCCATGCTGAGCTTAATGACATGTGCATACATCTGTATAATCCATGCTGACCTTAATGACATGTACATATATCTGTATAATCCATGTTGAGCTTAATGACATGTGCATACATCTGCATAATCCATGCTGAGCTTAATGACATGTGCATACATCTGTATAATCCATGCTAAGCTTAATGACATGTGCATACATCTGTATAATCCATGCTGAGCTTAATGACATGTGCATACTTCTGTATAATCCATGCTAAGCTTAATGACATGTGCATACATCTGTATAATCCATGCTGAGCTTAATGACATGTGCATACATCTGTATAATCCATGCTGAGCTTAATGGCATGTGCATACATCTGTATAATCCATGCTGAGCTTAATGACATGTGCATACATCTGTATAATTCATGTTGAGCTTAATGACATGTGCATACATCTGCATAATCCATGCTGAGCTTAATGACATGTGCATACATCTGTATAATCCATGCTAAGCTTAATGACATGTGCATACATCTGCATAATCCATGCTGAGCTTAATGACATGTGCATACATCTGTATAATCCATGCTAAGCTTAATGACATGTGCATACATCTGTATAATCCATGCTGAGCTTAATGACATGTGCATACATCTGCATAATCCATGCTGAGCTTAATGACATGTGCATACATCTGTATAATTCATGCTAAGCTTAATGACATGTGCATACATCTGTATAATCCATGCTGAGCTTAATGACATGTGCATACATCTGTATAATTCATGTTGAGCTTAATGACATGTGCATACATCTGCATAATCCATGCTGAGCTTAATGACATGTGCATACATCTGTATAATCCATGCTAAGCTTAATGACATGTGCATACATATGTATAATCCATGCTGAGCTTAATGATATGTGCATAGATACGTATAATTCATGCTGAGCTTAATGACATATGTATAAATCTGTATAATCCATGCTGATCTTTATGATATGTGCATAGATATGTATAATTCATGCTGAGCTTAATGATATGTGCATAGATACGTATAATTCATGCTGAGCTTAATGGCATGTGCATAGAGCTGTATAACTCATGGTGAGCTTAATGACGTGCATTGATCCGTATAATCCATGCTGAGCTTAATGACATGTGCATACATCTGTATAACCCATGCTGACCTTACTGCCATGTGCATAGAACTGTATAATCCATGCTGAGCTTAATGATATGTGCATAGATCTGTATAATTCATACTCAGCTTAATGGCATATGCATAGATCTGTATAATTCATGTTGAGCTTAATGACATGTGCATAGATCTGTATAATCCATGCTTAGCTTAATGACATGTACATAGATCAGTGTAATCCGTGCTGAGCTTAATGGCACGTGCATAGATCTGTATAATTCATGTTGAACTTAATGAAATGTGCATAGATCTGTATAACCCATGCTGACCTTAATGATGTGCATAGATCTGTATAATCCATGCTGAGCTTAATGACATATGTATAGATCTGTATGTTTCGTGCTGAGCTTAATGACATGTGCATAGATCTGTATAATTCATGTTGAGCTTAATGACATGTGCATAGATCTGTATAATCCATGCTGAGCTTAATGATATGTGCATAGATCTGTATAATTCATGTTGAGCTTAATGACATGCGTAGATCTGTATAATCCGTGTTGAGCTTAATGATATGTCCATAGATCTGTGTGATCCATGTTGAGTTTAATGACATGTACCCTACATAGACTTGCCCGATCCACTTTATACACGTAGCATGAGCCTACTGACTGACGACTGCACAAATTTGTACGACCAACTTGATAATACGTGCTTACTGACGACAGCACATCCGTGTACGACCCATGTTCATAGCACGAACTTGCGGAGAAGTGCAAAGATTTGTACGACCTGTGTCAGTAACACGAACGTTGACATGTGAATATCTACGACCCGTATTTTGATAACACAGGTTCACTGATAAGTGACAGATTTGTACGATCTGTGCTCAGATTCACATGATTCATATTGATGGCACGGCGCGCCGTTGGCACACTGGCTAGACCATAGGCTTTCGACGCTGAAACTGAGGTCGAATCTCAGCGGGTTCAAATGAAATTCGTGGCGAACAAAAATTGTGCATGGTGATAGGTTTTCGCGAGGTGCTCCCATTTCCACTATCGTACCGGCATTCCTCTACTGCTCAATCATTCATCATGCAATACTGTGTAGTTCTCCTTCCATGGTGCAGCGCTTACAGCTGCAAAAGGAACTACATCTTCAGCGCATTGCCAATAGATAGGAACGCTTGTGTTAAATCAAGTACCCTCTCCCTGTCCATTGGAAATACATAGTGGGGTTCATGTAAGATTATTTCCTAAGAAGATAATATGGCCGTCTTTTCAATATTGCCAACTGTTACTAGATACGACCAAAGCAGGTAAAATCACAATGCTGTGTACTAACACTGATATTAATAATTATTTATGATTGCTTGGCTGACTGATTGATCTAATATTAAAATCATTTCTGGCAACATGAAATAAAATTCATTGGTTTGGATAAATTGTTTACGATTCATAAGATCTAATCTAAAAATTTAGTACAAAAACCTAATACGACTTCAAAATATATGCTGCTTCTTTATTAATTAATACTGTATTATTTTATTAACAAAAGGGAGATCAACTTTCCTATATCACCAATGTTAAATTTGTTTATACAGGTATGAAAGAATGCTTGTAACTTTCTTATTTCTAATTTTATGAAGAAACTATTTATACAAAAGTTGTAGGGTATCAAAGAAGGAATATTTTGAACTTATTTTCAAACACTATGCTATTCATTTATAAACGATATGTCAATGAGTCTGTTTTTTAAATAGCACCATGCACTTGTTTCTCCATTTTTTAATTCTCCAGGTCTCAGTACGTATAAAATTATATTTTTTTGCCACTTATAAACTATTCTTTTGTAAAACTTACCTCTTTTGATGGCGATGTATGTGTACTGAATAAAGGGAAAATTTAACGATTCAGTACATCAATTTGAGAAGGCTTTGGATTAAACAATTGCAGGCAAAAGCTAATAGAAACAAGTGAAAAACTAATAAAAACTATTGAATAACAATATTAATATTATGTAAACTTATAATTTATAAAAAGACACATTGTAGGATATGCACCATTGAAATTTAACTGCAATAGTAATGCAATACATGGATTTTAAAGCAAGAAAACCCATTAAAACCAAAATTAGTATTGTTGTCTTATATATCACGTGTTTATTTCAGTTCACAAAAGGTGCTCAAAATGGCCTCCATTTACTGTCAAAAATGCATAAATCTGTCTTTGAAATTGTTCAATTTTTAACCATTGTTATTCATTTGTTTTTATTAGCCTTATTCACTTGTTTCTATTAGCTTTTGTCTTCAATTGTTTAATCCAAGGCCTCCTCAAATTGATGTACTGAAACATTAAAATTTTCCTTTATTCAGTACACATACATTGTCATCAAAAGAGGTAATTTTTGGAAAAGAATAGTTTATAAATGGCAAAAAAAATATGATTTTGTACGTACTGAAGCCTGAAGAATCCAAAAATGGGGAAATAAGTATATGGTCTTATTTAAAAAAAAACAGACTCATTGGCATACCCTTTATAAATGAAAAGCATAGTACTTCAAAACATGTTCACAATATTTCTGCTTTGATGGCCTAGAACTTCTGTATAAATAGTTTCTTCATAAAATTAGAAATAAAGTTACAAGCATTGTTCCATACTTTTTACTCACCCCATATAATAACACATTATGTCAGGAATTGCTGAAGATATCGTACCGAAATTTTTAAAGGATAAAGATGTAAGGTTTCTAAGAAAACGGAAGCAGATTTAGCAAGAAATACAAGTTGTAAAAAACAGATTTGATTTTTTAAAATAGTGATTTTATTTTCTTATATTTTACCCGTACCTGAAATATTTTCTGATGAATCTAATAGACATACATCTCTTAATGTGCGTCCATTTCATTTATGTATTGTTGTCAACGTGTATTTTAAATTTCATCTTCCTGTAATTTGTAGTTCCTGAGAAAATGGGTCATTTACATTAAAATAACAGAATATCAACAATATTTAAAAATATATATATATCATTTTTATATCTTATATTTATTGATAAAATCTGTGTCAGGTTGCTTAGAGACGCTGTATATTCATCCTGTAAAATCTTCAAGATATTATACTGATTATTCCGTTTATATGACGTCATTCCATTTTCGGCCAATGAGGTGTAATGAAATTTTTAATTCCAACCGATCACAGTCATACATCGCGATAATTTCTGCAGCTCGATTTATCACTATCAATTTATCGCATGGTCGTTCTTTCGTTTAATCAGTGTTGCCAACTGTAAATCGATGAGCATGAATCCATTGTACTAAATAACGTGCGAAATTCTACTTCCACATCTACATCTTCATATTCTAATTCCATGTCCATTGTATCTAAAGAAAATGATACTCCTTCACAAGAATTGTTCATTTAATGTATTAATCAGGTTATTTGTAATTACACTATAAAATGTTTAAATTAAATTATGATTTGAGCAGATAATGAAAACGTATTTCTGTTATAATACTAAGAGACTACTTCTTATGGCTTTTAAACAACCCGGAGGTTCATTGCCGCCCTCTGACATAAGCCTTCCATTGGTCCCTTTATTGTGAATCGTTATTCAATTTCACTCTCCATCATCACATCCTACCTCCCTCAAATTCATTTTAATATTATCTTCCCACCTATTTTGTGGGCCTCCCTAAAGGTCTTTTTTACCTCCGTTTTAACTAACACTCTATATGCATTTCTGGATTCGCCCATACGTGCTATTACATAGCCCTACCCATCTCAAACGTCTGGATTTAATGTTCCTAATTATTATGTCATGAAGAATACAATGCGTCCAGTTCTGTGTTGTGTAACTTTCTCCATTCTCCTGTAAATATATCCCTCTTAGCCCCAAATATTTTCCTAAGTACCTTATTCTCAAACATCCTTAATCTCTGTTCTTCTCTCAAAGTGAGAGTCCAAGTTTCACAACCATATAACAACTAGAATATAACTGTTTTATAAATTTAACTTTCAGATTTTAGGATATGACAGCAGACTGGATGATAAAAGTTTCTCAACCGAATAATAACAGGCATTTTCATATTTGTTCTGTGTTTAATTTCAAACCAAATATAATTTATATTTGTTTGTTCGTTTTGATATTTGAACTTCTGCACCTCTTTCAAGGATAAATTCCAATTTTTATATTTCCATTTCGTTTCAATATTCTCAGTCACGAGACATAATCATATACTTTGTCTTTTCGGGATTTACTTCCAAACCTATCTCTTTACTTGCTTCTAGTAAAATTACCGTGTTTTCCCTAATCGTTTGTGGATTTTCTCCTAACATATTCACGTCATCCGCATAGACAAGCAGCTGATGTAACCCGTTCAATTCCAAACCCTCTCTGTTATCCTGGACTTTCCTAATGGCATACTTAGATCAAAGTTAAAAAGTAGAGGTGATAGTGCATCTCCTTTTTACCCACATTGAATTTGAAACGCATCTGATAGAAACTGGCCTTTAACATCAGGTTATTTGAAAATTAGCAGTTTCACTGAGACGCATTTTAATTAATCGAACTAGTTTCTAAATAAAATTTTATAAGAATATTCCTGTTATAATAACAAGAGAAAAGCGCAGTACATGTAATTAACATTTTAAACCTGTATTTCGCTTTTCTCAATTGGCATTACTGAATAACATTCAATTTCTTTATTGTAGTAATCGTTATTCATTTATTTCGACTTCACAATGTATGAATAGCTAAAGTATTCATAAATACACAATTATTAACATTTTGTGGGCGAATTTGAGGGATATATTATTTACATTTCTGTTTTATTCACGAAATAGTCGTAATAAATGTCACTGGAGGACCTCTCGTGATATTACTATAGATCATTAAATAAGCAAATTAAATTTCCTTGTTACGGGATACGGCAGTTAATCTCCCATTGACATAATTAATATTAACACTCACTAGTAATTTCCGTTTCATGAACGTTGGCAAACGATGGTGTCAATATATTATTTAGAAAGTAACTGCCAATTTTATTGCAGTACCTATTTGTCAGAACCGAAATTGGAAACTAAGTTGGCAGAAGAAAATTCAACCTGACAATTATAATACACTAGAATAATGTTGTAATGGAGGGGGTGGGGAAATGGTTAGGTTTCATCCTTAGGATATGAAGTAAGAAGACCCGGACTATACAGAGTGCACCGTAAGAAATGTTATCACTTTCAGGAGGTTAATCTTTGGGATATTTCAAACCAAATGTTTAATACAATTTTGTTCGTTTTGGTTACTTTTCAGGAAAAAAAATAGTTTCATATTGAACATTTCAAAGCGTGTTTTGGGAAAGCTATTGATTTAATTTCCAATATACTCAGTCAATTTAAGACAGCAGTGTATTATGATAATAAATGATAGAAAGAATTTTAGTTTTGTCCGTTAAATGTGCAGAAATTTGACCTCAACAAATGTAACTTTTCATTCTGCAAAGGAATTTTACAATGTTACATTTGTTCCGATCAAATTTCTGCACATTCGAAGGACAAAACTAAAATTCTTTCAATCATCTATCACAACACAGTGCTCTCTTAAATTCACTGAGCATATTTGGCATTAACCCTGCCTTCGTCGCGCGCGGAATTCTGTTCCGCATTAAACTGGTTATATTAATATTTCCGTTATCTTCAACCGTAGCCTTTCGATCTCTTGTCTAGCTGACTTTTCATCGTTCACTTTTACGCTACATTACAAATTTTCATTCTATTCCCAACCGTTAGGGAGCGCTGGACATTTTATTTCAAGAGTGCAATTTGCGGAGGATAATTCCGCGCGCGACTGAATAAAGTTACCCATTTCGTTGGCGTCATTTCGACATGTATCGAGATTTTAAGATTTCACGGTTTATGTTACATAGCCTACAATATAATCCGTTTTATTTCATTGTAGCGTTTCGCGGACAACAATAATTGAGCATTTATGAGTCTACAGAAAATTTTAATTATGTTCAGCATGTATGTAATGTTTGTATGTATGTATGTATGTATGTATGTAAATGTATGTATGTTGTAGGCTATGTATGTATGTGTGTGTATGTATGTATGTATATTTTATGTTTAGGCTTTGATTGTATGTATGTATGTATGTATGTATGTATGTATATATGTTTGTATGTATTTGTGTGTATGTATTTAATATGTATTAGGCTTGTAAAAATGTATTTGTGTATGTATTATGTGTGTATGTATGTATGTATGTGTGTGTGTATGTATGTATGTGTGTATGTATGTATGTATGTATGTAGGCTATTATATTTTTAGATATTTCAAATGTATGTATGTATGTATGTGTGTATGTATGTATGTATGTATGTGTTAAATGTATGTATGTATGTATATATGTATGTATGTATTATGTGTGTATGTATGTATGTATGTATGTTACTTTATGTATGTAAATTATGTGTATGTATGTAAAATGTGTGTATGTATGTATGTATGTGTGTGTATGTATTCATGTGTGTATGGTCATGTATGTATGTTCGTAGGCTATGTATGTGTGTTGTATTAAACTAAATGTAATATTATGTTATCTTCAATGTAGTATGTATGTATTGTGTTGTACTTTTCATGTTCATGTAGGCTATGTATGTATGTATTCTATTATGTGTGTATGTATGTATTTGTATTATGTAAGTATGTATTTGTGTATGTAATTCCGTATGTACTGAATGTATGTTCGTATGTGTGTATGTATGTATGTGTTATTTGTAAGTGTGTATGTTGTGTGTATGTGTGTATGTGTATAATGTTTGTATGTATGTATGTATGTGTGTATGTATGTATGTGTGTATTTATGTATCTATGTATGTTTTGTGTAATGTATGTATGTATGTATGTATGTATGTATGCAGCCTATATTGTATATATGTAAAGTCCGGGTCAGCTTACTTCATACCTTAAGGGTGAAACCTAACCATTTTTCCCGCATTACTACATATGCTAGTGGATTGTGGTGATTTTCTAGTTTGCAGGTTGAATTTTCTTTTGCCAACTTCATTTCGAATTTCGATACTGACAAATACTACAAATGGTAGTGATTTTGTAACTGGTATGTTGGCAGCTGAGACAAATATCGACAATATTTGTCGATACTGGAGTTCCATGAAATTGAAATTGTACCAGGTTTCTGAGACTATTGCTGGAAGCTAGCGACATTTGAACATACTAGTAATTAATTAATATCAGTATTAAGCATAATATTAATTCATAATAGTTATTTTATGTGTTGTCCTGTGATAATAATTCAAGACTATAGTCAGGTAAGTTTTCGGAGTTAGTACTAATAATTTCATGTGGTCAGACAAAATACATTTTTAGGTTAGGTCTCGTGAGTCAATTGTTCAGTCAAACCAATTAATTTCGTATTGTCAGACAAAATACTTGACATGTTGATCCCGTTCTAGTACAGTTTGCCTATGAAAATATGTTACAAAATTTAGAATAACCTTCCAACAATAAGCACGGTAAGTAAATAAGTCATTTAGTACATAGGATCGTGTGATATCTGGTAACAGTTGGCAACACTTACAAGAGGCAATATTTGCTATGTGACCCTCACTGTATATATGTATGTATGTAAGAACGCACGCACGCATGTATGCCATAATAACTCTGAATGGATTATCTATATATTTTGGCATCTTTCTCATCCAATCTCAACCAGAGCCGTTTCCCTCCCTGCATACCTGAATCCTTTTATGTTATAGAAGAACAAAATGAACACGAGGACATTTAAAAAGTAGGCCTATGGAATTAAAACCTCATTCTGTTATACGTATTTGTCATTCTGCTTGTGATTTCTTGTTATGTTTTACGTTTCTGTTTCATATACAGTATTCCTTGTCTAGATTTGCATAATACATATACATTTATGTTCAAGTGTTTCTCATTACTTAGACCTACTATTAGGGGAGACTGTTGTACCTTTTAAACACTTTTCAAATTTTATTTTTTTAATTTTGGGAAATGAAATTTTTTAAATGAAAAAGTGCTTGAAATGGTTATTGAAGATTTTTACAACTTTAGTATGTATTTTCCTGTTTACAGATCTATTAAGGATGGAAAAATAAAAATGAAGGGATATGTAATGTGTTCAAAGATACAACAGGATCATGTACCTTGGAACATACCCTTCTTGTAAGTTGGAACACATTTCGGAGTACTAGGTGGGAATATAGCTTTAAAACTGACAATTATATTTAAATGTATTTGCAATCATAAACCAGAGCAGGCTTCTCTGATTGAGATTTTATTTCCTGGAGAAGCAATGACTGCTTCAACAGCTTTCTTCAAGACATCCGGATCAATTGGGGACCTCTTTAATTCCAGACTTACTTCGTGACATGACCTTAAAATAAAAGAAATTATTTAAACGGATAGTATCGTGTAATTTGGAACATGTTCCGTGGTACAAGATGTTTTGTGTTCAAAGGTACAAGAGGGTGCACGTTTAAACAAATATGGCTCCGAAAACTAAGAGAGTCAAATAAATTATGGAAATTAAAATATGTTGTTACTCATCAGATGATAGGAACACTGAATACTTGAAAGATATTAACAAATACAATCTGGTTTTGTGTTAGAAAACATTTACATCAATGAACGAAATGTTTACTTTTGGTAGTAAAAACTTATTTTGTCCACGGAACTCACACTTTGTAATAAATTAAACTGAAACTGCGACCAGAGCTACTTAGCGGCTTTCCTACAATCTACTTCAGTTTGAGTCTTCTAGGTAGCAGCAAACATTAAAAAACAAAAACGTTCAAAGGTACACTATGCTAAAGTACAACAGTCTCCCCTACATGTGACACTAATCCATCAATAAGAACAAAAAACGATTATAACATGTTACATAGTTCAAGTAAAATGTAGATGACTGTTTTTCCAATTACTACTGATTTATTAAAATGGATATTTCATTAAAATATTTACATGTTTAGAATGTATTAACACTTTGTAATGAAATTAGTAAAAGAAATAAACCTATTAAAACTAATATTATAACCATTAATAAAAATAATCATGTTACTTTAATTATTATTACGATACTTTTGCGTGATTACTGTTTTGCGGAACAATTCCGCGCGCGACTAATGCAGGGTTAAATCAATGGCTTCTCCAAAACACGTTATGAAATGTGTCATATAATAGTATATTATGCAACGAGCCTATAATAGTAGTAATTAAGACGCGAGTATGTTTATGAAACGAGCGCAAGCGAGTTTCATAATTTTCATACGAGCGTCTTAATTACCATTATAGGCAAGTTTCATATTACTTTTTATGCTCGACCATATTTCTAACTTGAAATTATTCTTAAGTATTCATGTTATTCTTATCTGACTGGGTAGCGGAACTGACCTTGTGCAATATCTCATAAATTGTGAGATGTGCGCAGACGCGAAAGTATTGATTTTTTCCGAGACACAAATGCCATTGACCTTGATATAATCTAGAGAGTAAAATAAACATTAATCTTGATATATTGAAATTTTTAGACATTGAAAAACGAGATGACAAATTGAATTTAATTGAATATTACTTACAATTAACGTTAATTATTATAGTAACAGAACACAAGGGCCACCGGCGTGGCTCAAAGGCGCTTGCCTGCCGGTCTGAAGTTGCGTTCGGGCGCGGGTTCGATCCCCGCTTGGGCTGATTACCTGGTTGGGTTTTTTTCCGAGGTTTTCCCCAACTGTAATGTGAATGCAAGGTAATCTATGGCGAATCCTCGACCTCATCTCGCCAAATATCATCTCGCTATCACCAATCTCATCGACGCTAAATAACCTAGTAGTTGATACAGCGTCGTTAAATAACCAACTTAAAAAAACAGAACACAACCTTCTGCGACATTATTGGATTTCCAGCTTCCGTGACGTTTCGCTAGTTGTCTTTCGATTGCATATCCGAGAATAATCGATACTTGTGCTTTCATATTGCTACAATGGTGTTTTCTGATTGGTGGAACACCTGAACTTTAATGAATAGGTGTATTTTAATAAGATCCATTAAAGGACTGCTACCAGGTGTATAATCACTATAATCACTACATTTCGGCATGGTCGAGCATAAAAATATTGACATGTTTAGAACTTACTAACATTTTGTAATAAAATTAGTAAAGGAAATAAACCTATTAAAACTAATATTATAACTATTAATAAAAATAATCATGTTACTTTAATGATTACCGTAGTTTTGCCTGATTATTGTTCTGCGGAACAATTCCGCTCGCGACTAATGCACGGTTAAATCAATGGCTTCTCCAAAACACGTTATGAAATGTGTCATATAAAACAATTTTTATCTCGAAAAGGAAGCAAAAACGAGCAAAATTGTATTTCTTTTTTTTTTTTTTAATATCTCAAAGAATATCCCTACCCAGTGACATCAGAGACTGTCGGAATTTAGTGGCGTTCAAAAGCAAGCTTATTAAGCATTTTCTTACTGCGTAGAGTAGGTTTAATTTGTACTAATCAATAAAAGAAATGCTTCTCTCTTCTTAACTTTTACAATAAACTGTCTGGCTTTTATTAATCAGTTAACCTTTAAGTACTTTGATTTTTATTGTATCTGTAAATTTAATATTAATTGCAATTATAATTGTAATTGTATTCTTAATATAGTAGTTGTAACCCCCTGGTAGAGGGGAAGAGAAGGCCTGTTGGCCTTATCTCTACCAGGTTAAATAAATAAATAAATAAATAAATAAATAAATAAATAAATAAATAAATAAATAAATCTGTACTAATAATAAATCTGTAGCCGAAATTTTTCTGGTAATTTTCGATTTTCCAAAAATAATTGGTCCTAACATATATAATTAACCACCCTGAAACCAAAAATCGCATTTTTGAAATTTTTGTTTGTATATCTGTCTGTATGTTTGTTACCTCTTCACGCGATAATGGCTGAACCGATTTATATGAAAATTGGAATATAAATTAAGTTCGTTGTAACTTACATTTTAGGCTATATGGCATTCAAAATACTTTATTTAAAAGGGGAGTTATTAGGGGGCCTGAATTAAATAAATCGAAATATCTCGCTTATTATTGATTTTCGTAAAAAATGTTACATAACAAAAGTTTCTTTAACAATAATTTGCGATAAGTTTTATTCTTTGAAAAATATTGATAACACTAATATTTAATGAGATAAATGAGTTTTAAAATTAAAATAACTGCCATCTAAGGCCGTATAATGAAATAAAAAACAAATGACTTGGTCTATAAAGGGCCTTGGACAGCAACAATCGAAAGCTATGAAAGATAGCCTACAGAGAATGTTTCTGTGTTTGTATGAAGTAATATCGGAAGCTAAATTAACCGATTTGTATAATTAATTATTATTTCACCATTGGAAAGTGTAGTTTCTCTAGATGGACATAATGCTATAATGTTATTACAGTAACTTCTGATATAATATAATGTAATATAATATAATATAATATAATATAATTTAAGTTATTTGAAGGGTTCAGAACCATAGAGGGCCAAACGCCATTTACTGAATACGTAGAAAACAAGGGTTAAAATTAAGTTATTACCATAATTCAATGGAAACCTATAACAAGTAAAATAAAGTATACACATTAAATCTAAATGATGTCAATCTTCATTAAACTATGGTTGCATTTAATCAAAATTAGAAACATGTTAAAGGAATTGTCATTGCACCAATGAGTGTCTCTGGAGCAAAATGATCGAATTTTAATTATTTGGATGCAATTTAAATTAAGTAACATATTAAACGATTTATCCTTCTATCAAACACGAATGTTCCCTGGATCAAACGTCCTATTTTAATTATGTAATTACTTTATATTTATTTCTAACGGGTGCAGCGGAGCGCACGGGTACTGCTAGTAAATAAATAAATAAATAGATAAATAAATAAATAAATAAATAAATAAATAAATAAGAATAACCCTCTGAAATTAATAGCATTACTATGGTTCGCGCTGTATATTCATGACAAGCTTAATGACACGATCTCTATGTCTTTCTTCATGACACAGACTTACTGTCAAGTGCATATATTTATACGAGCCGGGTTGTTGACTCAAGTTTACTGACAAGTGAGCAAATATTAGTACGATATATGTCGATAACACAAGCTTACTGACATGTGACGATGACACGAGCTTATTGACAATCACAGAGCTCATCACGACCCGTGTTACAGCGCCACCTGCTGCATGTGCGGCCCATCATTAACACCCCTGACGACACCTGTCGCGTGATTAGCAACTTCTTTACGGAGCATGCGCGGCAGATGGTCGTGACGTCACGTTTCTGAGAAGAGTGGTCAGTCTGACAGCGGTTCGCACCTGATTTCGACGTCGTTCGGGGTCACTTCAGAGGGAAGCACACAATCGGGTGGCTTTGCGACAAACGGGGTGCGCGAGCCGTTTTCCTCGACGCACGACTCGTCTCGTCGGAAGCGCGGGACACGCTGCGAC
Organism: Periplaneta americana; assembly: GCA_025594305.2. NCBI lineage: Eukaryota > Metazoa > Arthropoda > Insecta > Blattodea > Blattidae > Periplaneta > Periplaneta americana. The sequence continues at coordinate 6,250,000 of JAJSOF020000041.1, read as the reverse complement.
TTTCTAGGACGCCCTCGTTCCGGGGAAGCGGCGAAAATATTGAAAATAACGGCCTGTGTCGTGTGCCCATTGCAGCTCATCGCGATAATGTAATAGATCGCAAACCGCACGCTTCTGTTTGTGCCTACGTAGCAATTTATGACGCAGATGATGTTTCGTTTTATACTTCTGTGGCGGCAACTTATCATGAAACACGATCTCTGTTTTCTTTCCTTCGTGGGAACTTAATACGTAGTGTTCTTCCTTGTTAGGTTATCTCCACAGCCAGGGGCGGACGCAGGATTTTTTTTCGGGGAGGTATTTGAGGAGATAGTAAAAATTGAGTAATGAGAAATAAGTTTATATACTCACAATTTGTTTCAGTCAAAACATTTACAAGTTGGCCTGACCATAGTCGTATAGCCTTCTGTGCTCATCATTGCGCAGGTTCTACCCCAACCCAGCTCGATGGCATTTAAGTGTGTTTAAATGCGACAGGCCTCATATCAGTCGATTTACTGGCATGTAAAAGTCCTGAGGGAAAAAATTCCGGCACACCAGCGACGCTGATATAACTTTGGCAATTGCGAGCGTTGTTAAATAAACCATAATTTTTTTAATTTTAACATTTTCAATGACTGCAATACAAAAACAATGACAGCATGACATTTACAGAAGAAGGAGACGAGGCTTCTTAGACATTTCATCCAGTACTTCAAAGCTTTTACTTCTACATTTTTATGTATATACGTCAAGGCCAGTCCATTTAATCTGTCTGCTCCCATCGTGCTCCTCAAGTAAGTCTTCAAACACCGCAAAGTTGAGAATGACCGTTCTGGTGTTGCTGTAGTTACAGGCAACGTGCAGAAAAGTTTCAGCGCCTTGCGAGTGCAGGGAAAAATAATTTCATTGCACCTGTTCAAAGAATATATAAAATCAGTAGGTATTAGGTGAAAATTTTTCTGATCAAGGAAATTTCTTCTCCGCATCCTCAATTCATTGAAGAAAGACTGGTGATGCATCAACATCATTGGGCCACTGATTTACTATAGCCTCAACAGCAGTTTCTAAATCTTCATCTGATGCTCGCACTAAATGTTTTTAGGCAGCAAAGTTTTATGGAATTTAGTCTCCCTTATGATTTAAAAACCTGTCCTTGAGCTGACTAATGAAATAGTCTAAGAAGAAAGGAAAATTAAAAGCCTAAAATACTCTTCATGACTCTCTGTCTTGAAGTAAAACGCTGTGTTTGTCTTCCTGCAATTCTTGGAATTTAACATTTTAGCAAAGAGAATTTACGAAAATAAAACTTTCTAATTCCTATAAATACATTCATTAAAACAAATTAATATTATTTCTTTGTTTCTTGTTTCATATTTTCTCAAAATTTCGGGAGGATATATCCCTTAATCCCCCTTGCATCCGCTCCTGTCCACAGCTACTGATCACAAAACGCTCTCCTTTGTTTTGACATCTCCATGGTGTTTTATCACAAAACGTACTACGTATTTTGTTCTATATCTCAACTAATCACAAGATTATGTCTCTTATTTTGTAACTTCATGATAATCTGTCACAAAACGCCCTCTGTTATTTCATCATGGCAACACATACCATCGTGGCACCATACTACTTATTACAAAATGTAACTTTGATGTTTTGTTGTATTGTATCTTTTTATACATACACTAGCCGTACCCGTGCGCTCCGCTGCACCCGTTAGAAATAAATATAAAGTAATTACATAATTAAAATAGGACGTTTGATCCAGGGAACATTCGTGTTTGATAGAAGAATAAATCGTTTAATATGTTACGTAATTAAATTGCATCCAAATAATTAAAATGCAATCATTTTGGTCCAGAGACACTCGTTTGGTGCAATGACAATTCCTTTAACATGTTTCTTAATTTTTATTACATGCAACCATAGCTTAATGAAGATTGACATCATTTAGATTTAATGTGTATATTTTATTTTACTTGTTATAGTTTCCAAAGTCAATTATGGTAATAACTTAATTTTAACCCTTGTTTTCTACGTATTCAGTAAATGGCGCTTGGCCCACTATGGTTCTGAACCCTTCAAATAAACTTACGCTATACTGGAGAATTAGCACGGCCACTTTGAACCGTGCCGTTACGTTTACCACCAAATTTAAGTAAATACACAATGTCACCAACATAAGAACATGACGTTGGTGTGTGTAATTGGCGGGAGAAATTTTTCTCTCTCTGTCTACCTCCTTCGTTCTGAACATTATTGAGAGATAGCACCACTGTTAGCGACAATGTGTTTGCGTAAATATTGACATAAATTATGACGTGTGCCTTTGATCGGGACAAAACAGTTTTGCTGTATTTTGTTCTACCTCTCATGCAGTGGGACTAATCCTTAGAATTTATTTTTGCGTGTATTTTGTTAAATGATTGAGATCCCTTCTTGCTCACAAAACCTTGCATTTACGAAGGTTATGTTATGTTAGCAAGATTACTTAACTTCGGTTAGGTTACAAGATTAGCTTTGGTTAGGTTAAATTAACTTTGATTAGTTTTGTTTTGGTTATTGCTTAGCTTTGGTTACATTACACTAGCTTTGGTTAGGTTAGGTTAGCTTTGGTTAGGTTAGCTTGATTTGATTCGTCCATGTAAAGTAGTTAAAATTATAAATATGACAGTTTTTGATTCAATATTGTTAAAATAATCGGCCTATAATGAAAGCGGTGAATAATTTCATGTCCTTAAATTTTTTTCGTAAAAGGCTAAATTTTTCGATAGGCCAAAATAAAACAGCAACGCCGTCATAATTATCATTTTGGTCCAGTACTTTACGCTTTGGCGAACATTAACCGAAATTTACTTTCCGTCATTTTAATTTTTATTCCGTGAAACACACCTTTTTCCTGTTAATTTCCTTGTGATAACATTTATTATCTTATTACATCTTCATTTTCTTTTAATGCATTCAAAAAACCGCCGTTGTACTATTAAAACCTTAACTAGACTAATGGACTTAATTATTTAAGAATATAGTCGCGAATTTGACTACCACCATTTCGATTATATTTTGTTTGATACGGCTCGGTACGGCCCGGTGACTAGTGGCCAGCTGAAGAGTCGACTATCGATATTGGTCTGCCGTGCGTATTATCCAGTTGTTGCTTATATTATATTATATTATATTATATTATATTATATTATATTATATTATATTATATTATATTATATTGTATCAGAAGTTACTGTAATAACATTATAGAATTATGTCCACATAGAGAAACTACACTTTCCAATGGTGAAATAATAATTAATTATACAAATCGGTTAATTTAGCTTCCGATATTACTTCATACAAACACAGAAACATTCTCTGTAGGCTATCTTTCATAGCTTTCGATTGTTGCTGTCCAAGTCCCCTTATAGACAAAGTCATTTGTTTTTTAATTCATTACACGGCCTTAGATGGCAGTTATTTTAATTTTAAAACTCATTTATCTCATTAAATATCAGTGCTATCAAACTTTTTCAAGGAATAAAACTTATCGCAAATTAATGTTAAAGAAACTTTTGTTATGTAACATTTTTCACAAAAATCAATAATAAGTGAGATATTTCGATTTATTTAATTCAGGACCCCTTATAACCCCCCTTTTAAATAATGTATTTTGAATGCCATAAAGCCTAAAATCTAAGTTACAACGAACTTAATTTATATTCCAATTTTCATCGAAATCCGTTCAGCCATTACCGCGTGAAAAGGTAACAAACATACAGACAGACAGACATACAAACAGAAATTTCGAAAAAGCGATTTTCGGTTTCAGGGTGGTTAATTATATATGTTAGGACCAATTATTTTTGGAAAATCGAAAATTACCAGAAAAATTTCGGCTACAGATTTATTATTAGTATAGATTGGCCACGTACTGGGGTTCTGTAAGAAGTGAGAGCTACTGCGTAACAACAGACACCATCGTGCCCATACAGCAATTGCCAACCTCCTAAGAAACAGAGGATGGGAAGTACATGAGGAGATTCATTGTGTGTCTGAAGATGATTCTCATAGAAGGGTCGATATAATTGCCATCAATAGAAGAACCCAGAAAGCGATGGTCTTAGACCCTACGATTTGCTTTGAACGAGTCACAAATCGGGCACTGCAGATAAATGGTGACAAGCGAGCTAAATATGTACCTCGTCTTCCATACCTCAGTGAAAAATATGGCATTTCGCTTTACAACTGGGATGTTGCAGGCTTACTATTTGGAGCGAGGGGTTGTTTACTAAAATTTACATGTAATATTCTTAAATCCTTTACAATTCCCTTTTATGAGGTTCAGAAGATTGTAATGGAAATTCTGAAGGCCTCTCTTCAAATTTTACACTATCATCTATATATTAACACGTAAATTTTTGTTTTAATGTACAAATCTAATCCATATTTTGCCCGTTTCATTTCCCTTTATCTTTTATGTTTGTTAATTCCGGATCCCAGCGGTCAACCTCACTTGAGGACGGATGATTTTAAATCTTAGTAGTACATACACACATACACACATACACACACACACACACACACCTGTGGAGTAACGGTCAGCGCGTCTGGCCGCAAAACCAGGTGGCCCGGGTTCGAATCCCGGTCGGGGCAAGTTATCTGGTTGAGGTTTTTTCCGGGGTTTTCCCTCAATCCAATACGAGCAAATGCTGGGTAACTTTCGGTGCTGGACCCCGGACTCATTTCACCGGCATTATCACCTCCATTTCATTCAGACGTTAAATAACCTAGATGTTGATACGGCGTCGTAAAATAACCCAATAAAATAAAAAATACATACATATATACACGATAGCTGAATGATAAATATGTGTAACAATAAATGTTAGGTTACACATATTTATCATTCAACTTTTTATAAAATTAATAATTTGTTTCAAAAACTCACAATTGCAATATATTCCCATCATGTATATACCCTTTCTTTTCTTTTTATTTAGGTTAAGCCATATATATGTGGCGGCCGGGTAGCTCAGTTGGTAGAGCAGCTGGCTACGGACTGGAAGATCCGGGGTTCGATCCCAGGTGGTCACAGGATTTTTTTCTCGTTGCCAAACTTTCAGAAGGGCCCCGAGGTTCACTCAGCCTCCTATAAAATTGAGTACCGGGTCTTTCCCGGGGTTAAAAGGCGGTCAGAGCGTGGTGCCGACCACACCACCTCATTCTAGTGCCGAGGTCATGGAAAGCATGGGGCTCTACCTCCATGCCCCCCAAGTGCCTTCATGGCATATTACGGGGATACCTTTACCTTTTACCATATATATGTATTTGTATTAATTCTGTATCTTGCTTAGGTATGATCAATGTAAATAGGCAAAACAGACTAAATCGGGAGTATTCACCAATACAGATCCAAATGTATATTTATCGTAGGAAAGGGAAAACCCTAAAAACATGTAGTATTACTCTGTAATGGAGCATGTTCTTCAATGAAATAATAAAAAATACATACATACATACATACATACATACATACATACATACATACATACATACATACATACATACATACATACATACATACATACATACATACATACATACATACATACATACATACATACATACATACATACATACATACATACATACATACTAGCGGCCATTTTGGGCGTATATCATTCTACCGATGTCCTACACGCTGATTTTAGTGCCAAGCGATCTGTCGATTTAAGCCAGACGTAGGCCTATTCACGTAAAACCCAAGACCGTGTCCCCAACAAAGCTACACTCGGTTTTATTTATTATTATTATTACTAGTATTATTATTATTATTATTATTATTATTATTATTATTATTATTATTATTTTGCATTCCTGTCGCATGTAATTAATTACAAAGGGTTCAGTTTTACTTTTTATCTCACGGCAACTTTTTACAAGACGCTGTCTTTTATTTTTTATCTCCCTGGAATATCGTGACAAGTTATTTTGTTTTATATTCCATGATGACTTATCATCTGAGATCATTGACACGTATATCTATACTGTTTGCTTATCACACAGTACCACAGTCACGAAGCTTGAGTTTATGAGGATACTAAGAACAACAGACTGTGCAGGTTATTTCGTATTGTCTGTAATGAGACGATATTAGCAATCGTAGTAGTTAGCAACTATCTATGGATGCATATTTACAGAGCCTTCTTCAGTTACAAGCCGGAGTCATACGTCGGCAACACTGTAATTAATTGTCAAACGGAGGCCTACGATCCAGAACACGTGTTTGTGCTAATACCTATTTTCAATGTAATTACGGTTACAATATAAGTGTGTGTCGATGGAATTACGTTCGCGGTCGTACCAAACGTTAATTGTTGATGCATTATAAACTAAGTGAGTGTTGGCGATAAAAACAAGACAACAAATGAAAATATGGCTGCAGTCTTTGACAATTTTTACGGTTATTATTAATGTCAAAGTGATTGACAATTCTTCTAAATATTAAATATTGTATAAACTACATTTTTATAGTCTTATTTGTGGTTTGTGATGTATCAGAATTCTAGCCAAATTGTTGGGTCTCGCCTGCTATATCAATAAAGTTACGCCGTTGATTTTCAAGTTCATTGTAAACAGCTGTTTTGTGATCCCATAAATGTTGCAGTTCTGTTGAAGATTCGGAATGCCTGCTATACGTCAGAACTACCTATAATTTGTAGATGCATATAATCACTTTGTTGGTTTTCAATTTTTATTTATTAGTATTATTTCTTTTGTAATAAATTAGTTATAAACATGTTTCTTTTCACTTCGTACTTACAGGATTTAAAGTTCACTGAGTTTACGATAATTGGCACATACTTAATAGGTAATGATGTGTTTTGTTGCGTATTATGTTGAAGGTATGTTTCATCATTTTTTCATAAATCTTTATACCTGGCCCTGGCCTATTTAAAATTAGGTATATTTTAAAAATTTGTAACAAATAATTTAGGATAACAGTATTGTTACGGTGACTGGCGAGGTTCAAACTAAAACTGGCTTCCTGGGCATCTGAAATATTTATAGAAAAGCACGACATAATCACATGAAATTAAAATGTATATGATATCCTAGACCTTTCACGTCAGAGGTGAAACAACATAAAGCGACAAAACATTGTCAATTTACTACCCACATAATGGTTAATTGATTGGAATAGGGTACTGCGAAAGTACGTCGTTATTTTATTTATTTTTGGTACAAGTAACATTTCTTTAAGTATTTATTTATTTCCCCTTTTACCATCAATAAAAAACAAGTATGCTTTTCATTTTTTAAAGTTATAGGGGGCTGTATGCAAGTACTTACGCGGTATTCTGAACCTCAAATAAAATACCATTTCGGATTCTGTAATAAATTACGTAATCTTGATCATATGCACTTAGTTTTGTATCATTTAATGTCGAAAATGTGCATGTGACAACGAAATCAAAGCACTAAAACGTCAAACGTCATGCCTTTATTTCGCCTCCGCCCGCCTCCACTCAGCGTTGCCAAACTTACCCATGCTCCGGCTTGTAACTGAAGATGGCTCTGATATTTACTACGTATTGAGCTTCATGACTGTATATACAAGACTGTGATAGTGATAGCACAGTTTAGTATATACAGTTGCGAAGCTCAATACTTAATAAATGCAAACATAGATAGTTGCTGACCACCAGGATCGCTACTATCGCCTCAGCACAGACCCTTTCCCGAGCAGACGATAATGTATGTTCTGGTTTTCTAGTTGAGTGTATGGAGCTCAGTGAAATATTATATTATAACTTTATTGCGTATCATTGATAAGTTTTATTTAGTGTAGTGTGTCCATAAGTTCCGTTTACTTCTTATTGCATAATTTGTTGCGGAAATAATGTTAATTTAATGTGAAGAGTATTTTACATGTTAACATAATCTAGTCGCACCAACATTTTAAGTTTAGAATGGAAGCTATTTTGAGGTTTAATAAAAAAGAATTTATATTGTGATTTTAATTTAGCACGTCTACCTTCCTTAATTGTAGATAGAAAATTTACCATACCACTCCTATGAAATTAGTGTACGTACGATTGTGTTACTTCGTCTCTTAGGAAGTAGAGAAATATAATAATTCAGTACGTACTCGATTGCAGTATTAAAATACAGATAAATTGAATGTGCGGCGTATCATACATGACATTATGTTTAATTATAATGTATAATTGCGAATATAGGAATATAAATAATAACCTATAATTTCCATATGACATAACATAGGCCTACATGTAATGGCAGGGCATTGGAGACTTTGTAAATCTAGTTGCTCTAGTAATAGCGCTGCGAGGTTGCCGTATTTCAATATAGTCAAGTGTCCGAAGCCCAATAAGGCAGCACTCATAAAGCGGTGGAACTAGCGCTGAGGTAGTTCCTGCGATTTCGGAAGTGAAAATCGTTGGATTTATAAGAGATTTTTTGTGGAGGTGCAGGTGATCGTATAAGCAAGACATAATAAAAGCCAAAACTAACCAAACATAACTTGTCAAAGATCCGTATATGCAAGGAGTATGAGTACAAAGGAACTACCTCTGCGCTAGTTTAGCCTACTAACATAGTACATTAATCAGACTTCAGATTGGAGTACCGTAAGAAACGAATAAATACAACTGAAATAGAGACAAATTGCATTTACAAGTTATCACACGTAACTTTATGCTTAATTATAATGTATAAATGCGAATATTGAAGTGCTGGTACAGTAAACATAACCTATAATTTCCTATGAGGCTACTAGTTTGGCTCAAGCGATGAGATTGCGCTAGTCCACAAAATGCCTAGAATTAATGCATAATTTCCGTACGAGTGAGAACGGAACTGTCCGAAGGGTCGAAGTGAAATTGGAACCAGCAAAAGAAAAAAAGAGAAAGAGGTGAAGAAAGAGAATTACAATAATTGGAAGCAATATCGCTTGTAATTGCATGGAAGGCAGTTTGTTGGCTGAACATCGGGGTCTGTTTGTTGTGCCCCACTTGCACCATATCAATTAATTGATCTGGGCGTCGTGTCACGGCGCGTGCGCACCAGCAGAGCGGCACCGCGCTTTTGTTTGGGCAGTAAATGGATCATTGCGGCCACTAAGTGGCGCTGCCGGTGTCGCGGGTCGAGCGATGTGTTCGATCCTGCCACTGATCGATCACACGTTCAGCTCTCTTCTCCCTAACATCGCTGTGATGATCGAACTTTCGAGAAAATGCGCATGCGCATCAAGTTATTGTTGCTTCACGTGTAAGTTTTAAGATTGAAACTGGCTGCGAGGAGATTGGAGTGACTTGACGAGGCGAACGTAACTAGCTTCACGTCCCGTCCATCTTATCCCCGTTGCAACAGTGGGAAAGAGAACGGAACGAGAAAAGAAAAAAAACAGTAAAAGGAAAGCAGAAGGAAGGAAGGATGAGAGAAATAATGTTAAGAAACTTAAAAAAGAAAGATAAAATACCGCTAATGAAGTGGATGTTGAAGGGAAGAAATCAAGAAAATGTAGAATGGAAGAAAATAAAACTAAAAGACAAAATGAAAGGAATAATAGAGGAATAAAAAGCACAAAGAAAAATATTGCAGATGAAAGAAAAAATTAAGGGAAAATTATGAAACCAAAAATAAAGAAAAAGAGAGCAGTAAAAATTAAGAAAGTAGAAAGAGAAAGCAAGGAAGACGAAAAAAATGGCAGAAAGAAAAGCTAAAAATTAGTAAGGAAAGAAAGCGAGGATGAAATAAAATGAAGGAGAAGAATGAAGGTAAGGTTAAGGTGAGGAAACTATAAAAGGAGATTTGAAATAAATTAAATAAAAAAATAGACAAAAAACGTGGAAGAAATCGAGGAAGAATAATTGGAAATGAAGCGAAAAGTACGAATGGAAGAAATGGAAAAGAAAAAGGGAATGAGTTTAAGAGAGAAAAAAGAAAAGAATAAGTTGAAAAGGGGAAAGTAGTGAGTTAATGCAAGGAAAACGAAAGCAATAAGTTGATGGAAGAAAAAGAAATGAAAAAGTTGTAAAAGGGAAGTAGATGCAAGAAACAAGGAAGTAATATTGTTGGAAGAGAAAGAAAATACGTTGGAAAAGGGAAGTAATAAATTGACGCAAAGAAAAAGGAAGTAATAAGTTGATGGAAGAAAAATAAAATGAATATGTTGAAAAAGAGAAGTGATCGTTGATGCAGGGAAAAAGGAAGTAAGAAGTTAATTGAAGAAAAATAAATGAATAAGTTGGAAAAAGAAAGTAATTAATAGACGCAGGGAAAAAGGAAGCAATAAGTTTGATGGAGAAAAAGAAAATGAATAAGATGAAAAAATGAAGTAATAAGTTAACGGAAGAAAAGGGGAAGTAACAATTTAACGGAAGAAAAGGGGAAGTAATAAGTTGAAGGAAGAAAAGGAATGGAGTAAGTTAACGGAAGAAAAGGGGAAGTAATAAGTTAACGGAAGAAAAGGGGAAGTAATAAGTTAACGGAAGAAAAGGGAAGTAATAAGTTAACGGAAGAAAAAGGGAAGAAGTAATTAGTTAACGGAAGAAAAAGGAAAGTATAAGTTTATGGAAGAAAAGGGGAAGTAATAAGTTAACGGAAGAAAAGGGGAAGTAATAAGTTAACGGAAGAAAAGGGAAGTAATAAGTTAACGGAAGAGAAAGGGAAGTAATAAGTTAACGGAAGAAAAGGGGAAGTAATAAGTTAACGGAAGAAAAAGGGAAGTAATAAGTTAACGGAAGAAAAGGGGAAGTAATAAGTTAACGGAAGAAAGGGGAAGTAATAAGTTAACGGAAGAAAAAAGGAAGTAATAACTTAAGGAAGAAAAGGGAAGTAATAAGTTAACGGAAGAAAAGGGGAAGTAATAAGTTAACGGAAGAAATGGGAAGTAATAAGTTAACGGAAGAAAAGGGGTAGTAATAAGTTGAAGGAAGGAAAGGGGAAGTAATAAGTTGAAGGAAGAAAAGGAATGGAATAAGTTGATAGAAGAAAAAAGAAATAAGTTGAAAAAGGAAATCAAGTTGACGAAAGAAAAATGGAAATAATTTGGAAAAAAGGGAAGTAAGAAATTGACAGAAGAAAAGGAAAGGAATAAGTTGCAAGAAGGGAAGTAGTAATTATTTGAAGGAAGAAAAAGTGAAGTAACAAGTAGACGAAAGGGATGAGGAAGTAATTAGTTGGAAAAGGGGAGTAATCAGTTAACGGAAGGTATGGAAAGCAATAAGTTTGATAAATGAAAGAAATAAGTTGACGAAAGAAAAGTAATAAATTGAAAACAGGGAAGTAAGAACTCGACGGAAGTGAAACAAATGCAATAAGTTGATAGAAAAAAAAGGAAAAGAATAAGTTGAAAAAAGGGAAGTAGTAAGTTTAAAGAAGAAAAGAGGAAGTAATATGTTGGAAAAGGGAAGTAATAAGTTGATGGAAGGAAAAGGGGAAAGGAATATTTGAAGGAAAAAAAGGAATAAGTTAACGGAAGAGAAATGAAAGGAAAAAGTTTAAGCAAAAAGAAAAGAAATGGGAAATAACAGAGAAAAGGAAGAAATTTGGAAATCAGAAGAGAATGCTATAAATAAAAAAAATATATATCAAGAAAATATCGGATGGGAGGAAGTAAAAAGGAACTAATGAACTGTGTATTAATATGCTTACTGTGCACAATATATATTTCTGTATAAGTTTGTAGGGCCTGCTACCTCTACATCTCAAAGCTACAATACTGATATAAGATCTATAATACAAGAAATTAAATTAAATTAAAGCAAGAATGAAAAGAAGAAAGAATGAACAAATGAAAAGAAGGAATAGGCCCTACGCAAAAATGACTGAATGAAAGCAACAAAGAAAGGCTGAAATGAAAGCTGCAGGTAACAGAAACAACAAGAATGAATGAATTTTATTTTTCGCGGTTTTACCCGGGATCTGCTGGCGAGGTCATTGTCACAATATTACTTTGTGGACCGTTATCCGCAGCATGACGCAGCGGTTGCTATGGTTACAGCTCAGCAGTCGACGTCGCCATCTTGTCGCGTTGTGCAATTTTGTCGCGAATAAAATTTCCCCGAAGTCCATTGTTACGACAGAAGAAAGTGAAGACGCGCGGTGACAGGAGCTTATCATGAAAGTGAAAGCGGGCATTGTGACAGCAGAGAAAGCGGCTTCGGGTCACCGCACCCCTGGCGCACCCTATGCGCGGACTGACCTTGTCATCAACTGGACCGCTTCACGTCGTCCAATCATCGGACCTGTCGCTCGCTATGCTACGGAATGATTCAATACCGGAACGATTTAAACGCCTCACGTGACGGAACTGACCAGTAGATACGTCACTTTATAACCGGACTCTTTCCTCATTAGCACTAATCAGTCGATACACATCAAAGATGATAGAAATTTAGGGTTAGTACACGTCCGATTTCACCTGGACAGTTCGGGATCCGGAATAAGGCCCGTGACACACTAGCTAGCGAGAAATGTGTTGCGAGAAAGAGGCGAAGAGCCTTCCTCCACACACTTGGCGAGTTCTCGCTATCACAGATCACATCTCGCTATGATCATCTATGCACTGCCTTCATGCAGAAAGCATTTTTCTGATTATAGTAATGACTCGTTGGGGGAAATATTATAGGTTATGTATTTACGTATATTGCCGTACTTAAATATATAACCTGTAAGTATATTGTCGTACTTTACAAATTACGTACGAACGCTATGTTGAATCTGAGTATTCAGGTGATGAGGAAATGGAGTTACATGAACATATTTTGTTAATGAAAAGAAAAAGTAGGCCTAAAATTAAAGCCAGAAATATCTGAAAATCACATTGTATCTTATGAAAATAAGGGCGAGTTTAGGACACTGGTTTCGATTTGAATGATGATACGTTTAGGCGCTATTTCAGGTTCAATGGACCACAGTTTTTCTTTGCCATTCATGATATGATAGAGAATTGTTTGCTATATTCTGATTAAAATTACGTAAACTGTTAAGACATATAGATACATTATTTCAAATGTTTAATCAATACTATTAAATCTCATCAAAATAAAATATAGCCCTATTTATTTTCAGCTAATCTGATATTTGTCTGCAGATTTCTTCTTTCAGTTTCATGTTTTTATAGTTTTCATCCCGTGTATCATATAAATAGGCCTACGGGTGACATCGTACAAGTTCGATAAGTTTCTGACTGCAATTATCAGCCATGTTTCCTCATTTTCAAATGAAAATAATACAATTCATCGCCACCTGTGATATATTTTTCTACATTCAATCGTCATAAAGAGTATAAATGTCAAACATCTTTGATAAATGTGTCAAGAAAATTCGCTGAGCTACCGATTCCAGCAAGAAACTCGCTTGAGGTTTTTGCCTCAATCTAGAATCTCTTCCAGTGTGTGGACGTCCATTTGAATCCATGTTATCAATTTTTTAATTTTCTCGCAACACATTTCTCGCTGGCGAAAACTCTGCAAGTATGTTACGGGCCTAACGCATCTCCAGTCGCCTGGAAGTTCGGAAATATCGAAGTATTTACACTTATTATATTACTATCATTAAAACTTAACAGCGACACCTACTACCTATTTACGAGTACCTGTTTCACTGCAACGATGTTGTGAAAGTAGAAATTCAGTGTAGTCAACTAGGCCCATGAGCTGTTCACAGTTTTATGACTCTGTTCTCCAGGGCGCAAAAAATAAATAATTATGTATTATTATTATTATTATTATTATTATTATTATTATTATTATTTCACAATTTTAAAATGGACAAGAATGTAAGTACTACAGTTTATATAAAAACAAGTATAAAAAAAAACTAATAGGTATAAATTTTGTTTGTGTGTTTTTCATTACGCAAGATAAAGAACAGATATTTTGTTAACGTTTAATAATAAAAGGGGAGATACCCTAAATTTGATTTAATCTGTGGTATGAGGAAGATTCCAATTGTGTAAAATTTATGTTTTAGCTTGCTGTAAATATTTCGGACTCTAATATTATAGAAAGATAAGTATTTTCCAAATTCCTAATTTCTTGGGCTGCAAAAGAAATGTCGAGTCGAAGTCGCTATCGATTTTAAATATTATCGTGTTACAGGAAACAATATAATATATAGATACACAGAAAGCATATCGATTGTAACAATGACAGCAACCATGGATAAAAAGGAAGGCTGTGGAATAGCATACAAACTGCAGTTTCATTATTTTAGTTCTTATTAATGTTGTAAAATAAAAGTATATGAATAATTTAAAATAAATTAATATTAAATAATAACGTTAACATGTTATAAAAGTCGTACTTATATGTTTTTAAAAAACTAATCTCAGGAAAGTAGCTTTCCACCTCGCCATGTTTGCTAAAGTCCTCGGAAAACGATATAATTTTGTATCAACATTTCCTTTGTAGCCCAGTGTACATCTATTATCAGGCAGTACATCTCTCTTGATGATATGTGTCAGAGGAAGAACAACAATATTGTTTGTATATATCTGAAGTCTGATTAGTGTAATATGTTACTAGTCAGCGATGTATGCAATGAAAAGGAAAGAAACTGACCACCCTACCCCATTATCTCCTGGCTTAGTTGCCTCATGAGTGATGTCTTATTGGTGTCACTTATAAGGTTCAAACCTGTCTTCGGACAATCGACTATAATGCTATCGACAATAATGCTATCTAGACAGTAGTGTCTGAGAATGGGAAATTACAAATGTGGCAACCCTACATAGAATCCAATGCTTTAACCACTTAAAAATGATCCATGTGATTGAACTGACCAGTTGATACGACATCGTCTAATAATTGACCTTGTAACCGAACTTGTCACTCACTATCAGCTGACACACCAAGCTCTTGATGTCACACAATGGAATTGACTGTTAAAACCACTTAATGTCCAATGCGATATAATTTGCCAATTGATAGATGTCGACTGATTGATCTATCGTTTTCAACTGTTAGACTACAGAGCTAGATCAAAATCGATAACAACACAATTAGATAACTCACCGCTAGCACCACAAAATTGCACCTCGTAATGGAAATGAGAATTCGAAGTTGCTTAATTCGTGACACTGTAGATGAAACTGTCACTTCCAAATTAGAGATTTCAGTAATCGATACGTTAAAAATTTACTCACCACTAGAACCCCTGGAGTATTTCCGTGATCAGAATGAGCAATTGATACGACGTCTTGTAATGCCTGATCTTGTATCTGAACTATGGACCGGTACCTAAACCTCTGTTCAACTGTTAAAACTAAACTGAACAGTTGAATCGATGTCATGTAACTTATCTTCTGGCTGCCTTACGTGTCTGCAGCCTCTTTACACTGCTACAACTAAAGCCAGCAGATGAATCGACGTGCCTAAGTACCTGCACCTCCATTCACTCTTATAATATTAAACCGGGCAGTTGGATTGATGTCGTGTAGGCCTAATCTCTGATCTTGTGCCTGTCTTAACTATCTGCACCCTCCTCACAGTTACAACTAAACGCAGCAGTTGGATCGACGTCATGCAGTGCCTAATCTTGTGCCTCCTTAACATACTAGCATCTCTTCTCACTGTCAAAACTATCCCGAGTAGTTGGATCAACGTCATGCAACTCCTGACCTTGTGCGTGGCCCACCTGAATTGTTACAACTATCACGAGTAGTTGGATCAAAGCTTTGCAACTCCTGACATTGTGCGTGGCCCACCTGAATTGTTACAACTATCACGAGTAGTTGGATCAACGTCATGCAACTCCTGACCTTGTGCGTGGCCCACCTGCACTGTTACAACTATCACGAGTAGTTGGATCAACGTCATGCAACTCCTGACCTTGTGCGTGGCCCACGTACCTGCAGCTCCCCTGCACTGTCACACTAAACTGAGTAGTTGAATCGACGTCGTGAAATGTTTGACCTTGTGTCTGGCCCACGTACCTGCATCCTAGCTGCACTGTCACTCACTTCCAACTGATAAGCCTCTCTGCGGCGACCCACTTCTCGCCAGATGTGGGTCACGCCCCACCCGCCGCCACTCTCCTTTCTCTGAAGCCGCTACGGTTCTCTACCAAATTTCGTCGCTATCCGTAGCCGGGGCTGGAGTCGACGAGTAGTCATAACCTAACATATTGGAATGGAATCGTTAAAAATTCAAGGAAATGGCGGAAAAGCCGCCATCAAGGGTGCATTCTTTTACTGGATAAGAGCTTTCCGTGCAGTGAAGAAAGGGAAACAATTTTTTAACATTTTTAACCATGAGCACAACTTAACAATTGACGATCAGAAGTTCGAAATTAACGTCAGGTTCCTGAGATTCCAATACGCGTTATATTCCAAAGCCAGTGTGTATTGGATAGAGCCATAGAGGAAGCTAAGGCCCACTTGGGCTGTAATACCAAATAAGAAGAAGAAGAAGAAGTGTGTATTGGATTGGAGGATGAAATTTCACTTTCTGCGAATTTACACACATCTGTGTAATTGTTAAATGCTTTAGTCGTGTCACAAAATGTCACGTCTCATTTGATTTCATTACAGTATTTTCATAGCGAGCCAGCAGCAGTGGTGAGCATGACGATTACAGCATGCATATAATGAAAGGACGAACGGACAGGCAGATCATGTATAAGAAGATATTCTTTATGCTGTGGACAGAGACAGCATGAATTACGTTCGTAGGATGGCATGGCGATCAGTTCTAGATAGTTTTTTTTTATGTGAAACGTTTAAGTGGGCACTCTTTCTGTAATACTCTACAGGTGCATCTACACTGTTCAACTTTATGCATTCAAGCAAGGAATGCAAGATTGATATGCCATAATTGTATTATACTTAGTGAAGATGACGTTCAAAACGTTGCATCATGTAGACATAAAATCATCATGCATCTTAATTGAACGTGCGTTTTAGTCTTGATTCATTCAATATTCTTTCCAGATTGCAAGCGTACGCGCATGGAAAATTGAACCGATGTAGCTTATGCTCATCTTGCTTCTTAGCAATCCGTAACATATCGATATTTGAAAAAACAAATGAAAATTGAATTGTTGTTATTCAGTCAACTGTCCGAAGACAGGTTTGAAGCTCATATGTGACACCAATAAGGCAACCAAGCCAGGAAATGAGATCACTGCATAAAATGTATTAGGTCCCTTTCAGACAGTACGGGAATTTCTAGAAACGGGCATTTGTTGAAATCAATTTCTGCTGACAGAAGAGTACACATAGTTCGATTTTTTTCCCGTGCATTTAATTTCATTAAATAGGTACTTCGTAGACAATGGCTCTGAATTAGTTTCTGCTTCTGTATTGATTGGTATTCTTGCACTAGTTACGATATTCATTAGAAGTTAAAGCTCTTTATCTTACGATTATGCTAAGATGATTCTCATCAAGAAGTGAAATCAAACAACCACCAACGACTTAAATTTGGAAGTTAAGAGTAATTTGGCCACATTGTGCATCATCATGATCAATATGAGTTATTAGTGTTGTTATATATCTTATAATGCAAGAAAATACTGATTGCAGGATAGATCCAGGAAAGCCAAGATCATGGTTAAAGAATCTTATAGACAAGCTTGGACAGTCCACTCTGCAGTGTAGCCTTTCCGTGCAGTTGTGATTAAAGTTACGATCGCTAACATTGTAGCCAATGCGATAGAAGGCGCAAGTGGTTTTTCTCGGGGTTCTCCCGTTTCGCCTCACCATTATCATAATTCCACCAATACTCCACAATCATCCTCACTCTGCGAAATGTTACAGTGTCAGTTTTGAAAATCACCGTATCGTGTCATTAAACCAGACTATACAGAAAGCACGTGCTAATTCGCGAGTTGTGATTATACAGCAAATTACGTTCAGTACATTTGTACTGCTGTGTTTGTTGTCGTAGGTATTTTCTTGGTTGATATGTAGTTTTTTTTTATAGCTATCATGATTTAGCTTCGCGATTTAGGTCTTGTCAGTTTTTTTCGCGTCCACTATCTCTTCCTGAATCCATCTTCTGTGTACTTGCAATTTATGATATTTATTAAGAGGTTACGACAGATAATTACCTTCATAAATCTAATTATTTTTTAAACGTTGCCAACTTCCAAACTGTACACACAATATGAAACTCGGAAATTAATTTTTAGAATATATCTGATACTTCGTACATATTGATAATCTTGTTTACAGTAAAATGAAAATAAGGGAGAACCACGAACTTACTTCAAAACTAAATTCATAATTATCCGCAGGAACCAATTGTATCCGTCGGTCATTCATTAAGTTTGTTCTGAACCACTAGATTGGTAGCACTGCAAAATACAGACGTGAGCTGCGTTTCAATTTTCCATTCACAGATGGTGTATTTGGTATTTGAGGGAAATTTCATATGAGGGGGAAGTCGGGAGAAGTTTAACTCGCAATTCGTAATTTGATATGTATACACGTGTTTGAAAACTAACACATGTATGCAATACAAGACACGTGGTTTGTGCTTACATGTACGTAGTTCATTGACTTCTTTAGTGTAAATTCAAACTTGTTTAGAGTGAGTTTTATTTGTAGATACACAATTTACAGTTACGCGCGTAAAAGTCTGTAATCGTGACACTTTTAGTGTAGCTACAACTACAGTGAGAGAGAATCTGTTCTTGTACTAAGGAATGTGCAGTATGACGTAATGTAGATGATTTGGATCTTTAACAGTCGCATGAAATTCTGTAATAATATTTGCATTTCGCAACGTATGCTTATTGCAATGTAATGCAGTTTAACATTAACGTAGGCCTACCTAACCTGACCTGTTACTTCACAATTTCACTCAACAAAATCTGGTCACTTTCCTGAATTTTCGCCTTTAAGTGTACGTTATACGTATTTCGTCCTGACTACTGACTATGAGACTCCTTTGCTATCACGATCAGCACGCGACAGGGTTACTAGAGCTGTACAGAATGAAGCTGGCCTTCAGATAGCGTTTTATTTTTAGACCTGCTGGAGATATATACAAATACCTTCGTGTTTGATATAGAGTCTATGCACCCTAATTTGTTCATACTGAAATGTTTAAATGTTCACCAGCTGAAATTACGGTAACTTTTTCTGGTAATTGTGGAGATCCACCATGGATTTTAGATTTTTTTTTTTGGCCTAAACTAGTGCTGAGGTAGTTCCCTTTGTACTCCGCTTATACACCTTTCACATACGAATCTATGACAGGTTAGGTTTGGTTAGTTTAGGTTTAGGTTTTTGTTATGCCTTGCGTATACGATCAACTGCATTTTTACAGAAAGAAATCCCTTATAAATTCAACGATTTTCACTTCGAAATTACCAGAACTACCTCAGCGCTAGTTTTACCCTACCCGAATCTAACCTAAATTTCGACTTCGACATCAATCTGACAAACACACCAATCTCTGTTATCTTAATAGTTCGGTGGATTAATGCCTAACTAAGTCGAAATTTAGGTTAGGTCATCTCGTTACTTTTTTTGGAAAGTTCTTTTGAAAAAAGTGGGTAAAAATTAGGAGTTTTCAGAAAAAAAATTCGCAAATCTAACATTAACTTACTGAAAAATGGCGAAAAACGGTTTACATTTCTAAAATTAAATTTAACATTATTGAAAAATGGCAAAAAAAAGCAGTTTACATTTTTAAAATTAAATTTAAAGTCACGAATCCCAAATTTCAAAAGTCGCTAAGAATGGATAATTTCATTTCTACGAAAAATATATTAAATATCGGTAACCTTACTTCTTACAAACGTAGCACAATTGCACTTTTTTGCTCCCAATTTTCACACCAAAAACATATGCAAGGCATATCAAAAGCATGAACAAACCAAGCCTAACCTGCCACTGATTCTAGATCTTACGAAAACTCGCTTTCTGTTTACGTTTCTATCAAAACGCTTATATATAAGGCATACCAGAAGCCTGAACAAACCGAACCTAACTTTTCACGACTTTAGGAAAACTCTTTTTCTGTCTGCCAAAAATGCAATTTGCAAGGCATACCAAAAGCCTGAACAAACCAAATCTAACCTGTCACTGATCCTTGACCTTTTGTCAAATAATATGCCATGTCTTAACAGAGAAGTTAGAAAAGATGGCAGTTCTTCAATATTAAATAAAGGCCCTTTGAAAATCCTAAATCATCCTTTGATAGATGTCGCACAAACCATGCATCTCACTGGGTCCTACCTCCTCAAACTGATATTAACTTTGAACATATAATCTTTATATTTTATGGGCGTTGTTATGGTGGGTAACATAATTATCAATAGGTATTAATAATATCATGATTTTATTGTTTTGAATAGGCTGTAGACTAATTGTGGGAGTTTTAATTATTTTCTGACATAGACTTGTTACATTATTTTTCTCTGGTGTTATTTTGTACAATGACATAGGGCCTATTTATGTGAGATTTAAAATAATTCACCCTTTTTTGGCCATATTTTACATTAATGCTATTTTTACACAACATATTTGTGATATGTTTCTTTATTTTCATTCAAATAATTTGACGTTTTTGACATCAGTTTTTGCATTCCATTTTTCCTAAGTTGTTTATACATAATTATTGTCTTTCAGTGTCATATGTCATTAGTGATCGTTATGTCATTTTAAAATGTAATGGACCCTTGCCATCGTGTGTGTATTGGATGTACTTCTAGGAGTGAAGGGTTTTTTCTGTTAATTTTTTTTCCTTAACGATTTATTTAGGCCCTAGTATGATACTTATTCATAGCATTCTTTAATAATCAGTTTCATTTTAAATAAATTGTGCTTATTAATTCCATAAAAAATAACATTTCCATTTTTCATTAACTTTAGGTTGCGTGATCATCCAACACCTGTGGAGTAACGGTCAGCACATCTGGCCGCGAAACCAGGTGGCCCGGGTTCGAATCCCAGTCGGGGCAGGTTACCTGGTTGAGGTTTTTTCCCAATATGAGCAAATGCTGGGTAACTATCAGTGCTGGACCCCGGACTCATTTCACCGTCATTATCACCTTCATCTCATTCAGATGCTAAATAACCTGAGATGTTGATACAGCGTCGTAAAATAACCTAATAATAAAAAAAATCCATCACTACACAAACACGTCACATTTCAAACCATGGCATACAGATATGAACCAACAAGATTAAAACGAAAAAATACACACCATAAAATACATAGAACAAGAGATTGGATACAACCCTAACATAATGGACAACATCATAAAAAAAAGACAACATAATCACAAGAAATAGAGACACAATACAAGAACAAGAAAATATATGTATTACACTAATGTGCGAAAACAAAAAAACACACCAGGTCGCATCCTCATTCAGGAAATTAAATTACAATATTGCATAGAGAACACAAAACACTCTACAAAAACATCTCAACACACAAACAAGACGAACAAACAAATACAACCTAATAGAAGAACAGGAGTAGCTACACAAATTAACATGAAATAGTTGTAACAACTTCTAAATTGGACAAACTGAGAGATCATTTCAAACACGATATAAAGAACACATCACAGTCATAACCAAGTCTCATAATACCTCCACATACACAGAACACATTACAAACACTAACCACAACTGTAGTAACATAGAAACAGACATGGAAATTCTGCATACACAAAAATACATCCACAACATATTCTCATTACACAATTAAATTTCGGAACACACACCCTATTTGAATCCATACTACCGAACACAAGCCCACCACCGAAACAACTTCAGAAGAAACTGGAAAAACACAAAGTCCTCAATAATTTTGAAGATGACTAACAATGAAGCCGAAACTAGTCAACTAAGTGTAATTTACCAACTTAGTTTCAGTTTAAAACAAGAAAGTCGTTTCTATTTAACGATTTTTAATGTGTAACTGTTTCTGTTATCTACTCCGAACGATCTATCACTGAACGCACTGCACATTACGAGATCTGTTACTTGTTAGTTCATTCCATTTGCCGTAGAATGCAAAGTGTCGTAAAATTCCCACCTCAATCTTATACGTTCCACACAATTATAAAAATCCCTTTCTATCTTTTTGAGGGAAATATTTTTATTCAACTTATAATATAAGCTGATAGCCTGTTTTTCTTCACTTGTTTTCAGTTTCTGAACATCTTATGAAAGAATTTCTTCTGGGTACTGTAACTTGTCGGAAAAAAACATGACTATTAAACTTCTGAAAGAGAAGATGTCTACTTTTGTGGGTATTGGCTTCAGCCTTGTCATTACTGGACTAGAGATGTTCTTGTCATTGCAACTTTCTCTGATATCAGGACCCAACCTGTGATGTCAGGGGACAGGCTGACCGTGGCGCAGGCGCAGGAGAGCTTCCTGGGGATCATGAGGCAGCTGAACGGTCCTGACCAGCAAGAACTGCTAGCCTGGATCAAGAGCAACTGGCAGGATGCTGTGACAGGTGATGATGCAATGTCAGGCTTAATGTGATGAAATGTTCTCAATTTGTTACAAGAGTAATATCGATTGAGGTAATTATCTAGAACAACTGCTTCTGTCCTTTCGAGAAAAATACGTTCCAAAAACCCCCGATTTTAGCCCCAATATTGAAAACACTAAGAGAAATGAGTGGAAAACGTTAAAATTTGAAGTTGGAAAAAAAAAAAATAAAAAAAACTCCCAATTTTCGCAAATAAAGTCAAGACACAAAACATTCGCAAAAACGAAAAAGGAAAAACTTTAGATATGGACAACATTCTAATTTATAATAACGATCAACTTAACATGCCTAAGATAATATAGTTTAACCTAACCTAGCATATGTCAATAACAAACCAGTTCAGTAAATAACAACTACTACCACTTATCTTACATTAAATGAGAACAAGGTGCCGGTGCAGGTGTTACGTGCTGTCTCTTCTCACATTATAGATCTTTTGGTTATGGAACAACAAGTTTTGATGGAGAAATCATTGCAATAAGTGAAAGTCTCAGGAATCTTCTATGCCAATAAATTTAAGAATGCAATTATATTGTCAGACTCCAAAGCAGCTATTCTATCAATAGCCTCTAAACACACACCTTCATCTCAAACAGCAGAAATAACTAAAATGCTCTCTCAATTAATATCACTCAATAAAAGAATTGTATTCCAATGGAAACAAGAATGCGGATACTTTAGCAAAGAAGGGCAGCACTGCTACTTACAGACCTGTTACTAAATCTATGAATTACTCTGTGAAAAGATTTATTAAATCTACATACTTAGACTTCAACAAACAAAATTTGATAACACAATCCCAATGGAAAAAATGGAACTCTCTGCATCATAATCCACAGTTAATTCCCGATTTACCACGAAAATCGTCTGTAACTGCATTTAGATTGGCAACAGGCCATGACTGTTTGGCCAAGCATCTGCATAGAATTGTAATACATCAGTCCCCTAACTGCCCATTGTGCAACTCAAAGCAAGAAATGGATTCGGAACACCTCAAAATCTGTGCTTCAGTGGCTAACCATGATAATATCTTTGAAAAATATTGGAGTGGAAGAGATCAAGTAGACTTTGTCAAACGCCTGGCATTACAAAACAACAACAACTTTACTTACATCCATCTTGGAGCACAGCCTCTAGCATACTAACTTTTGCGTGTGGTGTCAACTTGCCACCAATGCACACAGACGCAATCTGGTGGTGACATCTCGTACAGTGTACAACAGATTTTCAATCGTACATACTGAACTAACCACATTTTCGGTTATTTGGAAGATATAACATCAGTGGCGGTTCCTCGGGGGAGGGAAGGGAGGAAGTCCTCCTCACATTTTTCTTCTTTTGAAAGTAAATACCAAATGAAATATGTGCCTTGAAATTCGAGAAAGATTCGATAATTTTTAAGTTCACAGCTATAAGAAAACCTTGGTTGATGGAGTTCTAAACGACGCGCACTTATGTGCTGCTAGAAAACTGTGAGAAAGATGCAAGATTGTTTGTGTGGAGGAAAGTCAATCCATTCCTCCTTTACTGCAGTTAACTTACATAGACAACAGCGCGCTAGCGGCAAGAGAAAGAAGCAGAGTTTTAAACCAAGTAAATGAACGGATAGGGAGGAGATCCTCCTCTGAATCAGCGCATGGGCGGGAAATAGAAACCGACTGGTCGTCCAGCAAGCTCGCTACCGCTGCCATCTAACGATGCTGCATTCAACCAGACTATAACACATCTAGGAGGAGGCACAATAAAAACAGTTTTAACGCAAAGCTATGAAAGACACCATATAAACTTTTTTTAAATTAGGAATCAAAATATATTATTCATTGCACTTTATATAAGCTATATTCATGGTTTGAAACTTTCGAGGATATCTGAAAGTTGAAGTTGGATTTATATACGTTGGATACGTTAATATCGCAGAGCTTTTTGGCCCCTGAAATTCACTTCCATTCATTGTCTACGAGACAGGACAACAGCCAAGTTGTCAGTTTTGTACAAATATACTTGAAATTGAAAGTACTGCAAACTACATCATTTTTAACATAAAAAAATTAATCGGCCACCGGCAGCTTTGAACAATAATGTTAGTATGACTTTACAAGAATTGACATTCTTCAAAAGCATGTGATACTGAACTTGTAAAATGTACATGTGGCAACACAGACCACGTGGGTGGGTGCAGTGTTCTCTATTTCCTAACAGATTATTTCCCATTCCCACTTCAGTAAAATGGTTCCGGTTACGTGTTAGTAGCTGGTCTCTTCCAACACGTGTGATGCTGTAATGTGCGTGAAAAATGCTGCGAGGTTGTGAATTTCCTTGTAATTGTTAATTTGTGCAATTATTCAACAATGAATGGAAGTGAAAACACATTATATTTTGGACAATTTAGGAAACTCAGTTTACAAAAACAGATTATTGCTATACAAAAGAGAAGGCCAACCCTAACACTACCTGGTCTTACATGTATGCATGTAGGCTAATTTGTAGCATGTTTCTCTCAAGAAGGCGTCATTTTGCACTGTTAACTTCTTTCCTCCTCTTAAGAAATATGCAGGAGCCGCCACTGTATAACATAGTTGCCATGACTTATGAAATGACCCTCGTACAGTGTAACTTTTTTTATACCCCAACAGTAAGGTGAATGTCAGGCAATCTATGGCGAATCCTCGGTCTCTTTTCGCCAAATACCATTTCGCTATCATCAATCCCATCGACACTAAATAACCGAGTAGTTGAAACAGTGCCGTTAAATAACAAAAGAAAATCTGTGTACAGAAGCTTTTGCATTAGTTTCACTAGGCTGCATTGATTTGTCTCTCATTTTGTATTGTGGATGTTGTAGGGTGTGATGACGCTGAAGACTGTGAGGAACTGCTGGACTCCATTGTTGCTGACCTACGCATTGCACTGCCTCTGGATGCTGTGCTGCCATCAGAGACAATCAGGATACCAGACACTGGCAAGGTGCGAGTTGTCTGTTTAGATGGGTGGGCATAAAAATATAATTTACATTACACAATATTGACTTATACTTCAATTTGATATGAATTTTTAGTAACTAAAATAAGTTCTGCTATTATTATTATTATTATTATTATTATTATTATTATTATTATTATTATTATTATTATTATTATTCAGGATAACAGAGAGAGGGTTTGGAATTGAATGGGTTGCTGTACATCAGCTTCAGCTTCTTGTCTATATGGATGATGTCAATATGTTAGGAGAAAATCCACAAATGATTAGGGAAAACACGGAAATTTTACTTGAAGGAAGTAAAGTGATAGGTTTGAAAGTAAGTCCCGAAAAGACAAAGTATATGATTATATCTCGTGACCAGAATATTGTACGAAATGGAAATATAAAAATTCGAGATTTATCCTTCGAAGAGGTAGAAAAATTCAAATATCTTGGAGCAACAGTAACAAATATAAATGATACGTGGGAGGAAATTAAACGCAGAATAAATATGGGGAATACCTGTTATTATTCTGTTGAGAAGCTTTTGTCATCTAGTCTGCTGTCAAAAAATCTGGAAGTTATAATTTATAAAATAGTTATTTTACTGGTTGTTCTGTATGGTTGTGAAACTTGGACTCTCACTTTGAGAGAGGGACAGAGATTAAGGGTGTTTGACAATGAGGTTTTTAGGAAAATATTTGGGGCTGAGACTGGAGACTGGAGAAAGTTACACAACGCGGAACTGCACGCATTGTATTCTTCACCTGACATAATTAGGAACATAAAACGCAGACGTTTGAGATGGGCAGGGCATGTAGCACGTATGGGCGAATCGAGAAATGCATATAGAGTGTTAGTTGGGAGGCTGGATTGAAAAAGACCCTTGGGGAGGTCGAGACGTAGATGGAAGGATAATATTAAAATGGATTTGAGGAAGGTGGGATAATATGATGATAGAGATTGGATTAATCTTGCACAGAATAGGGACCGATGGCGGGCTTATGTGAGGGCGGCAATGAACCTGTGGGTTCCTTAAAAACCATTTGTAAGTAAGGATTATTATTATTATTTATTGGAGAAAAAATGGGAGTATAGAGTACAGTACATCAGTTATTTATACTTACTGAACAGTACTCTTACTCAGAAACAACTCCCTGATGCATTAGGAATTCCATCATCGACATTAAGAACGATAATAAAAAATCGCTACTCAATCACTACAGCTGTGATGTCGGGAGGATGTAATCGCAGAAACTGAAGTGTGGTAAACATGAGGACTTGGAGAACACGCATATGGCAAACAACTATAAATGTTTTTTTTTTTTTTCGAAATAATTAAGTACAGTACATATTGTAAATGTCTTTGATGTACAGTACAGCAATTACATAATGGAGTAATAAGTTACTTTATTACCTTTCATGAATCATGTATTTCAACAAAGAAAAATGCTAATAGATACTGTATATAAGTCAAAATTAGTCCAGGTTAATTCACGGTTTACACCCGGTCCCTTAAACAGCGTCTTATCGGGGTTTTACTGTATATATATCTGGAAGAAAAATACAACATACCTCACAACCACTGGGAGCACTATTTAAAATGTTTTATATATTTTTTCCATAGATTTCATATCAGTACATCACTTGATATGTAATATACTAGGTTCAAAAAGTTCCCGGAATTTGCTATATCATAGAAACAACATACCTTAAACACTATTCTACAGCATTCCCTTCAAAATAGTTGTCTTTGCCAACTGGAGTTCCTGGAAGCAGGCAAGCCATTTTGTGAAACCCGTCTTAGTGCTCATTTTGATAACCTCTTCAGCATTGAATAGATGACTTTTCAGACGGGGAAACAGAAAGTAATCAGGTGGTGAGAGATCAGGAGAGCATGGTGGGTGATCCAAAGCAGTTATGTTGTGCCTGGCAAGAAAATTCTTTACAATAATTGGGCGATGAGCAGGTGCATTGTTATGCATAAGGAATCAGTTGTTTTCTACCCACTTTCTGGACGAACCGGAGGCGACGGAGGATTTCTACGTACAATTCTTTCGTTTCAGTACACCTTCTGGAATGAACTCATGGTGGATGAGACCCTGAGAGTCGAAGAAAACTTCCAACATAACTTTGCCTTTGGAAGTTCCCTAGGAAATTTTTGCTTCCGAGGAGATGTTTTCGATTTCCACTTAGATGACTGTCGTTTAGGGACTGGGTCGTACAAGTGGCACCAAGTTTCATCACCAGCAATAATTTTGTTTAAGAAATCACCATCTTCATCAGCCATACTGATCATGTCCCCAGCAAGAGTCATTCTTGTTTCTTTCTGTTCTGCCGAAACATTTTCGGAACTAACTTTCACGTAATGCATGTTGAAGTGCTTGTGAAGAACATTGTGTACACCTCCGACTGATATTCCGACCTCTGCTGCTATCTCTTTTATGGTTTTACGTCGGTCGTCCCTCACAACATTACGCACACGCTGAGCGATTGCTTCATTTGTTGCAGTTGTTGGTCGGCCGCTTTTATCGCGTACCAGAAAGCGTTTATGCCAGGGCATACACTTCAGTTTTTTTCATTGCTGCTTCGCCATATGCTTCTTCCAACAATCTTAATATCTCTGCAGGAGTTTTGTGTAACAAAACACAGAACTTGATGTTTGTACTTTGCTCTGTGGACATAATTACAAAATGCGACGAACAAGCAAAACACTATGATAAACAATTGCCTACAACTCAAAACCAACAATCGCCATTATCAACAAACTTTAAGGAAATGACATCATGAATGTTACCAACAAAACAAATGTATAATATCCCTTGTTATATATTAATACGAAAATGGTAGTAAAATTCCGGGAACTTTTTGAACCCAGTAGTATAAAAGGATTAATTCCTTGACTACTGTATGATGAGTCTTTGACTGGAACCATAAACGTTCATTGATATCAATATATCTGTTTAAAATTGTCAGATTGGCAACACCTATAACCAGTTTCTTCCCATCAGAACACAGCTACAGTACAGGCAGAATCAACAGGCTGGTTTTTGGTTGTTGGAAACAACTCACTCCACACTTTCTCTAGCGGTTTATGACCTGAACAAAGAGACCTTTCTGTCGCTCCGTTCGAATGTTAGTTGTTGACAAGTGCTTGTGTGAGACTACTGTGCTGCAGTTCGTTCGTAAATACAATATATCTCATAATAAACAGTATTTTTAAACAGCTACTAATCTGAGTACTGTAATGCTGTCACGTCTCAGTCGGGCCCTGATATCAGAAGCCTTACTAAAGGTGGTGTTTATCAACTTCACTGTTTCTTGAAAGAACTGTGAGGACATAAAAATGTCCTGTCATCAACGCCGACAGTCACTGTCAAAGGCCAGTGGTGCTGCTTTACGATCGGTCCAGAGAATTTATGCAAAAGGGAGATGAATAGCGGTAAAACAATGATCCTATGGAGCCTAATTTTACATTTAAATTACTAACTTCTTTTTTTTAGATATCGTAACATTTTATTTTATGTTATATGAAGTTGTTTATTTAAGACATTAGCAATGGAAAATTGTTTCATTATTTAGATTGTTGAAGACCATTATTAAGTTAATTTTTTTAGAAATTGTTCACGGAATAACGTAAATTTCTTAATTGGTATGCTAATTATATCTCTGTCAAATGGAGTATTATATTGTTCTACTATATTCTTGACTGCTAAATTTTTTTAGGAGCTCCAGTGTTAGTTATAATTAGGTAAAATACATTACAATTCATTTTATATATCAATATGCCTTAAATTATTAAATAAGTATATAATAAATTTCAATCTTAAGACATATCAACTTGCAAATGTTTATTTGCTATGTAATAACAATATGAACGTTTTCGCCGTTTAGGGCATCTTCAGATATAACAAAAAACATATAATCTGGACCTATAACAGTAAATTATGCAAATGACAAAGAATGGAAAACAATATATGTAATACATAAGATTCATGAGCTATATGTAAATATGACATAATGCAGGATGAATATAGAGATAATCTTTGGATTTTAAAATTAGACTAGACGAATATTTTATACATATAGCTCATGTTACAATTGAATATACAATGGTTAAAATTTGTCAATGATGTTAGAATTTAAAATTTATAATGATGATAATAAAATATTTTAGAGTAATCGTAGCTGAGAATTGTCGTGAGTTACAAGATAGTTTGCGTAGCTGATGTTCGTGTATTTTGTAATTGTTTCATCTGAAAATTGGAGAAATAATAATAAATGCAAAAATATAAACGAGTTATTATATAGACGCAGATAATTATTATTATAAGATTACTTACTAAAAACATTTTTAATGAACTAATGTTGTTTATGTTAAAGAATAGCTGTTAAATTAGATTTGTTGAGATATTTGAATAAATGCTCATTGATTATGAGTGTAGTGGAATGTAGTATTTCGTAATAGATAAATCATAAGTTAGGTATGAATTTTAATCATACATTGAAATTTAAGTAGAGAAAATCAATATTGTAATTCGTAGAATTAGTAATAATTAGATGAGCTATAATACCAATATATATGTAAGTGATTTAAGGCAACGGTAATAATTAATACATACTAGGTTCAAAAAGTTCCCGGAATTTGCTAGCATCATAGAAACAACGTACCTTAAACACTATTCTACAGCATTTCCTTCAAAATAGTTGCCTTCCGCAACAACACACTTTTGCCAACGCGTGTAGAGTTCCTGGAAGCAGGCCTGGAAGCCATTTTGTGAAACCCGTCTTAGTGCTCTTATTTGCGATAACCTCTTCAGCATTGAATCTCCGTCCTTTCAGATGACATTTCAGACGGGGAAACAGAAAGTAATCAGGTGGTGAGAGATCAGGAGAGTATGGTGGGTGATCCAAAGCAGTTATGTTGTGCCTGGCAAGAAAATTCTTTACAATAATTGCGCGATGAGCAGATGCATTGTCATGCATAAGGAACCAGTTGTTTTCTACCCACTTTTCTGGACATTTCCTTCTCACTGCGTCCCAGAGGCGACGGAGGGTTTCTACGTACAATTCTTAGTAACCTTCTGGAATGAACTCATGGTGCATGAGACCCTGAGAGTCGAAGAAAACTTCCAACATAACTTTGCTTTATAAAATGTTAGTTTTACTGGCATGAAAAGAACTCATTCCGGCACATCCGGCGATGCTGATATAACCTCTGCAGTTGCGATCGTTAAATAAAACATAACATTTAAAATAACTTTGCCTTTGGAAGTGTCCCTAGGAAATTTTGCTTCAGATTTTCGATTTCCACTCAGATGACTGTCGTTTAGGGACTGGGTTACAAGTAGCAAAATAACCATCTTCATCAGCCATTCATGTCCCCAGCAAAACACAGAACTTGATGTTTGTACACATAATTACAAAATGCGACGAACAAACAAAACACTATGATAAACAAATGCCTACAACTCAAAACCAATAATTGCCATTATCAACAAACTTTAAGGAAATGACATCATTCCAACAAAACAAATGTAAATATCCCTTGTTATATATTAATACGAAAAATGGTAGTAAAATTCC
The DNA here is from genome assembly GCA_025594305.2 of Periplaneta americana. Taxonomy (NCBI): domain Eukaryota; kingdom Metazoa; phylum Arthropoda; class Insecta; order Blattodea; family Blattidae; genus Periplaneta; species Periplaneta americana. Next base: position 6,218,981 of record JAJSOF020000041.1, on the reverse strand, counting down.
GGGAACTTTTGAACCTAGTAGTATAAGATTACTTACTTAGAGAGATTGTTGGCTTTTGAAATGGATGTTGTTTGACGATTGGTGACTACTCTAATTTGACATCCTACCGTTGCCTTAAATCACTTACATATATATTGGTATTATAGCTCATCTAATTATTACTAATTCTACAATTACAATATTGATTTTCTCTACTTAAATTTCAATGTATGATTAAAATTCATACCTAACTTATGATTTATCATAAAATACTCGTACATTCCACTACACTCATAATCAATGAGCATTTATTCAAATATCTCAACAAATCTAATTACACCTAACAGCTATTCTTTAACATAAACAACATTAGTTCATTAATAAATGTTTTTTTTAGTAAGTAATCTTATAATAATAATAATTATCTGCGTCTCTATATAATAACTCGTTTATATTTTTGCATTTATTATTATTTCTCCAATTTTCAGATGAAACAATTACAAAATACACGAACATCAGATTCTTGTAACTCAACAATTCTCAGCTATGATTACTCTAAAATATTTTATTATCATCATTATAAATTTTAAATTTTAACATCATTGACAAATTTTAACCATTGTATATTTAATTGTAACATGAGCTATATGTATAAAATATTCGTCTAGTCTAATTTTAAAATCCAAAGATTATCTCTATATTCATCCTGCATTATGTCATATTTACATATAGCTCATGAATCTTATGTATTACATATATTGTTTTCTATTCTTTGTCATTTGCATAATTTACTGTTATAGGTCCAGATTATATTTTTTGTTATATCTGAAGATGCCCTAAACGGCGAAAACGTTCATATTGTTATTACATAGCAAATAAACATTTGCAAGTTGATATGTCTTAAGATTGAAATTTATTATATACTTATTTAATAAAATACATTACGTTTGGGAATAAAATATTATTAGGATCATAAAATGAAATATTATTTAATAACTTGTCAATAATACATTAACTTGAGTAGATGTAACTGTCACTGGCGACTATTTTATCGACTTTTTTCAACACTTCTTGTATTGAATTGTTGATGGACTTCAATAATACAGATGCATAAACAAGACTGAATGAAACTCACCGCACAGAATCAGAATAGTGCTGAGTGCCCAATTTATAAAACGATTTTTGTGTCATACTTATTATGTTATTTATTTTATTAAGCTAAGCCATTCGTAAGTGTGCTTTACATTACGAAACTCGTTCATGTTACAATAATATACATATTCCACAATCAGTAAACATACATTAATATTTTGTACTTTAATTTTTAATTTTATCGTGATTCATAAAGTTGGTAAGAACTCATTCAGCTATCACATCCAGGAAAGAACAGCAGCAGCCATGAGACCAATTCACCAGATAAGCGACCTGACCAGACTATCGCTGGAAACAGCAATGATGCTACTGAAGACAGTCATCACACCAATAGTGACATACGGAATCACCCTCATATGGGAAAAACTAACCCTTACCGACCTAGAGAGAATAGAGAAAGTCAAAGCACGCTTTCTCAAATGCACACTAGGAATAGGAAGAAATGCACCTTCAAGACTAGTGTACGAGATGGCCAGAGAAACTTTCTACGTAGAGACATCAGACTCCAAATACTACTGCAATCGACACAGCCCTACAAAGACCTCCTAGAGAGAAGAGAAAATAAACCCCGTACGATAGACCCTGATTTCTACGCCACAGGAGCTATGGTAGATAGGAACTGGACAAAAGAAAATCAGACTCAAAGACATGCAATAACCCGCTTCACGATACATGGTTTTCACCATGAGTTGTGCAAGACAGAAAGTTACCACGAACCGTGTGAAAGTTGTGTGTGTGAATTGTGCAATTTAAAATGTGAAAGATACCATCTAACAAAATGCAAGAATAACAATAAGACTCTAAATGAATACGCCAAGAACTGATATAAACAAGATCTCAAATGCCTTATCAACTAACCTTTATTAATTAATTATTATTATTATTATTATTATTATTATTATTATTATTTATTATTATTATTAGAATTTATTTATTATTAATTATTATTAATTATTATTATTATTATTTTTATTATTTATTATTATTATTATTTATTATTATTATTATTATTATTATTATTATTATTATTAATTTATTATTATTATTATTATTATTATTATTATTATAAACAAGATTATTATTATTGTTATTATTATTATTATTATTATTATTATTGTTATTATTAAATTATTATTATTGACATTGTTATTATTATTATTATTATTATTATTATTATTATTATTATTATTATTGTTATTATTATTGCGTTATTATTATTATTATTTATTGTTATTATTATTATTATTATTATTATTTATTATTATTATTATTATTATTATTATTATTATTATTATTATTATTATTATTATTATTGTTGTTGTTGTTAAATTATTATTATTATTTATTATTATAATTATTATTATTATTATTATTATTATTATTATTATTATTATTATTATTATTATTATTATTATTAAGTTGGTAAGTATACTGCATAAACATTATTAGTATTTACTTTTTCAACACAACATTCTGAAAATACATAAATACAAAATATTTGTGTAACACAACACATATTTCAACACAACATTCTGAAAATACATAAATACAAAGTACTTGTGTAATGCTAAATACAGGGTGCGTCAGAAAGAACAGATGGATTTCACATGGCAAGAAAATTGTAAAGATTCATCAAATCAAAAATTTATTGTTATCAACATATTCACCAATACATGCAGTTTATTTATGTAAAACAACATTATCCATATGATGTCCTTGGCTTTCAATACAGGCATAGAAGCGTTTTCTGATATTCGCCATCACTTTCACAGTCATAGCTGGTGCAATTGCCACGATTTCTTCACGAATCGCTGTCTTCAGTTCGTCCAGTGTATGTGATCGATGTTTACAAACTTACGCCTTCAAATGGTCCCAAAGAAAGAAGTCGCAGGGCGCGAGATCTTACCGTAGCCTCGGACAATCTCAGTGCAATAGAATTTCGTCCAGGTGATTTCTTCTTTAATGTTGAACCTGTGATACGAAATGAAGCCTCCCACCGCAAAATTGTATTCCGAGTTGGAATCCTAGCGTGACATCCGATGTCGAAATGAGTCCTGAGTGGCGATCACAGACTCTTCATTTTTCAAAAATGTCTCTACGATGAAAGCACGTTGTACACCAGACCAACACCATGTTCTCAACTGAAACTGCATTCTCTGGCTGACCCAACAGTCGTGGTCCCCCTCACTATATCTCTCTCCTCGTTGCGTATCGATAGTTTGAAATCCATCCGTTCTTTCTGACGCACCCTTTATATTTTGATTTATATTAGGTTTACATTACTCTTTATTACATTTGTGAAATGGCTTAACTTGCGAAATATTATGATGATAATACTGAGTAAAGAACGTAGGCCTTATTTGTAATTAGTACAAATCACGTTATTATTTTATTTATTTTCTAAGTTTTCATGTAGTGAAAAAGTATCAAATGGAGGAGAAAGTTATTGGGACAGGACCGTACACCAAGCAGGTTCTGAGGGGTGTAGGAGTCGGGGTAGGCAAGTAGGGGTTCGCCAGACCTGCCGATTTCTTCTGCCCCTAGTATAACTCACATTGCCCACAAGATGGGAAACCAAGGAACTTCTATGAGGATAAACTTCCGTCATAAGAGTTGCACTCCCTTGATACAATTGTTCTATGTTGCAGAATGCAGACTGCACGCCGCAGCACATGTTGCATGTGGATGCGTTCCTGTACAACGATGACTTAGTCGACACATTGTGTGAGGAAGGCCAACTGGCACGCAGTTACTGTCTACAGTGTGGTTCTCGTAACACCCGTCCACTAAGTAAGTGCTGTTGTGTGTTACATTGTTGTTGGACCAGTGCCTAGGCACTTGACAATGAAGTCATTGGTCATCTTGGACTCCAGTACTTTTGTACCGTGTCATCTTCTTGTGGCAATGCTGTGTTCCAAATGACAAAGAACTATCCCATAAAAGAGGAGATACATAAAAGATCACTGTTGCAATATGAAAGAATGATACGGTTACCACATGATACATACTGGACAAGCCACCAATTCAGATGCAGAAAATTGAAAACGAAAAATGAGTTTCTACAGGCAATCCAGAAACTAAGATATATATTTAATTTTAATTTAAAACCAGGGAAGTTCCTATTACCTAAATTACCATTACAATATGACAATATAAATTATAATACATTTTTAATTAAGGATTTGAAGAGAGAGAATCATCTACATTTGAATTAAAACAGATTGCTCTTGGAACTATAAATACATTCTATCCCGACACAGTTTGGTTATACATTTATACAGACGGCTCCAAATATCAAAATGATGAACCAGCTGGGGCTGGAATATATTTCAAATTATTCAGTTTTTTATTTTTCTACAGGAAGTCCTTCTACTCACTTTGATGGAGAAATTGCAGCAATCAACAGGGCATTAACACAACTTATTTATCAAATTAATATATTAAAAAATCCTGTTATATTTAGCGAGTCAATTTCTGCAATCCAAGCCATAGCTTCAATCAATATTCTACAAATTTCAAAATCGCAGAAATTCAATCAACAATACACATACTGCCAAAACAAAATAAAAACCTGTATCTCCAATGAATCCCTGCCCATTGTGGTATTATGGGCAATGAGATTGCAGATTGTTTGGCAAAGAAAGGAACTAAAATATTACAAGTACCCTTGAAAAAGATATCTTATCACAGTGCCAATTTGTTCATATAAACACAATTTCAAATCAAAATTCTAAAGAAGTTTTAAGAAAACAGTAATAATAAATCTTGGTCAGTATTGCTTACTGAAAAAAACATATACCTGATTCTCAACATGGTGCAGTAGCAAAATTTCGAATGCTAACTGGCCATGACTGTTTAGCAGCACACCTGTTTAAAATTGGAATTTTTGGTTCACCAAAATGCATCCTGTGTAACCTAGAAGACTCTTTGAAGAATCAAGAACATTTACGAAAATGTCCAGCTTTGACATCAAATCTTTTGGATTCAGACTCTTAAATTACACTGGGAAGCTAGAAGGCGAATGGAGAACTTCCAAGTGCCTGTGGAATAGATACTACTACTATGTGTTCCGTGTTCATTTCTTCATTTGCATCACACAATACACAGGCAGATGTATGGGAAATTCCTATCCTGTGCAGTTGGCTTGTTAGTCATGACTAGTGTTGAGAATGATATGCTCTAAAAACCCTTAAAATATATACTTAAAATGCCAAAATATGCACTTATACAGGGTGAGTCATAATTATATACTATAAAGTATTGCAGAGTATTCTATACACCAAAACAAACCCATTTTGTCATATAAATGTATAGCCGATACTACATTGTTATCAAGATGTGTTGAACTGAGGTTTTTGACATCTCTACTTTCTGGGCTAATCTGCGCAAAGTTTTCTGAGGGCTTCGTTCTAATCGAAAACCTATTTCACCTGTTTCCTAAGTTAAGACCATTTATTCACTCAACACTTCTTATTTTGAATCGAACCTGTCTCATTTAGTTTCTTTACTAGTCTCTTTATTGTTTTCTTATTTGATACAGGACCATCAGGGAAACGAGTCTGAATTTATAGCAACACATTCTCCACATATATTTCATGAAAGTTTTGCGTATAAAAATGCGTTGTTCTAACACTACAAAACACTAATGCACTCAACAGAGACTCACTGAATACTGACTGAGAGCCTTGGAAATATGCTGTACCAACGAGAAGCCTAAGGCTGGGACTCGCATCATATCAGTTTTCATGGTAGTGGGGGACATCTTGGCTCGAATGCTCTGTACATGTGAATTAACAGAATTTTTGTTTTATCTAAGAAAAGTTATGTGAACATTTTGTCTTCCTCTCTCTCTCTAAAAAATATCTACAAATCGGGCCTGGCCTCCCTGGCGCCCGGACCTCCACCCCACTTGAGTAGTGTTCCCGTCTATGGGCAGTCCTGCCAGCGAGTGATAATTATGTTAGTTCAATTTTAGGATTTAGCAAAATCAACAAGTTATAAGTGGACAATTTTTAGTAAAATTGATAATTGAGTGGAAGAGAAGGTCTCACAGTCTTAAGTCTGATAGAAAAAAAAGAAACATTATTATCATCATCATCATCATATTAGTACAATTATAAAACTTGTCAATATCAATAAGCTTAAAAGAATTCTTTAATTAGGGAAAGATTTTTCCTTGAATGTTCATCACTAGGGGGCGGATGTTGATGAAAAGTCATCTTCTTATTTTTCACATTAGGACGATGCCTATTAATATAGAAATCCTTTCTATGTTAATATCAACGTAAAAAGTAATTTCTTATATTGCATTTTTTGACGTTTTTGAACTAATAGGTCATTTTTAAATTTTTTCGGCATTTTTTGGTCTTTTTAGATCATTTTCTAACCAAATAGGTCAGTAGTAATTACCTACTGAATAACAGTGAAGTTTGAGTTTTATAGTTTGGAACAGACTCTGAAGTCCATCCCTCATTCCACTGAAGGCTTCACTTCACACAACGGAAGTAATATAAATGCTTGACAACAGCTTAGTTTAAGTGAGGACTTTGACCGCTGCTGTTCTTTTGTAGGTTTAAGGGTGTCTTTAGAATTTATGTTTGGAAGGGGGGAAACTTCCACCATGTCCTGGACAGGACGTTGTGTCTCCAACATGGTTTGGAAGGGATGTCTACTGTAGTAGACAGTATTTTTAACACGAAGATTGCAAGAATGCACGCTGCGCCCACAATTTGTTTTGTCATTCACACTCCCTCATCTGGAAGATCTGGTAACAAAAATGAAGCGCGAAAGGAGGAGGAGACGGACCACTCCTGATTGAAACACATTGTAAACCTCATTATTTTCTATTTCAGTAGGTTATTTTACGACGCTGTATCAATGGCTTAGGTTATTTAGCGAATGAATGAGATGAAAGTGATAATGCCGGTGAAATGAGTCCTGGGTCCAGCACCGAAAGTTACCCAGCATTTGCTCATATTGGTTGGAAAACACCAGAAAAAACCTCAACCAGGTAACTTGCCCCAACCGGGAATCGAACCTGGGCCATCTGGTTTCATGGTCAGATGCGCTGTTACTCCACAGGTGTGGACTAAACCCTCATTCAAATCTATAGTTTTCCCTTGAAACCTTCATTTTGTTGCATGTTCTTTTCTTTATCTTAGCCAAATTCCAGGAAGTTGCCTCCTCTCTCTGAGATTTGCAGGGCAGTCATTGAAACAAGGTGACTAATTTTTAAGAAGCTGTGGTGCGAGTATGGTGAATAATATTTAAATGTCATTTTCTTTTAATTTTATGTCATTTTTCCATTAGTTTAAGGGCATTTTAGTGATCATTTTAAGTAGATTTTTAGGTCATCAACATCTGCCCCCTATTCATCAATAACTATAATGGCTGAGTTACTCTACCCAATTTATATTACACAATATTGATGTTCTTGCTGCAGCTTACATCTCGCACTCCATGTCAAGAGAACGTCTGGCTTTTGTCTTCAAGGCCATGCTGCCACCTCTGGATGGCAAAGTAGTGCTAGACATTGGGTCACGGCTTGGTGCTGCACTCTATGGGGTAAGAAGTGTTACTGTAATCTTCATCGTAGAGTAGAGGTAGAATCCTTTGTATCCGGTAACTATGGGACAAAGCCAGTGTCCGATAACCAATTTTACCAGTTGATTGAAGAATAATTTTATAGGTTATTTAAACATATCATCGGCATATAAGCAAAATTCACTAAATCCAATTTTGGTGATTTTGAGTTATGTTGTTGTTGTTGTTTTCTAATGCCAGGCATTTGACAATAAAGTCATTTGACCTCTTGCACTCCAATATTTTTCAAAGATATGAAAATGGCAAGTTGTAGCTGATTTAAGTGAACACCATATTTTAACGTTTTGGTGGCTACTTCATTCACACAAAACCCCCAGAATGTCTGGAGGACCACACCTGCTGTTGGTCGACGGGTCCATTGGACCTAGCTGTGAGATCTTGTTGATCACCAGCTTTCCCTCCTTAAGCCACTGGAGGACGATTTTAGTGCCATAGCAGGTCAGCACTAGGAACAGAAAAGTAGAAAGAGGAGGAAGGAAAGTGAAATGAACCCCTAGGCCTCGAATGCTCTAATGCCATCGGGGTCGAAGAAAGTAAGAGTTCAGTCAGAGGACTGGATAGGAAAGGGTAAAGAGAGAATTAGGTATTGAATAGAGGAAAAAATAAAAATTGGAGATTTATCCTTCGAAGAGGTGGAAAAATTCAAATATCTTGGAGCAACAGTAACAAATATAAATGACACTGGGAGGAAATTAAACGTAAATATGGGAAATGCGTGTTATTATTCGGTTGAGAAGCTCTTATCATCCAGTCTGCTGTCGAAAAAAATCTGAAAGTTAGAATTTATAAAACAGTTATATTACCAGTTCTTCTGTATGGTTGTGAAACTTGGACTCTCACTCTGGAGAGGAACATAGGTTCAGGGTGTTTGAGAATAAGGTGCTAAGGAAAATATTTGGGGCTAAGCGGGATGAAGTTACAGGAGAATGGAGAAAGTTACACAACACAGAACTGCACGCATTGTATTCTTCACCTGACATAATTAGGAAAAATCCAGACGTTTGAGATGGGCAGGGCATGTAGGACGTATGGGCGAATCAGAAATGCATAAGAGTGTTAGTTGGGAGGCCGGAGGGAAAAGACCTTAGGGAGGCCGAGACGTAGATGGGAGGATAATATTAAAATGGATTTGAGGGAGGTGGGGTATGATGTTAGAGACTGGATTAATCTTGCACAGGATAGGGACCGCTGGCGGGCTTATGTGAGGGCGGCAATGAACCTTCGGGTTCCTTAAAAGCCATTTGTAAGTAAGTAAGTAAGTATAGAGGAAAATTATACCAAATTCGGTCCTTAACTCATCAAGCTGACCAGTGCTAAGTTAATTGATGAGTAGCCCCTCCCTTTAGTTCAGCTCGTAAAATTATGCTTACTAACAGCTGCACCACGGGAAGGTAGGGATGGGACATTGGGTATTTGTCCAGGTTGGTTCCTTAAAGCCTTCAATGGGAAGGATTAATGGCTCTCCCCCCTGTATCCGACAGATACCCTTTTGCAGCCGATTTTGAGTTATTTATACCACTATATAATATTTTTTCTGCTCTATCGATTGGTGAAATCCATTAAGTCCTAAAATAATAAATAAACGGGCTACTGAAGATTTGTCATTTTTACTAAGTCACAAATCACAAAACATTTGACAGGAGAAATTTATTATGGGACTTAGTGGTAATCTCCTGTGTAGTTTCTTTACTGCAGTACAGGCTAATCGGGACTTAGTTGATTTCACATGAACATCTCATTGACGCTTGTCTCAAATTAATTTATTTCAGGGATTATTCCTTGAGATATTTCAAACTAAAAGTTGAATACAATTTTGCTCATTTTTGCTTCCTTTTCGAGATAAAGATTGTTTCATACGAAACATTTCACAGCGTGTTTTAGGAAAGTCATTGATTAAATTCCCAATATGTTCAGTGAATTTAATATTATGATAATAAATGATTGAAAGCATTACAGTTTTGCCCTTTAAATGTGCAGAAATTTGATCTGAACAAATATAACATTGTTCACTTTAGTTCTGAGTTAGATAAAGACTTGTAAGAGAATTCAACCAAGTCAACAGCATTTATTGTACAGTAGAACTTATAGCGACCTCGTTTTGTGCGACACCTCGCCTATAACGTCAAATATTCTGTGATTCCAACTAATTCCCCATAAGACATATGCTTTTCTACCTTGCTTAATACGACAAACGTATATGCGTCTACCTCGCATATAACGTCATTTTCAACCTCAGTTTGGAATAAGATTTTCTGAGAACCAAAGTATTTTAAGAAATATTTTGCTGCGCTATACTGGAGAATTAGCACGGCCACTTTGAACGTCTTTACCTAAATACACAATGTCACCAACATAAGAACATGACGTTGGTGTGTTTTCAGAAATTTTTTCTCTCTGTCTACCTCCTTTGTTCTGAACATTATTGAGAGATAGCACCACTGTTAGCGACAATGTGTATTTGCGTAAATATTGCAAAATTATGAAGTGCCTTAGATGAGAGGCTCAGAAACAGTTTTGCTGTAGCGCATCTATCATAGACCTCTCATGCAGTGGGAGCGTGATCCTTACTTGAATTTATTTTTGCGTGTACTTGCAGATTAAATGATTGAGATCCCTTCTTGCTCCGGTTAAGGCCTTGCATTTACGAAGGTTATGTTATGTTAGCTTAGATTAGGTTAGGTTAGGTTAGGTTAGATTAGATTAGCTTTGGTTAGGTTAGATTAGCTTTGGTTAGGTTAGATTAGCTTTGGTTAGGTTAGATTAGTTTTGGTTAGGTTAGCTTAGCTTTGGTTAGGTTAGGTTAGCTTTGGTTAGGTTAGGTTAGCTTGATTTGATTCGTCCATGTAGTAGTTAAAATTATATAATATGACAGTTTTTGATTCGTAATATTGTTAAAAAATAATAGGCCTATAATGGCGGTGAATAATTTCATGGTCCTTAAATTTTTTTCGTAAAAGGCTAGGTATTTTTCGATAGGCCAGAAATAAAACAGCAACGCCGTCATAATTACGTACTTTACGCTTTGGCGAACATTAACCGGAAATTTACTTTCCGTCATTTTAATTGTATTCCGTCCGTATGCATGCTTTTAAACACACCTTTTTTCCTGTTAATTTCCTTGTGATAACCTAGTTTATTATCTTATTACATCTTCATTTTCTTTTAATGCATTCAAAAAACCGCCGTTGTACTACATACAACCTTGAACTAGACTAATGGAGTGAATTATTTAAGAATATAGTCGCGAATTTGATTACCACCATTTCGATTATATTTTGTTTGATAATTGCCCGGTGACTAGTGGCTGAAATAATCGAATTGGTCTGTAGATTATCCAGTTGTTCCTTTTGCTGAAATCTGGCAAATCCTTTACTGTTCCCTTCTATCATAGACCTCTGGAATACAGGCAGATTACCCATCCCATTGTAACCTGCCCGAATTCATGCGGTATTAATGGTACCTGCATGCGGTCAGTTTCGACAGGAAGATTTCACTAAGTGCACGCATTTTAACGCAGTATGGCCACTAAAAGAAGTGAGTGACACTTTAGAAGCCATTAGAATTGTGAACATTTCTATGAAGCTAGAGGAGGGAGTATGAAGCTAGGAGAAGGAGCAGTGAAATTGCAACTGAAATAATGAACATAGAATTTAATTTAGAAAGAGTATATTGGGCAAGTAGGAGACAACAACAACAACTCCTCAGTAAAGAAGTTTGGTGAGTAATGAACGAACTGTTTTAATACCGAATACTGTATTTATAATTGTACACGTATTTTATTGTGTTCATGGTATGCTTAAAAGTGAATACATAAATCTAAAATAAGCCTAATTATGTTTATTATTTTTCATTTTCCACTCACTAGACTGATAATATGAATCTCGGTTACTACGACACTCGTTTATAACAACATAATTTTCAAGGTCTCTTGGATGTCGTTATAACCAAGTTCTACTGTATTTCTAAAACGATTTAAAACAAGTTACCTGACTGCATGTTAGAAGTGTTCCATGAAGAAGTACAAAAAGAACTAAACATTGTAGGCTATGTTTCTATCATTGTTGACCATACGACTGATGTTTCAACTCGTCCTACGATTATACATTACATTATTGATGGAAAGCCTAATAACTGGACCTGGATGTTTGGCGAAATGCCTTTTTTACTGGGTGGAAGTAAATCATTATTTGCATAGATATAAATGTGATTTGGAGTAAATCAAAGTGATAGGGACAATTATTATTTTGCCTGTTCTGGCCTTTTAAAGTGTTTCTTACTAATTCAATAATAAATGCTTTTTTTTTTTTTTTTTTTTAAAGCAATATTTTTTGTTTATTTGCAATTTTAATTAATTGTAATGTACTGTGTATGAAATTTAAATATATGAAACAATGACATAATTTAGTAACAATAGTAAATAAAAGTAATTTATTTCGGTGCTTAATCTGCTAGTACTGCGTTAATACTATTGGTGTAATATGAATAATGATCGACAAAAAAAATATTATCATGTCTTCACGATACCAACAATCAGCTTCATAATTTTAAATATTAAGCTCGTTCTCATAGAAGTTGTCATGTAGGATTTTCATTTGTTTGCGTTCATATTTTCAAATCTTATTGTTACAATTTTGTGCTAGTTTGTGCTAGAGTGTTATAGTCCCGTCGCTGTAATTTCCAGCAGCCAATCACGTTGCAGGTCGGCTACATTTAAACGTGTGCGTCTTGTGATTCGCTTATGAAGACGTTATTCATTTCTTAAGGCTGGATAAATACTTAATATAATCGCCCGCCATTTTGGCTCTTTCGTTGGCGTTCCCAGAAAGCACACGAAGATGTTATTTGCCACTCAATTATTTGCTGAATTACAGTGCATTTGATTTATTATCATAGGAGCTACGGCATGATAATGTTTAACGGTGTGGTAAATAGATTCCTCATATGGTAGCTCGGGAACGAAAGAACAAAAATGGCGAACGATACTACCTACCTAGACTTTATAGAACCTTTACTTCCTAAGACGTAAGCAAAGAGGAGGAGTCACGCCGGAAATAACAGCGTCGCGACTATAGTTGGGAGGCCAGAAGGAAAAAGACCTTTGGGGAGGCCGAGACGTAGATGGGAAGATAATATTAAAATGGAATTGAGAGAGATGGGATATGATGATAGAGACTGGATTAATCTTGCTCAGGATAGGGACCAATGGCGGGCTTATGTGAGGGCAGCAATAAACCTGCAGGTTCCTCAAAAGCCAGTAAGTAAGTACAATTTTGTGCTACACGTGTTTATTATTGCAGGAAAAAGAAATTTTAGTGAGGAACAGTCAGTTATTGTCGGGTGACAGAAGGTATGAGATCGGTTAGCTAGAATGCCTAAATTCATTAAGCCATTGAAAAGTAAACTTCATGCTAACGTTAGTGAATTTGGTGCCCATGTGTTTTCAACCGATGGATCAGTTTTGTTATGTAAAGTTTATGAAAAGACAGTTAATCACGAAAAAAAAAAGTATTTTATAAGTCAGCATGTGTCAACTACGAAGTAAAAATATGAGTTATGCCTTTTTAAAATTTATAACGCCTTTTTTTTTTACGTTTTTATTGCCTTACTTGCCTGCTTATTTTAACTGTTAAAAATGCCTAAACATTCGGGCTCTACTAATAACTCTAATTTGTATTTTGGTGAGTTTAATAATAATAATAATAATAATAATAATAATAATAATAATAATAATAATACTTACACATGGCTTGTAAGAAACCCGGAGGTTCATTGCCCCCTCACATAAGCCCGCCATTGGTCCCTATCCTGAACAAGATTAATCCATTCTCTATCATCATATCCCACCTCCCTCAAATCCATTTTAATATTATCTCCACATCTATGTCTCAGCCTCCCTGAAGGTCTTTTTCCCTCTGGCCTCCGAACTAACACTCTATATGCATTTCTGGATTCGCCCATACGTGCTACATGCCCTACCCATCTCAAACGTCTGGATTTAATGTTCCTAATTATGTCAGGTGAAGAATACAATGCGTGCAGTTCTGCGTTGTGTAACTTTCTCCATTCTCCTGTAACTTCATCCCTCTTAGCCCCAAATATTGTCCTAAGAACCTTATTCTCAAACGCCCTTAACCTATGTTCCTCTCTCAAAGTGAGAGTCCAAGTTTCACAACCATAAAGAACAACCGGTAATATAACTGTTTTATAACTTCTAAGTTTCAGACTTTTTGACAGCAGACTGGATGATAAAAGCTTCTCAACCGAATAATAACAGGCATTTCCCATATTTATTCTGTGTTTAATTAACTCCAATAATAATAATAATAATAATAATAATAATAATAATAATAATAATAATAATAATAATAATAGTAATAATTGTCTCTGGTTTTGGCACTAGGCATTAAATGTTCATGAGCCGCCACTGTTGACTATATCAGAAAAAGATGCAAAATAATAATAAATCCTAGATGACATTTAGTTCGTTGTATTGGCTTCTCTGTGGCCATTGTGTTACCTCATCATGAACATTTAGATTAAAGGTAATGCTGTACATATGTTTGTGTAGGCTTACATGTACTCCAAGGCAGCTGTCATTGTGGGTGTGGAGATGAATGGTGATCTCTGTAAGATCCAGAATTCAATTGTCAGCAAATACAAACTTCAGGTGAGTTTGTGACAAGCGCCCTCTGTGCCCGTCCCATAAATCTAGAGTCCGAGGATCTTAAGATTAATATATGTATACCGCCGTTATAATGAAAATCTTTTTAGAGTTCATGAAATTTTCTTAATTTAATTATATAAATTATTTCAGGTCAAGGTGCAGCTATGGTTTGTCTCATCAAAAATAACATGATGAACATTAATAACTAATAAGTATACTTCGTGGAATTGCCACAAAAATCGCAAGGTTTACTGCGCACGCGGTATAGACTGTATGAGAAGGGGGCGTGCAAAGGATGGAGTATGCCTCTAATGTAAACACTGAGCAGTATACTGCTGTTACAATAAAACCTGTATCCTGCATTCAAGAAATATAATGAATGATCATTGAAGTAGGAAATGTCTAAACATGTAAATACACAATTATTTTATAGTGAGATATATTAACTCTTCAAATTTAATGTAAGGTACATCATTCTCGAATATGTACATTGCAGTGAAGAGTTACGTACATTTTGAGCGACTGCAAAGTAACCTCCTCCGATGGTAACTTAAACAGTTTTTATTTTGGGAAAATGTACATTCAACATCACATGATGTAATACGTAAATATTTGAAGAACGGAAAGTCACTACTTTTTAGTACACCAACTTCAGATGTCTTGTCGTGACCTGATGGTACATCATTTATAATACGAAGTTGTGAATAGGCAGAATTTTTAGCAATAATGTTTCTCAACTTACATTTCACTTTTTCTGAAATTAGTGAATTGTTATTTTTTATAATAATTTGTGATACTTTATCCATTATATTAAGAGCTTTTGAGAGTTGCAGTTTAGATGATTCTAACAGGATGAAGCTTTTGGACACGATTTTAAAATTAGAATCAATGAACAGAATATCTTCCGATAGCTGTTCAGAAGGCAATGATTTTTACAGCTGCAACAGCGGAACTGTCTGTGCTATCCAATTCATCAATTACCTCCATTATTTTGCCGTAATGTTCTGCATAATAATTAACAGCATCCAATCACGTTTTCCAAAGAGTCAAAACTGGCTGCGGGGGTAAGGGTATTCCAGGGGCAATTATTTGGAACAGCAACACTCTCATTGTAGTATGTTTGATTGAATTCTTGTCTGCACTGAACAAATGTTAAGCTTCGACTATTTCAACCACAGTAATGCAAAAACAAGTGCTTACATAGGTATACATTAGCTGTAGCTGCTCTGTCTATTTGGACCGGTCACAACTCTTAACATGAACTGCTTATACTACGAGACCAGGCGGTCGCTCACCTCCTCTATAGTACTGTACATCGGCAACCTAATTGCATGCTGCGTGTGGCAATTCAACGAAGTCTACTGATAAGGAAGAATTCAAAAAGGAAACAAAAGCAGGAACAGATGGTCATAAAGGAGATAAAAGGGGATGGAAGTGGTCGAACAGGAGACAAAAAATATGGGTGTAGATGTTGGAAAGAAATTAAAAAGGAATGAGTTTGAGGAGGCTGTGTTGATCTTTCTATGTACTGTTATAGGATAAAATACGTGTGGTGCATGCAGATGTGATGTGCAGACCAGATCTGGTGACTGAAGCTGACGTCATCATCATGAACAACGTATTCGAGTTCTTCCTGAGTACAGAGCAGCAGTCAGCTGTGTGGAAGTTCCTGCGGCATACGATGCGACCGGGAACACTGCTGGTCACTGTGCCACCTCTTGCTGAGACCCTCCCCACTCTCCAGGTGCGTCTTCTTTCACATTCATATTTTCCATAGTGTTGCTGTCAGCAAGTCTGTTATTGTTTTTGTTACTAATGGAGCGAGAAACTGACTTGGGTCAATTTTTCATTGGCTTTTTAGTTCATAGTCTGAAGCCCGGTTGCAGAAACACCGATCAAATATGATTGGCGGTCAAGGAGGGTTTGATTGGCCATCAGTTCTATTTCTGTTGCAGAAAGAACAATCTGTATTTGATTGGAGATCAGTCTTCCATCAGATTTGATCAACAGATTTTTGCTGGTTAAGTCACTGATCATGGATCATGTATTTATGTTGTTCTCTTTATAGTGCAGTTACTGTAATTTATATAGTAAATAGTTATAGCGTAACAATATTTTTTTGATGAAGAAATTTTAGAATGAAAAAATATTATTAAGAAGAAGGCATTTTCGTCATAGACATGTTTTTATGTATAATGGCAGCACACCTTCATCTCAAACAGCAGAAATAACTAAAATGCTCTCTCAATTAATATCACTCAATAAAAGAATTGTATTCCAATGGATACCATCCCATTGTGGAATCCTGGGAAACGAGAATGCGGATGCTTTAGCAAAGAAGGGCAGCACTGCTACTTACAGACCTGTTACTAAATCTACGTATTACTCTGTGAAAAGATTTATTAAATCTACATACTTAGACTTCAACAAACAAAATTTAATAACACAATCCCAAGGGAAAAAATGGAACTCTCTGCATCAAAATCCACAGTTAATTCCCGATTTACCACGAAAATCGTCTGTAGCTGCATTTAGATTGGCAACAGGCCATGATTGTTTGGCCAAACACCTGCATAGAAGTGGAATATATCAGTCCCCTAACTGTCCATTGTGCAACTCAAACCAAGAAATGGATTCGGAACACCTCAAAATCTGTGCTTCAGTGGCTGATCATGATAATATCTTTGAAAAATATTGGAGTGCAAGAGGTCAAATGACTTCATTGTCAAATGCCTGGCATTAGAAAACAACAACAACATGTATAATGACAGAAAATTTGAGCAAAGATTTAGGTTAAATAAGGATTCGTGTGTTTTGTTACATTCAAAAATTGAAACAAATATATGCAGACAGACAAATGGAAACCTTCCACTTTCTCCTATGAATCAAGTTCTAATAACGCTGAAATTTTGTGCTGTTGGAATTTTTCAGGCAGTCTTAGGTGATCTTGTTGGGGTCCACAAATCAACTATTTGCCAAGTAGTTAGGAATGTTACGTATGAAATTGCTTTGTTATCACAGGATCTCATAAAGCTCCCAAACTCAGACAGGGAACGACTTGAAATCCAGAGAGAATTTTCAGCCATGTCAGGATTTCCAAGAGTAATTGGTTGTATGTACTGCTCACATCCCCATCCAATCACCTGGTTATAATTATGCCGAACTTTATCGATATAGAAAAGGTTTCTTTTCTGTGAATGTACAGGCAATATGAACCATATTGAAATCCTGAAATGTTGTAGGCTGTTGGCAGGGTTCTACACATGACAACACAATATTTTTAATGAGTAGGTTACGAGCTCAATTTGTAAACAGGAGATAGGAAATGGAATTATTTTGGGCTGTGGAGGCTATGCTTGTTCCAATTTCTTGTCAACTCCCCTAGCAAATCCCACAACAGAACCCCCCTCACGTTTTTTGTTTGCTTCATTTTTTTCACTATATTGTATTTTCGAGAAAAATATCAGATGGAAGGCACCTGGGAAGTACATGGTTTAATGATCGGAGCGAGGGGCACCATCCCACGATCAACTGTAAACACTATCAAAACATTTGGAATCCATGACATCATTCCAAAAATAATTACTTCAACCATTAAAGGGTCTGTGGCAATTCTGAAAAATCATTTATACGGAATATCATAATACCCTCCCCCTTTTCTATTCGTTAGTGTGTGATTGTTACAAATATATGTACAAATTTATTATTTCTTAAACTTAAGCTCCTAGTTCACATTTAAATTTGGCTCATCTATCTTACTGTAATCATTACTATTCTTACATGTGTGTTATTCTGTGTTTTTGGCAACCCAGGATGCCTGGGCAGACTATTTCTTGAAATAAATTATATATACAAATTGAATCCACCTGTTTCTTTTCTACAGAAATCAACAAAACAGCAAAGCATTCACTTGTTTTCCTAGTCACTGCCCACTTTATGCATTCATTTCGCGACTTTTAAACAGCATCAAATTGGCTGTGGTTGATAAATAGCGCTGTTGTCAAATGCATTTCTTTCTCAAATCAGCAATTAGTAAATTGAGACAAGTTGATTGGAGAATCACGTTTGTGCAATGCAATGAACAATCAAATAAATCAGACATCAACTGATTGGCGATCAGGGACTGATTTGATTTGCGTTTCTGCAACTGGGCCTGAGTCTATTTACTTTATACCCCAAGGGTGAAACCTCACCATTTTCCCCCTATTACTACATATGCTATTGGATTATAATGATTTTCTAGTTGTCAAGTTGAATTTTGTTTTGCTAACTTCGTTTCGAATTTAGATACTGACAAATACTTCTGCTATTCTGAATTAACTTGTATCACGCTTTCAATTTCTTACAACTCCATGAAATCGGCATCAAGCACTTCTTTCTGTCCCTCATCACAGAACTTCCTTATATTCATTCTCCTACTTACTTGCTTACAAATGGCTTTTAAAGAACTTTGGGGTTCATTGTTGCCCTCACATAAGCCCACCATCGGTCCCTATCCAGAGCAACATTAATCTAGTCCATAGCATCATACTCCACCTCCCTCAAATCCATTTTAATATTATCCTCCCATCTACGTCTCGGCCTTCCCAAAGGTCTTTTTCTCTTTGGCCTCCCAACTAACACTCTATATGCATTTCTGGATTCGCCCATACGTGCTACATGCCCTGCCCATCTCAAGTGTCTGATTTAATATTCCTAATTATGTCAGGTGAAGAATACAATGCGTGCAGTTCTGCATTGTGGAACTTTCTCCATTCTCATGTAACTTCATCCAGTTTAGTCCCGCATATTTTCCTAAGCATCTTATTCTCGAACACCCTTAACTTCTGTTCCTCTCTCAAAGTAAGAGTCGAAGTTTCACAACCATACAGAGCAACCAGTAATATAACTGTTTTATAAATTCTAACTTTCAGTTCTTTTGAAAACAGATTAGATGGGAAAAGCTTCTCAACCGAATAATAACAGTCAATTCCCATATTTATTCTGCGTTTAATTTCTTCCTGAGTGTCATTTATATTTGTTACTGTTGCTCCAAGATATTTGAATTTTTCCACCTCTTCAAAGGATAAATTTCCGATTTTTATATTTCCATTTCATACAAACCTATGGATCAACAATTGGCTCTCTTCTGACAAAGGAAAAATTTTACAGTCTGTACAAAAGAAACCAAATGACCTGTAAATATACAAAAACTTGCCCAGACATGTTCAAACATTTTTAACAAGAGCCAGAACAGGTCACATTGTCACACAATTGTACCTACATCGATTTCACATTTCTGATAATCCTACTTGTCTGTGGTGTAATAATCATGATGAAGATCTGGAACACATTCTTCTATACTGTCCATCCATAAACCACAAAAGAAGTAAATTAAAATCATCGGTACCAATTGCAGAAGACACAGCCCTGCAGTATATATTGACTACACCCCAACTCTGGCTACTAGCAACAGGCATCTATAATGAACACCGATCAAAATACCCCTCATTTCTCGTGAAAAACAACAACTGAATAGACTACAGTGGATTATAGTGGACTTTATATTGTCAGCAAACAGCTGGATACATTAGGAAGATTGATTGATTGATATTTCCATTTTGTACAATATTCTGGTCACGAGACATAATAGTCCACAATATTTATGGTCCATTGTAGGATTGATATATTATTTACATTAGACTACATTATTTCAGTTATGCACAATGAAATTAACAACAAATTTATTTGTAGATGGAAATAAAGAAAAATTTAAATAGCATATTAATTATTTTCTACTTCTCTCTCCATCCCTCTCTTCGGTGTTTTACAACTTCAGTCTGTAGTAGATGAAACGCAAATATAAATCGAGCACGGTTTGTGTTCTGTTGACAGTAAGTAATGATGAATTTCTTTCTGGTAAACTCAGTAATATTTCCTGATTTTCAATGACCTGAATTTCTTTCCTTATTATGACTGTTAGAGATTCATTTGGCTGTTGTTAACAGTTTCTTTGAATTCCTGCCATAACGTTTTTCACACTAATTTTAGCTCTATTCCCAATATGTGTGTGCTTACCTTCCTTAAATATAGTGAGGGTCGCGTAAGAACAGTTCCTAAACAGCAAATATTGCCGTCTTGTCAGTGTTGCCAACTGTTACCAGATATCACCATATAAAGTAAAATCATTATCTTAGTACTGAATGACATTTATTTACCATACTTTACTTTTATATTGGAAGGTTATTCTAAATAGTTCAATAATTTGTAACATATTTTCATGTCCACACCTTTGAAGTAACGGTTAGCACATCTGGCCACGAAACCAGGTGGCCCGGGTTCGATTCCCAGTCAGGGCAAGTTACCTGGTTGAGGTTTTTTCCAGAGTTTTCCCTCAACCCAATATGAGCAAATGCTGACTAACTATTGGTGTTGGATCCTGGACTCATTTCACCGGCATTATCACCATCTCATTCAGATGCTAAATAACCAAAGATGTTGATAAAGCGTCATAAAATAACCTACTAAAAAAAATATGTTTTCGCAGGCAAACTATAGGGGAAAGGGATCAACATGTTTAGGTATTTTGTCTGGCAATATAAAATTCATTGGTTTGACTAAACAATTGATTCACGAGATCTAACCTAAAAATGTATTTTGTTTGACCACATGAAATTATTAGTACTAACTCCAAAAACCGAATACCACCATGAAATGTATGCTCAAGAATATTTACTCCTAATAATTTTGCTATTCTAGTTATAATTGCTATCTCCATGAGCTTAATTCCTTCTTCATTATCTTCTTTCAGTTAAATCTGAAAGAACAGAACGTCAGTAGGGAAAGTTATCCCCACTCTCACAGCATGCTTTACACTTTCTTGGTGGAGTCGCTGCCATGTTTTTTCCTTTTTTTTTTGACATTATTGTAATAAAACTCTAAACACGAAACAAATTCATTAAAATGTGAAATGGTATTTCCATCAATTACCCACTTGCATTATCACACCCAAGTATGTTGTATTTATAATCTTGAGTTATAACCATAATGTAACACATAAAATAACTATTATGTATTAATATTAATATTGATATTAATTAATTATTAGTATGTTCAAATTTCACTAGCTTCCAGTAACCGGCTCAGAAATCAAGCACAATTTTAATTCCAGGGAACTCCAGTACTGACAACGTTTTCTCAGCTGCCAACATAACAGTTCCCAAATCACTACCATTTGTAGTATTTGTCAGGATCGAAATTGGAAATGAAGTTGACAAAAGAAAATTCAACCTGCAAACTATAAAATCACCACAATCCACTAGTAATGGGGGAAAAATGGTTAGGTTTCACCCTTAGGGTATGAAGTAAGCTGATCTGGACTAACATAGATACGAACATGTATATTCCTATTTGTGACCAGTGTCGGTGTGGACTGCAGAAAAAATGAACAAAAAAATGTGAACCAAAGAAAATGGACAAAATATTTGTGAACCCATAATATTAATGGACAATATCGAAAATGGGTGAATCTTTTATGGACAAAAAAAAGTGGACTAAATGTCAGTGTACCAAATGAAGATGGACTACATAGGATGACTGTGGACAATATAAAATGGACAACCAGACCTGGAATCAGTGTTGCATATTTAGCGATAAGTCGCTAAATCTAGGGAATTTTGAATCAGTCTTGGCGACAAATTTTGTAAAATACGATTAGCGACTTTTCTGCTGATTTTTATATTCTTCCAGGTTTTATTTCTTTGAAGTTAAAACATTTAACTGAAGTCATGCGGTTCTTAGTTTTAGAAGAGGCGTGGGTGCATGATTCATACGTGAAAACCCTGATCACATATATTTGTGATCAGTAATCAGGAGTGAAAGATGCTGATTCAATGATTCTCACGGGTTAGGTCTCTCTCTCAATGCTACTGCTCCAACACCCGTAAGCGGTGGCAACTTTGACACGTGACGAGTCGCGAGTTGCAGCTAATGTAATCTTGGTTCTTACCCGCAACGCGGAGATTTTTCACTCCGAACTGACCCTGGCAGTTGAGTTTTGGAATTTTGTGCCGACAGTTCTTGTGAAGCAAATGAGACTGTAGTTTTGCTGGTTTTAATATTATATTTTAATATATATTTAAAAAGTGTTAGATTTCACGAAAAGTTTGTGGTCAAAGGCTTAGGTGAAAATTTCCACACTTACAATTTGCCAGAAAGTGTAGTGTCAATGATTGGATCAAGTGCAGTGTATTCACAATCAGCCCTTCCCACACCTTCCACTTCAACATCACAGCCGTCAACAACACAACCAGACTCCGCAGAAGAGGGTGACGACGAGGAAATTATATTATTTTTCCGCATATGTATGTTTTTGTTATTTTTATTTAGTGATATTTATTATTATTATTATTAATTTTTAGCTACATTTTTGGGGATTTTTTAAACAAACTTTGGAGAAATTAAGCTACTTTTTGCTGAAAAGTTAGCAAGATTATAGAGCGATATGTTGGCAACAGTGCCTGGAATGGAACAAATACCACAACAGATGTGGGGCTCACTGAATTGCTTTACAGTATAATATTGTTTGTGCAGATGGATGCTGATCTGGACCAATGGGTGGAAGCTCTGCCCCTTTACAATCCAGTTGAGGCTGGTGTCATCCTGAGTGCGGAGGAGATGCTGGAACTTGGGCACTACCGGATCATCTCAGCCAAATAGATGCAGACAGATTACGTGACTCACTAAGAACTCGGTAATATTTGTCACTGGATCCTGAGAACAGCAATTCCTTGAGGGACGTGAGAACAAGAACAAAACCCAAGAATGTATGCTTTAAATGGATAAATAAACAAAATGGTTCAAGGCAGTTGGAGAGAATGGGCAGCAGCAGGATAGCAAAGAAGATCTTTAAATGTAAACCAGTGGTGTCACGAAATCAGCATGGCAACTTATGATTTTGAAGTTACGGGATATGCCGCATGCCCCGCTATAAAACACAGCATATAACTGTACGACTACGCAGTGTTCAGGCAGGGATATAAAAATGTTGTTGTTGTTGCTTTCTAATGCCAGGCGTTTGACAATAACGTCATTTGATCTCTTGCATTCCAATATTTTTCAAAGATATTATCATCACCAGCCACTGAAGCACAGATTTTGAGGTGAAAATGGCAAGTTGTAGCCGATTTAAGTGAACACCATATTTTAACGTTTTGGTGGCTACTTCATTCACACACAACCCCCAGAATGTCTGGAGGACCACACCTGCTGTTGGTCGACGGGTCCATTGCACCTAGCTGGGAGATCTTGTTGATCACCAGCTTTCCCTCCTTAAGCCACTGGAGGACGATTTTAGTGCCATAGCAGGTCAGCACTAGGAATAGAAAAGTAGAAAGAGGAGGAAGGAGAGGGAAATGAACCCCTAGGCCTCGAATGCTCTAATGCCGTCGGGGTCGAAGAAAGTAAGAGTTCAGTAAGAGGACTGGATAGGAAAGGGTAAAGAGGGAATTAGGTATTGAATAGAAGAAAATTATACCAAATTCAGTCATTAACTCATCAAGCTGACCAGTGCTAATTGATGAGTAGCCCCTCCCTTTAGTTCAGCTCGTAAAATTATGCTTACTAACAGCTGCACCACGGGAAGGTAGGGATGGGACATTGGGTATTTGTCCAGGTTGGTTCCTTAAAGCCTTCAATGGGAAGGATTAATGGCTCTCCCCCCTGTATCCGACAGATACCCTTTTGCAGCCGGATATAAAAATGTTGTTGTTTTCTAATGCCAGGTGTTTGACAATGAAAATGGCAAGTTGTAGCCGATTTAAGTGAACACCATATTTTAACGTTTTGGTGGCTACTTCATTCACAGACAACCCCCAGAATGTCTGGAGGACCACACCTGCTGTTGGTCGACGGGTCCATTGCACCTAGCTGGGAGATCTTGTTGACCACCAGCTTTCCCTCCTTGAGCCACTGGAGGACGATTTTAGTGCCATAGCAGGTCAGCACTAGGAACAGAAAAGTAGAAAGAGGAGGAAGGAAAGGGAAATGAACCCCTAGGCCTCGAATGCTCTAATGCCGTCGGGGTCGAAGAAAGTAAGAGTTCAGTCAGAGGACTGGATAGGAAAGGGTAAAGAGGGAATTAGGTATTGAATAGAAGAAAATTATACCAAATTCAGTCATTAACTCATCAAGCTGACCAGTGCTAATTGATGAGTAGCCCCTCCCTTTAGTTCAGCTCGTAAAATTATGCTTACTAACAGCTGCACCACGGGAAGGTAGGGATGGGACATTGGGTATTTGTCCAGGTTGGTTCCTTAAAGCCTTCAATGGGAAGGATTAATGGCTCTCCCCCCTGTATCCGACAGATACCCTTTTGCAGCCGGATATAAAAATGTTGTTGTTTCTAATGCCAGGCGTTTGACAATGAAAATGGCAAGTTGTAGCCGATTTAAGTGAACACCATATTTTAACGTTTTGGTGGCTACTTCATTCACACACAACCCCCAGAATGTCTGGAGGACCACACCTGCTGTTGGTCGACGGGTCCATTGGACCTAGCTGGGAGATCTTGTTGATCACCAGCTTTCCTCCTTAAGCCACTGGAGGACGATTTTAGTGCCATAGCAGGTCAGCACTAGGAACATAAAAGTAGAAAGAGGAGGAAGGAAAGGGAAATGAACCCCTAGGCCTCGAATGCTCTAATGCCGTCGGGGTCGAAGAAAGTAAGAGTTCAGTCAGAGGACTGGATAGGAAAGGGTAAAGAGGGAATTAGGTATTGAATAGAGGAAAATTATACCAAATTCGGTCCTTAACTCATCAAGCTGACCAGTGCTAATTGATGAGTAGCCCCTCCCTTTAGTTCAGCTCGTAAAATTATGCTTACTAACAGCTGCACCACGGGAAGGTAGGGATGGGACATTGGGTATTTGTCCAGGTTGGTTCCTTAAAGCCTTCAATGGGAAGGATTAATGGCTCTTCCCCCTGTATCCGACAGATACCCTTTTGCAGCCGGATATAAAAATGTTGTTGTTTTCTAATGCCAGGCGTTTGACAATAAAGTCATTTGACCTCTTGCACTCCAATATTTTTCAAAAATATTATCATGGCCAGAGATTATGGTCCACCGCTGTGGAATAAAGGTCAGCGTTCAAATCCTGGTTGGGATTTCCCTCAACCAAATGAAGCAGAATTGCTAGGTAACTTTCGGCATTGGATCTCGGACTCATTTTGCCATTATTAATTCACATATTATCCATACCATAGCCCGGGTTAAGTTAACGGTGCAGTGTGCTGTACTTGTACAAGAGCGCGGCCATTCAGCTACCCAATCATTCACAGAATAGGAATGATAAGCACAATCCTCAGGCTGCAGTGTAAGCCTTCAGGTCTTTCCTCCGTACAAGAGAGAAAAAAGTAAGAGATTGTAGTTGTAGGGAAAATCACAATCATACAAATGAGAAAATTTATATTATAAGTAGGGCTCGGAAGTTGAAGACCTATAAATTGCCTAAAAAGACCTAAAGATATCCTAAAAAGAACCTAAAGACTGGAAAGAGAGACGTAAAAAGGTGATCCAAATTAATTAATAATTTCAGTTTTAATTACATATTTAATGAATATAATGTTTCAAAAATAAAAAATTCTGGTGGTATGCAACATACAGTGCGAAAAAGCTATATGAATGAAATGCTTCTTTCAAACATTACATATTTTTTAGATTAATATAATTTGAAGAAGGAATTCCGTGTTTGTTGAAAAAAGTACCTGTAGAAGTTAGAATGAACGATTTTTGCCACTTAGAATGAATTCAGTGAACTGCAATGGACATCCTGGAGAAAGAAATCGAAATTAGTATAACTAGAATCGTATTTGGCTTAACCACACTAGGGTTACAGAAATTGGACTTCGGAAACTTTAACTCAATTAGCATTGCAGTATATCACAATAATTGTCTCCAGGTTCTTAGGTCAGTTTTCTGACAGCACGTTGCGAAACATTGAGAAACTTCTCTCTACATCAACGGATGTCATTGGTGCATAGCCTACTTGAAGCAAGTGAGATCTCGTGGTGAATTCTTGAATTGTAAAAATGTAGTCGAAAGAAACTGAAGTTGCAAAAAATAGCCATTAAGATTTAAAAAAAAAAAGCTAAAAAAGGACCAATAAGTCAAAAAATGTCGAAAAAGGCAAGAGAAATGACAAATAAAACCCACCAGTTTCTGGCCTACAATGACCCAAAATGAACATACAGATGTGGACAAATTATTAGCAAAATTGAAGATTTTTATTATATATTTTTACAAAATATGATTCTTCAATTTAGACTACAGTTGACATTTTTGTGTATTTCCAAATTATTAGCAAAATTGAAGATTTGTATTGTATATTTTTCAAAATTTAACTCCTCAATTTGGACTACATTTGATATTTTTGCATATTTACAAATTATTAGCAAAACTGAAGGTTTTTATTGTATATTTTTACAAAATTCGATTCTTCAATATGGACCACAGTTGACATTTTGGATATTTCCAAATTATTAGCAAAACTGAAGATTTTTGTTTTTGTATTTTTACTAAATTTGACTCTTCAATGCAGTTGATATTTTTGCTAATTTACAAATTATTAGCAAAATTGAAGATTTTTATTATATGTTTTTACAAAACCTGACTCTTCAATTTAAACTACAGTTGACATTTTTGCATATTTCTGTCTTCTGTAATGAAGGAAATATGCAAAATTTTCAACTGTACTCTAAATTGAAAAGTCAAATTTTGTAAATAGAATTATCATAAAAATCGTCAATTTTGTTAATAATTTGTCCACGTCTGTATATTGAGTCTCGTCTTCGGACATTCGAAACAAGAAGTATTTTTCCTCAACTTCCGAGCCCTAGTAATGATTATTCCAATGTATATAATGAATCATATAAATGAATATCAGTTAAAAATTATGGAATTTGTGGCACAAGGGATTATACAACACTAAAAGATGGGAGATTCCTCAGAGCTCAACATGACCCCAATTGCGCACCCTGCACAACTCATAATGGTGATGCAATTCAGCACATGTCCGTTGTAACATAAGAGGGGTGATTTGTTGAAAAGCTTGAGTAATTTGTACTCTCAGATCATCAATGTTCCTGGGTTTCTGTGAATAGACAATGTCTTTAACAAAACCCTACACGGAGAAGTCAGGAGGAGTTAGATCTGGGGAGTTTGGGTACCAAGCCAAGAGATAGCTGCTTCTCGTACCGGATTTCGCTTGCGACCTCATGCATGGTTTTTTAAACACAAAACCTGTTTCTACAAATATTCTATACCACAACATTATGGAATCGTATTTAGGTACATTACGCACACCATACTCATGTCGAAATTCCCTTTGAACTTTTTTAACACTCTCAAATTTAGCATACCAAAAACACTGTCCTTCTGCTAGGCTTTTTATTTTTAAAGATTTAAAATTTATTTATATATATATTTTTCTTTTCAACACATTGTGCCCGCTGTTGATTTGTAGTAGCCATTTTAATCATTTACGATTTTCATTTGTCCTTTCAGATTATGCATTATTGTCATATATGCAAACTCCCATCTTTTAATCATAATATAGCCAGCAAGAAAATTTTCCTACTATCACAATAGCTTTATAATAATAAATTAATATTATCCATACCCAAACGGATCAGACTGTATTTCTGTAACAAAAAAAAAAAAAGGCCACAGAAAGGTGGATAATCCACCAATCGGTCAATAGGGATGGATAATCGAGGTTCTACTGTATGTTGTTGTTGTTTTCTAATGCCAGGCATTTTACAATAAAGTCATTTGATCTCTTGCACTCCAATATTTTTCAAAGATATTATCATGGCCAGCCACTGAAGCACAGATTTTGAGGTGTTCCGAATCCATTTCTTGGTTTGAGTTGCACAATGGGCAGTTAGGGGACTGATATATTCCAATTTTATGCAGGTGTTTGGCCAAACAATCATGGCAATAAATAATGCATTTTGTTATTTGATGTTGCCAATCTAAATGCAGCTACAGACGATTTTCGTGGTAAATCGGGAATTAACTGTGGATTTTGATGCAGAGAGTTCCATTTTTTCCCTTGAGATTGTGTTATCAAATTTTGTTTGTTGAAGTCTAAGTATGTAGATTTAATAAATCTTTTCATAGAGTAATACGTAGATTTAGTAACAGGTCTGTAAGTAGCAGTGCTGCCCTTCTTTGCTAAAGCATCCGCATTCTCATTTCCCAGGATTCCACAATGGGATGGTATCCATTGGAATACAATTCTTTTATTGAGTGATATTAATTGAGAGAGCATTTTAGTTATTTCTGCTGTTTGAGATGAAGGTGTGTGTTTAGAGACGATAGAATAGCTGCTTTGGAGTCTGACAATATACCTGCATTCCTAAATTTATTGATGTGGCATAGAAGATTCCTGAGACATTCACTTATTGCAATGATTTCTTCATCAAAACTTGTTGTTCCATATCCAAGAGATCTATAAAGTGAGAAGAGACAGCACGTAACACCTGCACCGGCACCTTGTTCTCTGGAGATCAAGGATCCGTCGGTGTATAAATGAAGCCAGTTTTGTGGAGGGTACCTAATATTAATTGTCTCTAAAGACAATTGTTTCAGTATTTCAGTGTTTATTTCTGATTTCAGTATTTATTCTGTTAAGCTATACAAAGTTACAAACATGCAACACATAGTTGTGACACAGATTTTATTTTTATTTACATTAATTTACAGCAATGCTTACAATTATAAATTCCACATGTTATGTACAATGTTCCAATTTTAGTGAACTAAGTTCAGTTTAAAACCTGAACTCGAACACGTTCGTATGTATGCAAAGAAATCTTGCAGCTTACAGTTCATAAGTAGCTTTAGCAGGACTGGAATGATAACAGCTGCAATGTGAGGTACATTATAAGAGTTACTGGGACCTCTGCACCAGCCCTCTTGAATGTCACTTGCATATATCTTGGCAAAGAAGTCCCTCCAACTAAACACATGTTATCTGAAGCAGTGGTTATTCAAATTAAACTATTTTAATAGAAATTATGTCAATTATTTTATGCAAAAGCGGCTAGAATAGAAAAGTTGGATTTTATAATTTTTATGGAAGCAAACAATCAGAACTTTTCGAGATTGGATGCACATTCAAGTGGCTGTTGTGAATGAAGTGACCCTACAGGTAAGATCACATTTCGCTACTTTTATTGCGCAACTATCCTACTGCAGCTGTGAAAGTTATATGTAGTGTTCACTCATAAACCAAAAGTAGCACACTGCACACTACTTTTCTTGCTGCACAATCCGAGCGAGTGGAGGTTACGAGTCTGTCCATACCAACGAGTTAGAAGAGAGATTATAGAGTGGCCATTGCACTGCCATGTTTGAAGAAAATTGAGAGCATCCGCCATTAAAATAAGCCCCTAAAACAAAGTGGGCGTTACAATAAGTAAGGCTGGAGTCGAGAAGCTGTCAAAATTCCGTTTGGATATATCAGTTAAACTGTAGTGGAAAAACCTAGTAGAATAACTATTCTCGGGTTCTCAGCCAGGTGAGTTGGAGATTTCCAAGCTTTCGATTGCTAGCTCTGCCATCTTCTTCAGGGAATGAAGTGATGTGGGACCATGTCTAGCCGGTATATATGCAAAAGTAGGGCTTCGCGCTGTGGGCCAATCAGGAGCTAGTTCCTAGTCCTGACCGCCAGGTGCATTCTGGTTGGTGGAATCGGTAGCCAATCAGGAGCTAGTTGCTGACCCGACTGTCTGCCGTGTGCTGGTGGTCTAAGCGTATTGATGGCAGGTTTCCATGCTGTACTCAGCTGTAGACCCCCGTCTCTGTTGAAATTATTGCCATCTAGCTGGATTTCGATGGCTTCCTTGATAACCAAGTCCCAGTAACCTGATGTCTTGTCCAAGATGGTGGTGGCGCCGAAATCTATCTTGTGATCAGTTTCTAGGCTGTGTTGGGCTACTGCAGACGTATCGGGGTAATATAGTCTTATGCTGCGTTGATGTTTCTTGCAGTTTTCCATAATGGTGCGTCCCGTCTGCCCGATGTAGTATTTCCCACACTCGCAAGGTACTCTGTAGACACCAGGTGTCCTAAGACCAAGGTCGTCCTTAACTGGTCTCAGCAAGTTCTGGATCTTTGTGGGCAGCTTATGGATGGTCTGAAGAAGATGGCAGAGCTAGCCGTCAAAAGCTTGGAAGCAAATCTCCAACTCAACTGGCTGAGAATCTGAGAAGAGTTATTCTACATCAAATGCCGGGAAAGCCTCAAGTCAAAAAACCTAGTGTTTCGTCAAAAATTTGACTTACGTGCTAATAACTTAATCTAAAATAAATAACTTATGTCTGCTACATTTTCTTTCTCCATTCTCCTGTAACTTCATCCCGCTTAGCCCCAAATATTTTCCTAAGCACCTTATTCTCAAACACCCATAACCTATGTTTCTCTCTCAGAGTGAGAGTCCAATGGAGAAAGTTACACAACGCAGAACTGCACGCATTGTATTCTTCACCTGACATAATTAGGAACATTAAATCCAGATGTTTGAGATGGGCAGGGCATGTAGCACGTATGGGCGAATCCAGAAATGCATATAGAGTGTTAGTTGGGAGACCAGAGGGAAAAAGACCTCTGGGGAGGCCGAGACGTAGATGGGAGGATAATAGTAAAATGGATTTGAGGGAGGTGGGGTATGATGATAAAGACTGGATTAATCTTGCACAGGATAGGGACCGATGGCAGGCTTATGTGAGGGCAGCAATGAACCTTCGGGTTCCTTAAAAGCCAGTAAGTAAGTATGTATGCTACATTTAAAACACTTGAGTTATTCCTAGAAGGAAGCTGAAAAGAATAACCTAACAGAGCAAAATTGTCATATACATACAACAAGAGTTCCAGCAAATATACTGAAGTTTTTTTAAATGCGACCTGGAAGATTGCCTATAAAATGAACGAGTATGATTCGGATGATTTTATTAAATTGTTTTCCCAGTCTCTACACGTTGCAAACTATTTATTATACCATAAGATATAGAATGAAAGTAACTGTAGTAAACAGTCTTTACCTCCGAGCTTTCAACTTGAGTAAAACATGACCCAACACGCTTTTAGTCTTTTTATTACAGTAGTGTGTAATTATTGGAATGTGAACATGAGGCCAACAGCTGGCTGGTCTGTCTGGGCGCCACAGATTATTATTATTATTATTATTATTATTATTATTATTATTATTATTATTAGTGTATAATTATGTTCTTTCATGTCCCTCCAGTCAAAATACTAACAACAATACAGCGTACCCGAGAGTTTTGCAGAATTTTGGATGCCAGTGTCGAAATACAATTTTAATATTTTATTGCTATTAGGTTTTAACTGGGTTTGAAACGGACTTGTAGTGGTTTTATGCATATTTAATTTAAGTCCATTACTAGTGAACCATTTATTTGGTTTATCGTTTGTCTCCGAAATAGGCCTACTTTTTATAAGCTACATCACATCGTCTTCTATAAGCAGGAAGGACACAAGAAATGTCGTGAACACAAAAAGCTATGCTCGGAGGGACACACTAAAATTTGTCTCGTTTCATATTTATTACCAGTTCCATTTTTCAAAGGGAATCTGCAAGAAAAGAAAAATACTGTACACATGGAATGTTTGCCGGGGTTTGTTACACATTTACGCATGAAACAAATGCTGCTAATTAATAAAACTATGGACTTAACTTCATAAAATTTACTTGTAATATGATAATTATATCATTTGTAATTTTTCTTCTGCTATTGCAGTTATATGCGGCACACACAAGAGGTATATATATTTTTTATTGATTTTTTTTTTCTCCCCATAGCTTCTGTCTCCGCATACACAACATTGTAAGCAGACGAATTTATACAACGGAAGACGCTAAGTTCATGTCTGCAATGTTTTTCGGTGGCACCGCTAAGAGTGCTGTACATGGCAACTTGCCACTCTATAATCTCTCTTTTAACTCGTTGTGTGTGACACTAATAGTGTGAATATTGCCGATTCTGGTAGGGAGTAAGAGGACTTTGTAACCACCCTGTACATTAATTTAGTTTTTCAATCATTCATTAGCTTTCAGATTGTTTCAGTTAATTACAAGGCAAACAAATGTATATAAATATTATCGATCCAAATATTTTTATTACTATTATCATTAGAGGTGCGATTTTATGGTGATTATTTTATCCTGATTTCGGGGGTATTTTCGGTTTAATTTCGGTGAATATTTCGTAAAAGAAAAACAAGCAATTTCGTGCATATTTCGCTCCCTAAAGAAATCTAAAAAGATTAATTAAATTCATAATTCACTTTCATTAATCTGTGAGGGGGTGACAGCACTGCCTCCTGATCTCACGAAGGCAGTTGTTGCAGGAAAGAGAAATTACCATTGTTTGCTTTCTGAAACTATGCGTACATCATTGCCAGATGGCATATGCATGTAATGTTGATTGATGAAATAATTAGAAATGTTCATGTATATTTTATAATTAAAATTTTCACGTTTTATTTGCGAGAATAAGACATTTTTCGTGCGAATTCTCTATAAAACCTGATTTTTTTTTTTGTTGAAAATATCGCGAATTAGCATCAATTTCGCGAAAATTCGCGGATATTTCACTTAATTTTGACTTTTATTACGGGATTTCCATTTTCCATACATATAATAAAGTTTTTTAATACATTTCGCATATATCGTTAATACCAAAATACCTCCATGTTGAATCTTTCATACACTACTTTTAACACTTGAATATATATAATTGATTAAATGCCGATCTTACTCATGTTAATTGTGTAAGCATGTGCGGCTTACAGCTGTTTCGGTGCTTCTTCACACCATCCTCAGAGCCTACTAAATCTCGGCGTCATCTCGAACTTCGCTGCCTGTTGTCTGGGTGCGTTCGATTGTTGAAAAGTGTTGAAGTGTGGTGTCAAATAGTGTGTGTGTTCTGAAATTGATCTGTGTGTTGAGAATTTGATCAGGGTGTGTTTTAGTGTGTCTGTATATTTCATATTGTTCTAGTGTGTTGGGTTGTATGTGTAGGATTTCCATGTCTGTATTTATGTTATTGTATGTGTGGTTAGCATTAGTTATGTGTTCGGCATATGTAGATGTATTGTGTCCTCTGGTTATTGCTTTAATGTGTTCTTTGTATCGAGTTTGGAATGATCTGCCTGTCTGTCCGATGTAGAAACCGTCGCAAATATTGCATGTGAGTTTGTGTACGCCTGTGTGGTTGTATTTATTTGTGTGTGTGTTGAGATGTCTTTGTAGTGTGTTTTCTGTTCTGTATGCTATGTTTATTTCTGTTTTCTGAATGAGGATGCGATCTTGTGTGTGTTTTTGTTTTCGTATGTTAGTGTGATGTATTTCTTGTGTTCTTGGTTTGTGTTGTTTTGTGTGTTTTTGTGTTTGTTGAGTTTTTGTTTTGTCTTTCTTATGATGTTGTCTATTATGTTTGGGTTGTAACCATTTTCTTGTGCTATGTATTTGATTGTGTTCACTTCTTCATTGTAGTGTTGTTGGCTCATGGGTATGTTGAGTAATCTGTGTACCATTGTCCTGAATGCAGCATGTTTGTGTTGTGTGGGGTGATTAGATGTGTTGTGTATGTGTGTGGTGGTGGTGGTGGTTGGTTTTCTGTATATTTTGAAGGTGTGTTTGTTGTCAACTTTTGTTATGGTGATGTCTAGACGCCGAGATCTAGTAGCTCTGAGGATGGTGTGAAGAAGCACCGAAACAGCTGTAAGCCGCACATGCTTACACAATTAACACGAGTAAGATCGCCATTTAATCAACCAAAATACCTAGTTACCATACAAGACAAAGAATGTTTAATAAATTCTTTCTCTGCCTGTGAACTATTTTAACCATCCTGTATTAAAATGTCTTGGGAGTATTACAACTCAATACAATTATCAAGTGATATTTATCAACTCTCAAGAAAATTTTTTATCGAAATTGGCTGTATTATTAATCTACTTCAAAATATACACAACAGTTTACTTTTTCCTTCACTTAACTGCAAAATGGAATAATTCAGTCACACCCACACCAATAAATATTTCCCTCAGTTTATGATAAAAAGAGAGAAATGTGAATAAATTATTTATCACTCTCATAATATGTACAATAAAAATATTGCAACTGTATAGTAATTTATCATTATAAACATCTGTAATAAGCTGCAATCTGAAGACAGTACATTCAACCTTCGAAACGTTGTTCTTTCTTTATTTCATTTTATATAATGGAAAAAATTTCATCTGCTTCATCCTTTTAGCTTTTAAATAAATACACAAACATGACAATGACAGTCTTGTTTTGTTTTACAGACTTGCAAGCATGCCACTGTGTGGCAAAAGTGAGTATTTTTACACAAAAATAAGGTAGGTACAGACAGCAACTGTTACTATAATCACATTACACTCTGAGGACTAGTTGCTACTCAGCGGTACAACACAGTTTGTTGTTCAGATGTTGGTGTGTTTTCATATTTGGATGGCTTGGTCGTTGCGTGATGTATTGTCAGAACTTGTTTGTGTCACTGTATGCAGTGGGTGGTGACTGCACAGCGCCCTCTGAGCCTATCGGCACGTCTGTCCAGCCACCCAGTTCCAGCTCCTCTTTCTGCTGCCTTTCCTCTTCCTGCAAAACCACCAACAAGTGACTATAACTTAGGGTCGTATTCATAAACGAGACTTTGAACGAAGACTTCCCAAAGTCGACTTTCGTAGTAAAGTTTAACTTTGTTAAAAGTCCTATTCATAGACAATACTTCTGAGACTTTGACTTTGACTTCGGTAAGTAGAGATTTGACGATCTTGTTCTAATGTTGGCAATCAAAATCACTGCCTTCTAAACGAATTAAATTAATAGATAGTTGAAACAGAGTAGGCACAGCGAATAGGGATTATAAAGAATGGACACTTCGCGTCGGTACCTTTGATATAGCCGGACCGATTTCAATGACCTTCAAGCCAGCTAGAGCGTCAGATTCTGCTTTGTCTCTAGAGTTGCATCACTGGCTAGCAGTCGACACAGCGGAAATATAACACATACAATTAATACATCTAGGTACATTATGTACTCAAATAAAATAAATTGGATCCATAAAATAATAAATCCTTCATTAACTGTAATGTCTAGACTCTAGAGTTCCTTTATAATGAGAGTTCATCCCCAACAACAATTAAAATATGTAATGATTTGATAGCGCTGAAAATGGAAAAACAAAACTCTTACGAGAAGTAAAACCATATACCTATATTATATTATATAGAAATATTAAACGAATTCGATACTTAATTTTATAATGCATTGTATTATTTTATAATATAATTTATGATATCTGAAATATAAAATATTATTATTGCAACTAGTTTGTCACTGAGAAATAAGGAAAAGCTGTTAACTTGAATTTATTTGAAGCAAAGCGTTACTGGATTATGCAATAATGTCAATGCTCGATTACACCACCTCTAGCGCTTGAAAGTGGAACTAGCCGCTGGCGCACAGAGAAACAAAACACAGGAAAATTCGCTCAGTGTCCATTCTTTGTAATCCCTATTCGCTGGTAGGCATTTCCAAAATCAAAGCCATCTTTTGAGTCACAAATCGATGAGACCATTGAACATCGGTACATGTTAAGCAATTGTGTTAACCGTTATTGCAGCTTTACATAAGAATAATATTATTCGCTTAACGTACAAAAATTGACATTTTTAGGTCTTTACACCAATCGATAATAATTTGTTCTTCTAACTGGTCACAAAAATCGTAACTCAGTTCGAACAGTCTTGCATATAACATAATTCGTAACTACAAAACGTGATGGTATAGTTTATCTGAAATAGTATTGCCTGTTAAGAATTTTGTTGTGAATAAAAGATATATTGTAGTTACTTTAGTTTCACATTAAGCCCTGAAATTATTCCATTGTAAAATAATTTTGTTGTGAAGATATGGAAGATGAGATTCCACCAATGACAGACTATGAAAGAGACATATTATCCAGCTGACAGTTGGCAGAGTTATTCCCTGCTTGTCTGCAGAAACTACTTAAAAATTATCTGAAATCAGTATGCAGAAAACATTATTATGACGACCGCAAGGATTATAAATTAACTGCATTTCCAACTGTATAACCTATCCTCTATAAAATTAAATAGTAAGAATCAATATTAAGCTATTAATCCTTACCTATAGCTTAAAATCGCGATGAAATAAATTGTATTATTTATGGTGGAATAGATAATCCTCTTTGATTATTCATCACAGTTGAAACATTACGAGGATATTTAATACTGTCTGTTTATCAAATCTGTACCTTGATTTGAATTTATAATCTATAATAATACACTAAGGAACATGAGCAGCTTTAATAATCTCCTATACTATGAACCGACTAAACCGGAAGCAACATTCTGTTGGTCTCTTTCTGAGCTCTGTTGCCACATAGTGGGGCGAGATTCAAAGCGCGTTCAGCATTTGTCACCGATATGTTTAAAATAACTACTGTATATAGTTCTCGATAACACTATCCACAATATTAGTAATTAAAATTACTGTTTTTAAGAAAGCACGAGCTAATGACGCTGGTACGAAATGCGACTCGTAATGCACGTGGTACTGTAAATGAACTGGCTACACTGTCTCCGTGATTCCGTTGCCAGATTTTCGTTAGCAGACGACATTTTCACGCGAGGTCCAATGAAAAGCTCCGTTCTCGTTCTCCCCTCCATCCCCAACACTCAAC
Organism: Periplaneta americana; assembly: GCA_025594305.2. Taxonomy (NCBI): domain Eukaryota; kingdom Metazoa; phylum Arthropoda; class Insecta; order Blattodea; family Blattidae; genus Periplaneta; species Periplaneta americana. The sequence goes on along the minus strand of JAJSOF020000041.1, from coordinate 6,181,783 downwards.
GTGTCATCACTGCACAGGCTACCCCTCTAACCCGCACTTTCCTCTCGCCATCCAACTACTTCCTGTTTCGTCGGTTCATAACCTGGCTTTTAGTTATAGATGTCTTCAATATTCTCGGCAAATTCAACCAAATATCAGTCATTTTCCTTTTGTCCACGAACGAAAGTCAAAGTCTAGATTTTTGGTGACTTCGAAGTAAAGTCACGATTGAAGTTTACTTTCCTCAAAGTGTCGACTGTGAATAGGAAAATGGTGACTCTGTACTTTCCAAAGTCAACTTTGGTCCAAAGTCTCGTCTATGAATACGACCCTTAGATGGCCTAGTCGCTACAATATTACAGTGAATCCCAGGAAATGTTCCCCGTGTTTCTGTCACCCAACCAGCTACTACTGTCCCTGTTTGCATCTGTGAACTCACAGTGGTTTCCCAGATTAAGGCCCATAACACACTACACCGAGAACTATGTAATATGTGTGCGGAGACAGCTACCAATGTTTATGTCTTCACACTACAGCGAGAAATATATTGCTACACATTAGAGCCATGTCTGTAAATTCAATTAATTTTTTAATTTAATTCAAGTAATGGGTGGCCGGGTAGCTCAGTTGGCAGAGCAGCTGGCTACAGACTGAAAGGTCCGGGGTTCGATCCCAGGTGGTGACAGGATTTTTTTTCTCGTTGCCAAACTTTCAGAACAGCCCCAAGGTTCACTCAGCCTTCTATAAAATTGAGTACTGGGTCTTTCCCGGGGGTAAAAGGCGGTCAGAGTGTGGTGCCGACCACACCACCTCATTCTAGTGCCAAGGTCATGGAAAGCATGTGGCTCTACCTCCATGCCCCCCAAGTGCCTTCATGGCATGTTACGGGGATACCTTTACCTTTTTTACCTTTAATTCAAGTAATATAATTTAATATTAATATATATATGTCGTTGTCAAACTTTCAGAACGGCCCCGAGGTTCACTCAGCCTTCTATAAAATTGAGTATGTCTTTCCGTAAAAGTCAGAGCGTGGTGTCATTCTAGTGCCGAGGTCATGGAAAGCATGGGGCTCTACCTCCATGCCATAAGCGCCTATGGCATGTTATACCTTTTTACCTTTAATATATATATATGTAATATGTAAATTATATATATATATATATATATATATATATTTTTTATTATATAGGGAAAACAGAAAATTTTATTTGAAGTTAGTAAAGAAATAGGTTTGGAATCAATCAATCTTCTTAATGTACCCAGCTGTTTGCTGACAACATAAAGTCCACTGTAGTCTATTCAGTTGTTTTTTTCACGAGAAATGAGGGGCATTTTGATTGGTGTTCATTATAGATGCCTGTTGCTAGTAGCCAGAGGTGGGGTGTAGTCAATATATACTGCAGGGATGTGTCTTCTGCAACTGGTACTGATGATTTTAATTTACTTCTTTGTGGTTTATGGATGGACAATATAGAAGAATGTGTTCTAGATCTTCATCATGATTATTACACCACAGACAAGTAGGATTATCAGAATGTGAAATGTATAGAAATTGTGTGACAATGTGACCTGTTCTGGCTCTTGTTAAAAATTGTTTGAACATGTCTGGGCAAGTTTTTGTACATTTCTAGGTGATTTGGTTTCTTTTGTACAGACTAAAATTTTCCTTTGTCAGAAGAGAGCCAATTGTTGATCCATAGGTTTATAAAATGAGACTTTACTGAAGCAAAAGCACTGGATAGAGATATCACTTGAAGAAGTCTTGGTTGGAAAAATGTTGCCTGTTTTGCAATATTATCGACTTTCTCGTTTCCAGGTATACCACAATGACTAGGTACTCATTGAAATGTTATTTCCTTTTCGAGTTTTTTTTAGTTTACTTAGTTGTTTCTGAATTGGAATAATTCTATGTGCGTATAAGTTTGGTACATATTCAATTATATGGAGTCGGTAAGTATGCAAATAGGTTTGGAAGTAAATCCCGAAAAGACAAAGTATATGATTATGTCTCGTGACCAGAATAGTGTATGAAATAGAAATATAAAAATTGGAAATTTATCCTTTGAAGAGGTAGAAAAATTCAAATATCTTGGAGCAATAGTAACAAATATAAATGACACTTGGGAGGAAATTAAACGCAGAATAAATATGGGAAATGCCTGTTATAAATCGGTTGAGAAGCTTTTGTCATCCAGTCTGCTCTCAAAAATGCTGAAAGTTAGAATTTATAAAATAATTATATTATCAGCTGTTCTGTATGATTGTGAAACTTGGACTCTCACTTTGAGAGAGGAACAGAGGTTATGGGTGTTTGAGAATAAGGTGCTTAGGAAAATATTTGGGGCTAAGAGGGATGAAGTTACAGGAGAATGGAGAAAGTTAAACAATGCAGAACTTGTCGCATTGTATTCTTCACCTGACATAATTAGAAACACTAAATCCAGACGTTTGAGATGGGCAGGGCATGTAGCATGTATTGTCGAATCCAGAAATGCATATGGAGTATTAGTTGGGAGGCCGGAGGGGAAAAAGACCTTTGGGGAGGCCGAGACGTAGATGGGAGGATAATATAAAATGGGTTTGAGGGAGATGGGGTATGATTGTAGATACTGGATTAATCTTGCTCAGGAAAGGGACCGATGGCGTGCTTATGTGAGGGCGGCAATGAACTCCAGGTTCCTTAAAAGCCGTAAGTAAGTAATATAAATTTTATAGACTACAATTAGGTTAGGTTATTTATGGGACTGGGAAATGCAGGTGGTGGCATATGTAGCTATGTTTTTAAAAAAAAATCGCTAGCCGACCAATGTCAGTTATGCCTTATTTCGAGCATTACTCCGTGCTAAAAGAAAGCATCTTTCAATAGCTCGACAAACGCATTACATATTTCTTGCTATAGCCTACTATGTTATATTAATAACTAGAGCTTGAATTTCTATCACATGTCATATTTTTATTCTGGTTCTTTTTACAACTCAAGTTAAATTAAACCCATATCTAGCTTTTATGAACATTATGGCACAGTTTCATTGGACATATAAATGCATATTTTTAGCATTAAGTCATATTTGACCAAAAATTGGTATAAAAACATAATTTTTGGTCGTATTACAATTGTTGTAACAGTTTTTCAAGTATTGTTGATAAGTTTAGTGTCAATAATGACAAGAGATTTTGTCTTCATTGTTGTATATACACTTTCGCTATACTGGAGAATTAGCACGGTCACTTTGAACCGTGCCGTTACGTTTACCACCAAATTTATAAATTAAACATAAGAACTAGTTGGTGTGTGGCGTAGTTGGCGGGAGAAATTTTTTCTCTCTGTCTACCTTTCGTTCTGAACATTATTGAGAGATAGCACATGTTAGCACAATATTTTAAATATTGCCTGCCTTAGATGAGAGGCTCTTTTGCTGTACAACCTCTCATGCAGTGGGAGCGTGATCCTTACTTGAATTTAGTTTTGCACTTGCAGATTAAATGATTGAGATCCCTTCTTGCTCCGATTACAGGCCTTGCATTTACAAGATTATGTTATGTTAGGTTAGCTTAGCTTAGGTTAAGTTAGGTTAGATTAGCTTTGGTTAGGTTAGATTAGTTTTGGTTAGGTTAGCTTAGCTTTAAATTATTAGGTTTTAGGTTAGCTTTGCTTGATTTGATTCGTCCATGTAGTAGTTAAAATTATATAATATGACAGTTTTTGATTCAAATTGTTAAAAAATAATAGGCCTATAATGAAAAATAATTTCATGGTCCTTAAATTTTTTTCGTAAAAGGCTAGGTATTTTTCATAGGCCAGAAATAAAACAGCAACGCCGTCATAATTACGTACTTTACGTAAACATTAACCGTTTACATTTTAATTGTATTCCGTGAAACACGCCTTTTTTCCTGTTAATTTCCTTGTGATAACCTTAGTTTATTATCTTATTACATCTTCATTTTCTTTTAATGCATTCAAAAACCACCGTTGTACTTTTGAACTTGACTAACGGAGTGAATTATTTAAGAATATAGTCGCGAATTTGACTACCACCATTTCGATTATATTTTGTTTGATACGCCTCGGTACGGCCCGGTGACTAGTGGCCAGCGAGTAGAGTCGACTATCGATATTGGTCTGCCGTGCGTATTATCCACTTGTTCCTACACTTTTATAGTCACTGATTAACTTTACAACTTCTTTACTGTGTTAACTTTGTAGGAAGTTACCTGGCTTCGAAATGTTATTCTTCAACACTTCTAAAGATAATTTCCTAAAAAGTTAACACAGTAAAATAAGTTATAAATTTAAACAGTTTGCATTTGTTAATTTATTTTGAATTTGCTTTCCTCAGAATATTTTGTGGTTAAATGAAGTCTGAAGGTAACTGATTTCGACAGCAGTAAGTTGTCAAAACAAAAAGGACAGAAAAATGTTAGGAATATTGACGGATTGTTGCTAGTTGGTCTCACCTTTACCCCTCTCAAACATGTGATGAATAAGTTTCAACCCCGCTGTTGACAGGTAGTAATTTGTAAACAGTCAGTGATTCTGTTAACATAGCTGTAAAAGCATAAGTTACACAGAGGACAGATGATGGATATTTTTCACCCCTTTTTACCGCATCTTTTTTTTTTATACAGTTAACATTCTGCTAGGCCAATACAAGGAATTAATATTCAGAAAATAATTTTGTAGAAAGATCAATAAAAAAAAGTTTCCTCAGTAATTTTTAGACAATATTTCATTTGCTTTGCATCATATTTCCACGTTTTTATGTCATATTTTGGTATTTTTCCAGGCACAAGTGCATGCGTATTTCCAAAGTTTTTAAGTGATGGAAATCCGTGCCCTAGTTATCAGGAAAATGAGCTATTAGTTTTTAACATTATTGTAAAGATTCTGAAGACTTCTACATGACTGTTAAAACTTACAGAATTGTAGTATTAATACTGGCAGATATCGAGATAGGTCCAAGAAACTACATACTAGAGATGGGATAAACTGTTCTTTTTAAGAAACGGCTTCGACTGTAACTGTTTCATGAATGAAGCTGTTCCAAAGTAACAGTTTCAAAGAAACAGTTTCATAAGAATATGTTTACAACATCAGTGCCAACTGTTCCAATTGTTTCAACTTCTCATCTGCTTTGGGAACATGTTTCAAAGTCCTTGAATCGTCTTTAAATCAGCTGTTCAGTGTATTATGACGACGAGAGATAGTTTTCGTAGGTTACTGTTAAGGGTACAGTAAATAACTACAATTCAAATTAAATCGATTTTAGTCAAAATAATGCATATAACTCTAGGAGAGTTTAATAATGATGGCATTAGCCGATGATATTTTTCGCGGTATATTAATAATTAACACTATGTTAGGGCACCATGAACATATTCTCCATCAATGGACAGCTAATAATTAATATCAGATTTATTAGGGAACTTGATTCCTACAATTAAATTGCGCGATCCTACATAGGCTACTGTTGCACGAAGGCCGTGTGGAATATGGATAATATTATATCTACTTTCGATTGGAGGTCAATGATAGCGCTACATGTGACCTTTGCAGACAACAAAGAAGAAAAAAAAACTATTTAGAAACTGAACTGTTTATCTCTTGGAATCATGTGGAACGTTGAAGTGATCACTGGAGCAGTGTAACATCCTTTGGGACAGTTGGAACAAGTTATAGCACGAAACTGTTTCGTATCGAAGCAGTTGTAATTGTGAAACAATTTCAAATAAACTGTTCTAGCTTTTTTTACCCATCTCTACTACATACTCGTCGCTCGGCCATAATTTAATAGATTATTTATCTTTAAGTGGAATTTTTGGCATTTGAGAATGTGGTGGGACACTTATCAATTCATATTCTATATAATGTACAATCATAGAAATGACCAGTACAGAAAATCATATGAATGTAATAGCCTATTACTGTGAAGCTCAATACGTAGTAAATATGCATCCATAGATAGTTGCTAAGTCCCGCGCCGTGGCGTCGCGGTCTAAGGCATCCTGTCTAGGACTCGCGTTACGGAATGCGCGCTGGTTCGAGTCCTCATGGGGGAAGAAATTTTCTCATGAAATTTCGGCCAGTGTATGGGACTGGTGCCCACCCAGCATCGTGATGCACTTGGGGAGCTACGATAGGTAGCGAAATCCGGTTGCGAATGCCAGCTATAACAGCTGGGGGGATCATCGTGCTAACCACACGATACCTCCATTCTGGTTGGATGATCGTCCACCTCTACTTCGACATGTGGGCGTGAGGCCAGCAGCCGGCTGGTCGGTCTAGGCCCTTCACGGGCTGTAGCGCCACGGATTATTAGATAGTTGCTAACCACTAGGATCGCTACTATCGCCTCATTACAGAAAATGCGAAATGGTACCTGCACAGTCTATTGTTCCTAGTACCCTCATAAACTCAAGCTTCGTGACTGTATATACTAGACTGTGCTATTACTGTGGAGTTCAACATTTGTTTCATACATTCTGTTGGACAAATAACGAACTAGGGTGAATCTTGAATTTGGTATTGCAAGTATAGGGAATTAAAAACAAACACTGAAAATACCTTAGTTTTGTAGTGTGGAGTAGTAGAAACTGGATGTGATCACTGGGAGAGCTGTGGTCCTACCCAACCTGCCCTAAATAGGTTCCTTACTTATATAGGAAAATCGTCGTACTTGAAGGAAGAAGGTGGCCATATTTCGTCGTTGTGACGTTATTTGAGGTGGAGTGGGAGAATGATTGGAGTGTCGCCAACTGTGGTAACTATTCAAATTATCTTACACACCTAACAAAACCTAACCTAACGTGCTACACACCTGTTGTAACATTCCTCACAGTTTCATTTTGTTTGCCAATATTGGCATCCCTGCTACACCTATCTGCTGGAAGTCAGAGTCATCTAGTGGAAGTGAAGTGAAACTGCGACTCTGTTAATTACGTTTCCTAAGTTGATTCTGTGTTATTGTGTCATTGTAGTGATAATTGCATATATATATTGTAAAATAAAAATTGAAATGTGTCGCAGCTGTGATAAAAGTGTTCAAAATTGATTTCCAGCACCACAATCCCATTGATAAATGTGTGAATATTCGTTAGGAGTCTGTTGGAAGTGGCAATAGGAAACTGCAGATTGACCCGACTGGGTACTTAATGCCATTGACTACAACGTTAAATGGCACAGGTAAATGTTCAGTTCCGTACCTCAGCCATGATCCTGTCATACTCGTCGATCTCGTATTGGTACTTCGGCGTAGTAATACCAAAGAAGCTGGCAAGATGCTCCCCCAAGAAGTCGCACACTTGCAGTGATTTGCTGCCTACATTCGCTGTTTGGTACCATATCCAAGGGCCCCACGATAGTGTCCTCTGCAATAAACAGCTCAAAAAATAAGTACACAGACATACCTACACATAACACACTTCCTGTTTGTGAGTTGTGAATTATAAACATAATTTATAATGCATTGCGAACTTTAAAGGGTCTATAAAAGTAATATTTATCCACCATTTCAGATCCTAATGTTTGAATACACCACAATTTAACCTCGCGCATTGCAATGTTTCTCTCTTCTACCACCAGAGGTGTAAGAAACATTTCGAGCCTTTTTATTTTCCATTGCAAGGGACGCAAAACGCATCCACCAGAGTCGAAATTGCTCATTTTTATGTAATTATTTTGTCGTATGGTGTAGATTTAAGCTAAGTGTTAATTAATTTTGGTAGTTTTTCCTAGTACCCGGTACTTGTTACATAGGTCGTTTTTATGTTCACACAGTGGCTCCTTTCTGAAAAAAAAATAGTTTGTTACTAGATGTGATTCTAATTAGTTTCTAATATATTTTTGTCCAGGGAAAATATGCATAGGCCTATTTTATTATACACTATTTATATTGTATTTTTGGTCTAATGAAAATACTCGTCTAAGAATACTAACTGTTTTTGTATACTATGCTTATGAAAGTGTACAATTATAATACTTTAAAATTACGTAGGGTTATGTACGACGTCATGTTCCTTCATTCAATTGTATATTAATGTAATTGTAATCAGTTAATCACTCTAGTCGAATTTGAAGTTCCTAATTATAGTAATAGAATTAATAAAACATTTTTTAAGGTGTCCTCGGACAAATTACAGTACAAACAATACCATATATAGAAGTTGTTACTATTATAATAAGTATTTTAACAATTGTGATATTTTTAGTTCTAGGAGTACATTTATATCTGCCATAGTACAAAAAGCCCAATCTATATGCAATTTCGTTTAATTTGTATAAGTTTTTTTTAATTGCTACCTTTTTGTTATTTGTAAGTAGTTTACCCTTGTTGTTGTTGGGTAAACTATGAAAACTAAATAAATAAAAGACGAGTATTTCCCTGGACCAAAAATACAAATTCGCTCATTTGACTATGGTGGACGTTTCTTGCAGGCCTGGTGGTAGAAATAAGACCTAAGAAGCAGATAAACAAATGACTAACGAGTATCTGAGTGCCGTCTATTCAAACATTGCCATATTTTAAATACTCTACGCAAAGTATTCAGATCAGAATACAGAAACCTGTCTGACAACTGCTAAGTAAGCTTACACCACATAGTCCAGTAATCAGTTGTAGTATGTAATGAAAGTTAAGGTAATGCGATTTGTTTATGAATTTTTGTTTATTGCTTATGAACAAACGTAGCTGGTGATAGGGCCACTTGATGAAAATCAGACAATTTATCTTCCGATTGTTATAGGCCTATTGGAAATAGCATTACGTTTCCCTTTTTCTTATCGGATATCACATTTCAGTAATAAAATATGTCACTTTCAACAATTTGAAACACGCCACCGCGGTGATCTAATGATTAGAACGCTGGACTTACAGGACCCGGGTTCGATCCCATGTATACCCCCAATTTCTAACTTTCAATCCCAGGGTCCAGATACACAGAGGTTTCTCCAGAAGTTCTGGTTCCTCTTTGGCATCCGAACAAATCTCCATCATTCCATCGTGGGTGTAGCATAGACTAGCTTCCTATGGCACACCTTGGGTAACGTCTCTGTCGGTAAAATGCTCTACACAACTGGCATATATGGGTGAATGACGGAAGGCAAGTACTCGCCATTAGTTAGAAAACTGGAAACAATCGAGTCTTGGTTTTTTTAACTCCACTGAAAATCTTACTTATCAAGTGGCCCTAATAATATGATCACCCACTACACATAAGCCTAACTAAGTAAATTAATGTTTAACTTTAGCAGCAAAATCATTTTTCTTCTTGGAGATTTCGTGTTTATCGTTTATCCTCCTGTTCATTTCTATAATTTTTAATTGTTTAACGTGTTCCCTCAATCTGCTTAAATACATCCTCGTATTCAGAGGGTCAAAGGCCACTTAACCTTAGAATATGCCGAAATTAAGCACACAAGTCTTTAAACTAAAAAAAAATGCAACTGATTGAGATTTAACTGGGTCATATAGGCCTAAATGAGTATGTGGAAGTCTAGGTTTTAAAACAATGATTCCGAGGGATAAAATAACCATAATATTTCAAACTCTGAAACTTCCATATAGGCCTAAATGTGGTATACGGAGTTACGATTCACTTAATAACCTACACACATTATGTTTATGCATTTCTATGCCACATTCACATGTTGATTCGCCTTGTATTTGTGTATAGGGTATCCATAATTACATTACCGGGTTCAATTCACTTGTTATTCGGGCTGATTTGTCTGATTCGTCTTCATCAGTGCTGTATTCTTCAATTGTTCCATCACTGAAGTGTATAACCTTCCTGGGTGGTTTGTCCTTTTTCAAGCTCATATTACAAGAATTGTCATCTGTAGTATTGTTTACCTATAAAGAAAATATTACAGCGCATAACGTCACTAAAACATGCTGAAGAACATAACCTCTGCATTTGTAAATATTGTACATATTATATTCATTTAGCATGTATAACCTTACTTGTGTTTTCGTTCTATCTTGATTGTTGGAGTCGAAAATACTTGAAAACGGCAACGATAGTTTGCTATCTTTTCCACAATCACCAGATTCCATTTTAATAAATTGAGGTCACTTGCCCACTTTAGTTTTAAATCTCGTTACACTTGTATTCCGAATGGTGTCATATTATGTCACGCCCTTATTGCGAAAGTAAACATCGAACTGCAGTGTACTGTATAGCCGTTGAGGAGAGAAATCGCGTACAACGTTTGATTTGGATGTTTTGTGGTTCGGAGAACGAATATTTTTTGACAACGTTGACAACAATCACCATGTACTGCACGATATTCGATAGTTTTATAATTCGTTAATGTGCAACAGCTTTGGGGGCGTGGTGACGAAAAGTTAATCAAATTACATGAAACGAATACATGGAATGAATGACAGTAATCCAAAAAGTATTGTCAGCAAAGCGATTATTATTTCATGAGAAAATGGGGCATCGAGAACTTTTCTCTTAAACCTATTAATCTATCATCTTTGTGCAGTGTATTTGCATCGATACTCATTATAAGTTGCGTGCTTGGAAAGTGAAGTGCGGAAACGAAAAGTTGGAAATTTTGGTAAGCAATTTTGGATTATTATGGCAAATTTATAAATATTAAAAAAATTAATGAAATATGACGACAATTCTTCATATCCATTTTTGGGTATCTTTGTTTAAAATATCTAATAAAAGCTCACAACTAACATAAAAGTTAGCGTAGTACTGCTATGTGCAAATTGTGGGATGGGAGGGACATTACTAATATTGCGTATTTTTGTTATTGTTTTTAGTGTCGGGGAAGAACACGTGTGATTTGAGAGGTGCAAGTCATGACTGTTAAAACTGGTATTTTGTAATTATGTGACATTTTTACGTGACCGTTTTGTGCGTTTTCGCCTTTCCTTTCTCGATTTCAGATTGGAATGTCAAGAGCTTTCCTATCATTAGGTCAACATCAATTGTGAAATGCTTCCTCTGTTTTTATCTTGTTCGAATTGAGATAAGGCAAAGTGAGGTTATAGATTGATTGCCACTATTCTGCCTATTGTTGGTATAGACTTCATGGGGTGACTCATCGTGAAATTTGTGGTATGTATACCAGCTAGTAGAACAAATTTTCCGCCACGCTTTTGGGATACGAAGTAGGATTTTTATTATTGCTAGAATGAATAACTGTAAGTCGCCTACTGGTAACACAATAAAACTATTCTTGTCACACTCGTTCAGGAATAATGACTACAAGTACATTTCCGTAAATATCTGCACGTTAAGAAAGAAACTAGAAATGGTAACTCAGTTTTCCTCGAAGATGGGAACATGCCATAAATGACAACGTTGTAATCTAATCTCTCTTTTTCTCCCTATTTGTGCTGATATTGCTCAATGCATGTTCGGTAGATATTCTGGAAACGTGATTCACACCTGTGTTACAGTACATGACAACGAGCAGCTGGCACGATGGCAGAAGACAGGCCATCCAAAGTGATTGGTTATTGGATATCCGAGAAGAAGAGCCAGAAACTCAACTGGACAGAATTTAACAGCGTCTGCAAGTAAGTTGATAGCATCTAAAAAAACTTAAGTTAAATAAAATGTTAAGCTTCTGTTTAAATAGCCGGTTAATTCAGAGTGAGTTACATAGACTTATCGTACGGCTTGAGATAGTATATAGGTCCATCCACATGTTCGACACACATGTCTTTTGACTGTAACAAGTATTGCTGGAAATGATAAATAATTTATTGGTTTTCATAAAAAAAATTCCGTCATATATCGTTGTAGTTACAATTGATTTTAAATTTAGGTTGCCCATTCCAAAATGATAATTAGGCTATTGTTTTCATTTCAAAATGTGGTAGCCTAATTCTACAGAAGAACTAGACCAAAGGAGACACCATTTTTTCTTTAACAATTGCGTAGTACGAATAGCATAGAGTACTAAGCACGTGGTTTTACTTTCCAGCACCCAATATTTTCCTAGAATAACCTGGAACTATTCACCTGTTGTATGTAGTAATGAATTGATGTAATTTTCATATCATTAAATCTGCACATACATTACGTTTCTGGTAGTAGATGTAACTGTAACTGCTTTATCACTACTCGAGGACTGCTGTACAGTTAATATGTGGTACCGGGTTTACCACATAAGATGGGACTGTCTGTGCTGCATCTTCCACGGCAGTTCTACTGTAATCACCTTGCATTTGCAGAGAACCTTAGAGTTGTGCGAAAACCAAGAAGTAATTTGGATGTATTAAGCTTACCTTTTATTTACAAAAGGTGTTCAGAATTATGTCACTGCTTCTCGACAAGCCTAACACCTTAGTGAACACTCGTTGAATTAAATTACAAATTGAATATTTTCTTCTAATTCTTCAGTATGTGGGGATTGATTGCATACACTTTATCTTTTAACATTCCCCAAAGATAAGAATCATACAGATTTAGATATATGAAATAAGCAGGCAATCAGTTATTCTGTCATTTCGCAATTTCCTCATAGAACGATGGGCAGTGTGAGCATTTGCATTATCCAGCATGAAAATATAACCTTTGGTCTTTTCGTCAGGTATTAATTCTCGGAAAAAGAGGGAGTAGCATATTGTTTACATATCTTTTAGAATTTATTGGGTGAAGCTTCAGTCATGTATTGCCAGTACTGGAAATTAAAAACAAACACTGAAAATACCTTAGTTTTGTAGTGTGGAGTAGTAGAAACTCGATGTGATCACTGGGAGAGCTGTGTTACCACCCAACCCGCCCTAAATAGGTTCCTTACTTATATAGGAAAATCATCGTACTTGGAGGAAGAAGGCGGCCAACTGTGGTAACCATTCATATTATCTTACACACCTAACAAAACCTAATCTAATCTAACCTAACCTAACCTAACCTAATCTAACGTGCTGCACACCTATTGTAACATTCCTAACGTTCAGCACACCTGTTGTAACATTCCTCACAGTTTCATTTCGTTTGCCGATATTGGCATCCCTGCTACGCGTCTGCTGGAACTCAAGAGTCATCTAGTGGAAGTGAAGTGAAACTGCGACTGTTAATTACGGTTCCGAAGTTGTTTCTGTGTTATCTGCAAGAATTATTGTGTATTTGTGGTGATAATTGCATTTATATTGTACAATAAAAATTGAAAAGTGTTCTAAATTGATTTCCAGCGCCACAATCCCAGTGATAAACATGTGAATATTCGTTAGGAGTCTGTTGCAAGTGGCCGTAGGGGACCGAAACTTGACCATTTATTGTTTCATTGAAAAAAAAAAAAAGGTCCAGTAATTCTTTTGGACTGATGGTGCATCAAACTCATGCAGATCCTCTTGATGTAGGCTTAACCGATGAGGATTTTCGAAACTCCAATATGACGTGACTAGATAAATGTAGCCAAGGTTCATCAGGGGGAGGAGGGGAAAAAGCATTTCATGATTCATTTCCTTATCATGCACAGATTGCAATAGCCAGTTGTATTGTCGGACTGTCAGATCTGTGCCCGTAAGATATGCGAACTGAACACTAATTCCTTCTGAGCCTCGGTAATTCATTTCTCTCCCTGCATTCCTGTCTCTCTCTTTTCTGCCTCTCTCCCCACTACTCACAATTCTGAGCCTTCTTGCGGGACAGTTTATTTGCACTTGCAGTCCAGTGTTGTCAACTCAACATGAATACTTTAGCACGGAGTGGTACTTACTTACTTACTGGCTTTTAAGGAACCCGGAGGTTCATTGCCGCCCTCACATAAGCCCGCCATTGGTCCCTATCCTGAGCAAGATTAATCCATTCTCTCTCGTCACATCCCGCTCCCTAAATCCATTTTAATATTATCTTCCCATCTACGTCTCGGCCTCCCTAAAGGTCTTTTTCCTCTCCGGCCTCCCAACTAACACTCTATATGCATTTCTGGATTCGCTCATACGTGCTACATACCCTGCCCATCTCAAACATCTGGATTTAATGTTCCTAATTATGTCAGGTGAAGAATACAATGCGTGCAGTTCTGCGTTGTGTAACTTTCTCCATTCTTCTGTAACTTCATCCCTTTTAGCCCCAAATATTTTCCTAAGCACCTTATTCTCAAACACCCTTAACCTGTGTTCCTCTCTCAAAGTAGAGTCCAAGTTTCACAACCATAAAGAACAACCGGTAATAGGCCTATAACTGTTTTATAAATTCTAACTTTCAGATTTTTTGACAGCAGACTGGATGATAAAAGCTTCTCAACAGAATAATAACAGGCATTTCCCATATTTATTCTGTGTTTAATTTCCTTCCGAGTATCATTTATATTTGTTACTGTTGCTCCAAGATATTTAAACTTCTCCACCTCTTCAAAAGATAAATTTCCAATTTTTATATTTCTATTTCGTACAATATTCTGGTCACGAGACATAATCATATACTTTGTCTTTTCGGGATTTACTTCCAAACCTAGGTCTTTACTTGCTTCCAGTAAAATTCCCGTGTTTTCCCTAATTGTTTGTGGATTTTCTCCTAACATATTTACGTCATCCGCATAGACAAGCAGTTGATGTAACCCATTCAATTCCAAACCCTTTCTGTTATCCTGGACTTTCCTAATGGCATACTCTAGAGCAAAGTTAAAAAGTAAAGGTGATAGTGCATCTCCTTGCTTTAGCCCACAGTGAATTGGAAATGCATCTGACAGAAACTGACCTATACGAACTCTGCTATATATTTAACTGAGACACATTTTAATTAATCTAACTAGTTTCTTGGGAATACCAAATTCAATAAGAATATCATATAAAACTTCTCAAAAAAAATATTATTAAGCATGTAATAGCATTTTTTGATGAAGAGAAACAAACTGGTCAATATCTGTTTACTATAAATCAAGCAACGATAAGGTCAGCTGCGATCACAGGTGAGGCTTATTTTATTTCAATTGATTACGTATTAAAATTACTTACTTAACTAATACTGATACAGTACAACATTTTTATGTAATTTATATAGGCAGGTCAGAGCGCCTAGTAGAGAAAATCAGGAGAGAGGGAATCTGTGCAGGAGTTGAAAAGGTAAAATCACCAGAGAAGAACAGACCAAGGAAACCTTTAATTCTTGTAGATGATGTGGACCGATGTACACCGTGTTCCGCTTATAAGTATAATAAAAGAAATAGTTATAATTTCATAACAATGCATGCAAATGGGTTAAGATTGGTACCATTGTAAAGAGGAAATTGGGAAGTTTTAATCCATTGTTGTTACTTATTTTTAGAAGACTCACGCATGCGCAGATCATTAAATAAGAGAATTCGTATCGTATCTTTAGTCAGTCAGTATGTGGACGCCACAGCAGAAAGCCTTTTGTGTGCTGTCATTAGCAGAACATAGATCCATAATTCGTGTACAGCACTTGTTTCGCCGTCAGTACAATCTTAGACCGAGGAAGCTGTACCGACGTACGTCTCAATAATGAAATGGGATAGGCAGCTCAGAGAAACAGGAAGTTTGTTGTCTAATGCAGGTAAACATTCCAAGCGTAAAGTGTCTGACGAAAATGTCGAACGCATTCGCGAGGCATTTCAGAGAAGCCCGCGGAAATCCATTCGACAGGCTAGTGTGCAGTTGAACATCCCACCAACAACAGTGCATACAGTGCTCCATAAAAGATTGCGTTTGCGAGCGTACAAGCTGCAACTTCATCAGATGATTACGCCGAATGATAAACTGGAACGAAAACGCTTTGCAGAAACAATGTTGGATAAAGTGGACGATGACGACACATTTCTAACTCGAGTCTGTTTCTCAGATGAGGCAACCTTCCACGTCAGTGGAAAAGTAAACCGACACAATTGTCGCATCTGGGGTCGGAAAATCCAAGTGTCGTAATTGAACACCAACGGGATTCCCTAAATGGAATGTTTGGTGTGGGATCATGACAGAATCATTGGTCCCTATTTCTTTGCTGAAAAGACAGTCACTGCAAACACGTACCTGGATATGTTGCAACTGTATGCTGTGCCACAACTCCCAGATGGAGCAATTTTCCAGCAAGATGGGGCTCCACCACACTTTGCCAACATGGTTCGCACATTCTTAGACGAACAATTCCCTGCAAGATGGATCGGAAGAGGATCACCGTACATCACATGGCCTGCCAGATCACCAGATCTAACACCACCTGATTTTTTCCTGTGGGGGTTTGTTAAGACCAGGTCTACAGGACGCCAGTACGTGATTTGGCAGACTTACAAGAAAGAATTTATGCTGCTGTCAACAATGTTACACCACAGATGCTTCATAACACTTGGGTCGAGGTTGAATACCGGTTGGATATTTCCCGTGCCACCAATGGAAGCCATGTTGAGGTTTATGGAACATAAGGTAACAAAATTCCCAGTTTTCATTCTTTGTAGCAGTTGGTTTCAACTATATACTTGTATTAATTCAGAAGTTATAGCTATTTCTTTTGTTATACTTATAAGCGGAACACGGTGTATTTTAAGAAGAAAGATACAAGAATTTTATACCATACAGAAAGAAATTCCGACTCTGAAGAAATTATTGAAGGTTGCGAGAGAAGCAATAAATTTCCAAGGTGGGAGAGAAACGTTAC